>CM053789.1:702244810-702822310 GCA_028749045.1 Cupressus sempervirens | reverse complement strand
TTCCTTTGCATGATTCCTTTTCTTTTTCTTCGAATCCTATCATTCTTGTGAGAGCATTTTGTTGTGGATCTTTTGTTGAATATCTTTTTACTTAAGTTCCCTTAAGTTTCTAGGACAAGGATGGTGGGACAGGTTTCTCGAACAATATTGTTTTTTGTAAATTTTGGGGATGGGGGTTGGGGGGCGGGCGGGTGCACAACAAATGGGGGTGGTTATATAAATATTGGGAAAGTATAAAAGATATATGGAGATTTACATGTACACATTACATTCATATGAAGACATGGATAAACCATGTCATTTAAACATCATAGAACCTTACAAATAACATTTCAATAATCAAACAAAATGCTCAATATGTTATAATGCATTCATAAATTGGAATTATTGCCAATACGCATGTCATATTAAAATAATAACATAAAATTTTGAAATATACCCAAGAACATAATTTAGATTTCATTTTCAATAGCAACAAGAACAATAAATGACCTTCCAAATTGTAACACACTACTATCATTTAATTTTGAAACAATACTTCCAATTTATTGTAAATGGACTAAAATTAATACAAAAGGTTCTCTATATAGTTTTGATCATGATATAGGTTTTTTTACATTAAGACAATATCTTGATACAACCTCCAATATTTACCATATCTTCCACAAAGGACCCAGACCAACCCAAGACCAACCAAGCACTGATGTATTGCTAGAAAATTATATTAGGATGCATGTTATAGGTCTATAATGTACTTTTTAGACTTTCCCAACACCTTGCAAATAGTCTTCTATATTATTCTGAGCATGTAGCATGACTGTAATAACAACATTAATTCCATGATTCTTAATGTAATATTGTAAAATACTAATCCTGGAGGGCCCCAAATAATAGGAATTAACTACTTAAGCATGTTAGGGTGAATTTGGAAGGAGGGGCCCACTTAAAAATTTTAAAAAGATTTTTTTATAAAAGACAAATATTTTAAAAGTTTTGATGTTGTATATAAAATTGGGGACACCCATCCATCCCAAGGAATTCTAAGGCATCCCCTAATAGCCTCAAGATGTACGAATGTCCCCCATAAAATTTCTCAAATCCCCCAAGTTTCTAGGATGTTTCCTTGGAATTTTTAGAAAAGGGGCATTGGGTGAGGACATATTGAACCCATCCCCTTTTCCTCAAGACATCCTCATTTTCAAAACTTGGCCTTTTTGGGAGGGAATGCATCCTTGGGAACATAGCTTTTTATGTATAAGTTGTAAATGGTTTCAGGTCCCTTCAAAACCTACTTTTATATTAATTAAAAACTATAATTAAATGCAAGTTCATAACGGATATTAGATTATGTAAGAGAAAGAAAGGATAAGGAAGCCTCATTCCCTAAGTGGTTTCTCTTTATACTAGACATGTGATTTCAAGAAAACATAAGATTGCACTCCAAATGTTAATCCTTATGTAACACAATAAATATATGCAAGAAATATGTCATCACATAAAAGAAAAAAATGTTAACAAAGAGAGAAAATAGATCCCACTATAATAGGTAAATGAAATAGGGACCTTTCCCCCAAAGTGAGGAGACAAGAGAAATGACTAGTATGTTGCTCATAAATTAGGACAATGGATCCATTAAGGATAGGCTAGCAATATCACAAAGTGAGCAGAAACATAATAGGGATGTAGATGTATTAAGTAGAATGATCATAAAAAAATACCATTCATCATCATAATTCATTTGAAATATACCATGATAATAATAGCATGCACTAGCCTTACAATAGTGGATTTGATAAAAACATGCAAATTAAAAAAATTTGTTGCAAAGAGATTCATTCAATATCCATAAACTCATTAAATAAAGGTTTTTAGTTTACAAATTTAGTTTATTTTTCTATATAATGTTGGTCAACTAAGGTTCCCCAATCTTGAACAATGGATGAGTCATCCATAGGGTCAATCTGATTAGGATCTTTATGGTCTAAGATTGAATTTGTAAAAATGGGGTCATATTGAGCATCTTTTTCAACAAGATGTAATTTGATTTGAGATATGCCTTGAAAGGAACAAGAAAAAGAATCAAGGGTTTGATCTGACACTTCTAAGGTACTCTTAGTAGAAGGACAAACATAACTCATCAAGGCCTCTTCTATGTAAGGAATATTAATGAAATGAGTATGAAGTGGTTTATCATTAGGAGCAATAAGCATGTTATCATCCAATTGTATACATTTCACTTCTTGAGGAAAGGAGTAATCCGTGTCCTTATCCAAAGGCTCATCAATGTTAGGAACATTGTGACTCACTAAAGCTTGACCAACATCATCTTGAAAATATTACCTTTTAGAAGGAGATGTTTTGAAGAAATAATTTCATGAGAATCAATGAAAGGAAAAACTAAAGTGTCATCATATGCATGAAATGTAACATCTTTAAGATCATGAAGAAAACTTGAAATTGAACTAGCAAATGAAGATAAAAACTCCATTGAAAATAAAATATAATGACTAGGAATGTAAATTTTTTTTGTTTTGTTTTTGTGTTCTTAAACAAAATGCAATATAATCACCAAATGTAGGATACAATTAATTTTTTGTATTTTCACAATGCAAATATATGAAATGAAACAATGTAGTTAATGAGATATATATGAAAATAATGTAAAGAAGCTAATAAAAAAGGAGATCTATCTAGATGCATACAATGAATTCAAGTAGATCTAGCATTCTAGCATCAAAATCAAAATGAAGTGTAAGAAGTTAGGTTCAATGAATTTAATAATGTAAGCTATATGAGATGTATTCATTAGTTAAACATATTTATGCTAATCCATTCAATACCTTTGTACCTTTGTTCAATGATCACTTTCCAATAATATCCCCCTTTAGCATCAATAAAAACACTTAGTGTCAACAACAAAAAAAACTGCTCTTAATAGCCTTATATATTACTTTTTTCTTTAACTATATTCCCCCTTAAAATATACTACATATACACCATTTTGCACTATAATGGCCCCCCTGACATCAATGGAAAAGGAGAAATACAAAACTTATATATGAGTATCAAAATTTGTATTAAGACAATCATTCAACTACACAAACCTCAAGACATATGCACAATTGACTTTCAAGGCTTGAATATATGTGTTCCATGTATTCTTCAAGTTTTTTACTACTTGAATCTCATCACATAGTGCATAAGGTGCAATCTTTATTGCTTCTAGATCTACAATCCTGGAAAGTACATAAGATTGATATGTAGTCTCAAGAAATTGCAATGCCTTTTGCATGATCTCTAATGTGAGACTCCTTAACATGGAAAAACTTTACAAAACTCTATCCTTTTCTCTCTATAAAATACTAATCTTATCCATTATCTACTAGTATTCTTATGAAAATCATTTACCACCTAACTAGACCTCTCATAAACAAATGCTAACTTTTCTAAGTTATCCTTTTCTTCCTTAATACACTTCTTTTCATCTTTTACATGTGTAGCTGATCTATTACAATGGATATAGATATATTTTCCTTTAAAAAGACAAGCCTTAATCTCATTAATGTGTACATAAACTAGTTTTACATCGCTAGTGATGGAAGCATATACCTTATTGAATCTATCTACCTCGTATGGTTTAGCTTCCACATCCTTAGCCACATGTTCTAGTGATTTAAAATGAGCATCAAAATCATCCAATATCTTTTCCATTTTTTTCACAAGATCAGTACCTTGGAAACTCATCTACATGGAAATAATTTTATTAAATTCTTCAAGTGCCTTGCTTAATATTCTCGTCTTCTTCTCAATTTTCTTTTTTGATATCTCATTTTCCTTAATAAAGGCCATTGTGGATATCTTCATGAGTTGATGTTCATCATATGTTTCTAATTCTCCCTCCTTTTCCATACTTGTAAGTTCCTTATTCAAATCACCTAGCAATATTTTTTTTTCCAATTGATGTAGTGGGAGTCTCATGAGACTTTCTACCTCCTTACTACCATATCTATCCTCACAGTAACATTATCCTTATCAGTAAGATCAATGCTTCTCTTAACTCTATGAGGTGAAGAGTGTTCCACCTAAAATTCATTATGATCCACTTCATTAATTGACCATTAAAGGTTTACCTTCATTGATCACTAGTTTAATCTCATTTGTAGTCATGATATCTTCTTTCTCTTTCTTTTCCTTCTCCTTCTCTTGATTTTCTTGTTCTACTATTTCCTCTACCACATCTTGGGATTCTAGCATAATCTTATTGATTATTCATTGGAAATGAAGTTTCCCATAAAGTATTCCTTTCACTTTCCTCCTTTAAGGGTTTGAAAGTGATACACACACCGAACACAAAGAAATCAGGTTGTTGAAAAATGATAAAGAGATAATTAACTAATTAATTTTCAATAAATTTATTTACTAAATTCTCTATCTTACTCTTTCTAGAGCCTCTATTAAGCTCGTCTCTAACTTTACTGCACTATTTATTATAGGAGCCCCATCGCTCTGCATTAGGGTCTTTGTATGATGCAAGGATTGCATCAACATATTGTAAAATAATGAAGGGGTAAACTTTATAACCCATGGAAGGAATCCATTGAACCCTTGGTTCATCTACTCCATGCAAGTGTTTTCTGTCTCAACCATAAAACACACAGTGTCTGCATATCTCTCCACAATGTTCCTAGGTATCCTTACTTTTTGTTTCATCTCTCTTTGAAAATCTTTATACAATCCAAAAAAATTACTGTCAATTATCTTCCTATCCTACATTATATAGTGTTTAGTGCTCAATTGAGCAATATGAATGTCTTCTCCCCATGCATGAGGATGCATGCTTGTGAATTGTATGGAAAAAGAATGAATATCAAAGAATCAAATTTCAAGGCTTGTGACTTGTTCTTTATCCTCATGTTCTCTAGTAGATGTTACCTATAGATTTCAAAAATATCAAAATTATCATGCTCAAAAACCATTTTGTAAGTTGTATGTATAACTATTGCTGATATTGAGTTATGTTTTCTACTATAATGCATCTTATAACTCAATTAGCCATACATCTTGTTGTCTAATGTATCCTAGTGGAAATAAATCATACATTATCAAATCTAGTGAACAAATGGATAAGTTCCTTAGGTATTTTGGAAGGTTGATCTGCTAGCTAAAAGAACTAGTCATGAACTCTACTTAACACAAGTTTTATCAATTCTAGCTCATCAAATTCCTCAAAGTTCATGATTTGCATGACATTTAGGCTTTATAAATATTTTAATTCATCCTTAAATTTTTTGTCCTCATTGTAAATATCCTTTAAATCATTCCAAATGATCACATTCCCTATTATCTCATATTTATAGTGGATGTATGCCCTAATATCCTCCATGTGAAGCATTTCAACAAAGGTTTGTGAAAATGCATCCTACATTGACTTGAATGGATATTTCTTAAGATGGTAACATGTTCTCTCATTAACATCATAAATTTGTGGAGTGTCCATTCTCTACATAACAAAAACTAACTTATAAAAATTTCAAACAAATCTTAGAAGGGGAGTAAAATACCTCTTATGCTATCAAAGTAGGGTTTGATGAAAAATACTTTGAACTATCTTGCACAAATTTTCAAATCACCTTCTGGTTACTCTTCTCAATCTCCAATGACATAAGTAGTGAAGAATAACTCTACTTTACTTGTTAAATCCTTGTGATTTTGTTCATAATTAATGTATTAGGTCACATTTAGGAAAAATATTGTATAGAGACAATAGCCATGAAATTTCATAATGACGTCTCATATCACCTCATCAAGGTCTATGATTAGAGATATTAGGTCTCTCTACCTTGATTTGTCATAATCCAAGCTTACATTGCTTAAATCCACAAATTTAGGGGTTGGATGTTCTCTACATAATTGCTCCTCCTAAGTCTATGATAACCAATTAGGTTGATGAAGAAATTTCAATGCTTGGTACCAATTATTCCTTGTCTAATGCAACATTTTTCTTTTTTTCCTTCCATACCTTCTCATTTTCATCCTTTTTTCCTTCACAAAGCCTTAATGATATTCTCATAGTTCTTTTGGCTAACACAATTGTTCCTTCTTCCATTCTAATTATTCCTCCTAACATTAGGTATCTTATATTATTCATAAATCTATCAAATTTGTAGTATCTAGTTGTATTCTCTAGATAAATAAACTTTTAACATATAACTATTGAGTTTGCATACCTTGGTCCATTCTAATTTTCTTTCAATCTGTAATTTCTATTAATATGTCTAAAATTGTTACATTTGAAACATGTAATTGCAATGATATAATATTTGTTAGATTAATAAGATATTACCTTATTAATTAAATCATTTTGATTCAATTATTAAGTCACTTATCTTTCTAGTTTACTTAAGTTAACTTTAGGCATATAATAATTAATTCTTTTATTAATTATTATCATGCAACCTAGCTATTTTCCTATTAGGTATTTGATCCTCCTTTTATAAGGATTGATCTATTTTTAATTTATTAATTCACTTTTGATAACATTGATCTCTTTTTTTTTCTCATCAAGAATGTCTCGTCTATGGATTTAGGATTTCAAACCTCCATAGCTTTTTGCTTCTCTCTTCTGTGGCAGGTTTTTGCATGCAAGTGATTCTTAGGAATTATGGGGTTGAGCTTTCATCAACTTCAACATGGTATCAAAGCTCTAAATCTTCATGCCTCTATTCAGTTTATGAGAGATTTTTCTTGCCTTTCAAATCTATGCTTTTTTTATTTTAGAGGGTTTCAATTTTTAGATTTATTTTGTATTGAATCTAGGGGGGTCATTTTTTTTTTGGAGCATTTTGAGCCCAAATAGACTCCATTGTTGAGCTTAGAGCACCCAAAAACCCCTATTTTCATATAAAATTTGTCCAATTTGGACATAGTTAAAATTTGAGACAAAACAAATTGCTACCAGATTTAGGGCACATTTCCTAAAGTGAATTTTTTTTTAAAATTAAAAATAAATAAATCACAAAAAAAATTCTTTCTTAAGAAAAACTCATGATTTTTTAAAAAAAATTCTTCAAAGAGTTGTCTTTTTAAAAAACATTTTTAGATGTTCCAAAAAAGGATGCCTGTATCAAGAAAGTACTGAAACAACAGGGATATAAAAAAAGTACTAATATTGCAGGCCTATCACAAGTACTGATGTCATCATTTTTTGGGCCAAAATTTGATGGTCTTCAAACCATCTTTTCTATGATTTGTTTTGTCTTAAAAAGTTGTCTATTGTATTTTGGCCATATCTTGGTCATGCGGAAGTATTTTTTGACAAATCTTATATCATCGGAAAGCTCTTTTTGAGCTAGTCATGATTGTGTAGGTTATTTGGAATTTTGATTTTTTTGGTTTCTTGTTTATGTAGTTAAAGCCAAAATTTCTATTTTGCACTCTAAGAGACATATCTTGAGCATTTGATCTCTGATTTGGAAATTCTTTATGTCGTTGAAAAGGTCTTTCTGACCTCTTTTTAGTGATGCTAGTTATTTTTCTATATTCTATTCCAAGTACGTTCTCTTTAGTCTTCTGCATTTCTGCATTATGGTAGATAACTTGGTTGTTTCAAGTCCAGGGATTGATTTCTTTGCTTCAAATGATTTGTAATTACTTCTACTATCTATTGTATTAGTCTTGTGTCTCTTCTAGTCTATTTAGACATCATTTGCATGAATTATTGCAAATGCACTAAGATAAAGTGCCATACTGCATCTGTATATTTGTTTCAGTTGTTTGTGTTGTTTTGACTTCTGATTTGAGCAATGTCATCTGAGGACACTCATGGAGATTATTGTATTCTTTGGGTTCACCATATCTTGTGCCTTATTGTACATGCACTACTCTTATAAAGTGCCATGGGAGGGTTGATGTTTTTCCTTTGTTGAGTGAGTGTCCCTTTCGTGACATTAGGCTCATGATGTGTCTAAGATTGATCACCTTAGTACACACATATGTATTCTTTTGTGCATCTTGATCATGGTTCCTTGACTTGTAGTTCTTTTGGCCCACTTTTCTAGTTTCTTGTCACCTCACCCTTGTTTGCATTGAGGGGTTCTTTTGTTGTTTCTTATGCTTCCTTGGTTCTATTGATCAACTCTTCAAGCTTTAGTATTTCGTGCCATCTGTATCTTTGAGTTTAGTTGTTTTCCTTTGTGTGCCTCTTGATTTGATGAAAATTATAGTCTTCTCTACTTGGTTAGGTTCTATTTCAGTGGAGGTTCATTAGATTACCAGTTACTTTTGACAGAGCTTTGCAACTTCTACATGCTTCAGCGGTGTTCTACATGATCATCTTTGTTCCTATCTTCTAGGACATTCCCTAGTTTGGAGGTTTCTTTAGTCCTTAACTAGTTCTTTTTAGTACTTTTTCCATCTCTTCTTGGAGTAGGGTTTTTCCCATTTAGTTTTCTCTATTTCTCCTCTTTACAAAGATTTGGTTGTGCTTGGGAACCTCATTAGGCCTTTGTTGTTAGGACCCAAATTTACTTTCAGCAGTAGTTTCTAGGTTTTTAGCTACTCCCTAAGTTTATCATAAGGAGGGTGTTAGAGTAATAAGATATTGCCTTATTAATTAAATCATTTGATTTAATTATTAAGTCACTTATTATCTCTAGTTTACTTAAGCTAAACTTTAGGCATAGAATAATTAATCCTTTTATTAATTATTATCATGCAACCTAGCTTTTTTCTTGTTAGGGATTTGATCTCGTTTTATAAGGATTGATCTATTTGCAATTTATTAATTCACTTTTTCTAATAGCAATCTTTTTTTCTCATCAAGAATGTCTCATCTATGGATTTGGAATTTCTAGCCTCCATAGCTTTTTTTTTCTCTCTTTTGTGACAGGTGTTTGTGTGTAGGTGATTCTTGGGAATTGTGCAGTTGAGCTTTCATCAACTTCAACAATATTTTTATTCTCAATAGGTCTCTTAGCATTATGTCTATCACTAGATCTCTCATTTTTCCATTCATTTATTCTTTGACTAGATCTAGTTTTGCATTTATGTGACTTATGTCCATAGAGCCAACAACTAAAATAATAACTAGTAAAAGGCTTAGTATGAGTATTACCTTTGTAATATTTCTTCATGTGTCGATATTTGTTGCATACATAGACTCTTCCTTTGATCTTCTTTTCCCACTCTTTACATTCTTCATTTAGAATAGTTGTCTTAATTGGGTCATGCATTTGTCTTTTGTCAACTACCTTAGAAATTTTACCATTATGGTATCAAATTCAAGTCATCTTCTTTTGGTTTATGTTGTAATTTCTCATTAATTTTATTGTCGCTTCAATAAAACCTCTCAAGATGTAACTTTTTTTCCACAAGGTCACTCTTGATAATGTTGGTATACTTCTCAAGTTCCTACTAATTAGATCTTGAATCTTCAAGTTCCACTCTTGATTGTCCAAGATGATTTCTTAGACTATTACATTCATCTATCTTCTTTTAGATATATTTAAATATTCTATCTTTGTATCTTTCCATTTTCAAGCTCCTTAGCCATTTGAAGTGATGCAATCTAAATTTTTTCTTATGGGTTTGATTTTCCTTTTGAAGTTTCTTAACTAGATCTAACTTATCATATTTAGGCCCTTTTATCTTCTCAAAAATCTCTTTTTTCTTTTCTTTTGACAAGTCAACCTAATCTTTGAGTTTCTTGATGTAATCTTGTGTGTCTTTAGCTTCAATGTTAATCTTTCCTTTTTATCATTTTCTCCATCTAGATCTTCAAGTTCTACATCAAAACTACTCTATAAGATTCTTACATCCACCATGATCCTCCTCAACTGGTAAGAATTCTTCCAAGGAACTAACCTCATATACCAATTGTTAGGATGAATCTATTGAAAAAATATTCATACAAGTATGATAAATATGTTTCAATAATTTTTTTGTCATTGATCAAATGAGGTAACAATAGCACCTAGAGGAAAGGATGAGTTATGAAATGAAAAAGAGTACAAGGATCAATTAAGACAATGATACTATAGTGCATTTATAATCTACTTAAGGTTGCAAAGGTTGGTTACATTGAGTAAGTTTAAAGAACAAGTTAAATGAAGTTTGTCTGTCAAGCTTGACCAAGTGGATAGTAGGTGCTGAACAAAGATAGTGCAAGCCAAGCAAAAAATTAGTTGGAGCCAAGCAAAGTCAATTTTAGTGTAAGTTGAGTAAAGTTTAATTGATGCTGAGCACCAGTAAACTTTAGTTTGTGCCAAGTGTTTTGACAGTGGATGTTGAGCAATATAGTAAGTGATGAGCATCAAAAACTAGTTAATGTCGAGTGTCAGCATTATGAGAAAGATTGAGAATTTGATTAATCTAATCTGACAATTTTGATTTCTTAGATTGTGTGAACTATGTGGAAGATAAGATTGATGAGTTGGTGGCACAAAATTCAAGATGAACCATTTTGAGGTGAATTCAAAGAGGATTGAAGGAGAAGTTGAAATGAAATGAGGGGTAGATTCATTGAATCCTATCTGATCTAACCTAACCCTAAAATGGATGATGGAGGATGAATGACAAAATATCTTAATTCTCTATTTATAGACATGGCTAATCAGGAGCAAGAGTTGATGTGTGAGAACCTTTTGATGTTTTTAAACTATCAAGCATTCAAAATACTTGATACCAAGATGATGAAGAAAAAATTAGTCTAAGGGTTAGCTACTTCCTATGTTCAACTAAGGGATTCTCAAATCTGGACCCAACTTCAACAAAATCACATGGATTTTCTACTCTTTAGGCTTTGTAAAACCAAGATAGGTGCACCTAAGGGATAAAAAGATCCAAAACATGATACTATCTGCACACTTCATTCATCTATTGACATTCTACTACAATACTCATCCCCTATAGTAGATGTTTGGTCATAATTCTTCTTAGATTTACATGTAATTATGGGTAATAGTAGCTAACTAAAACATAGAGATTAGATGCAATCAAGTACTAACCAACTATGCTACTCTTTATACATTTAAAGTAAAATTTATTTTAATTTCAAGATTTTTCTTGATGCTTATACATGATCTCTTCATATGCAAACTAAAATAATTGATCAGTGTCTCATCCATCAAAATTTAGAGTCTACCCAACCTCTTGACCTAATTGATTGCATTATAATCAATATTATTAACAATTTTCCCTAAAACTCATTCTTATGCCTATCCTTCTTACTGCCTGGAAATCCTATCATATCACTGAAGCGTTTACTTAATTCATTGAATTAAAAGTAATAGTGATTTGGCATACAACCTATCCTAGTTGTATTAAATTGAACAAGCTTTGCCCAAACAACCTCAAGATAACCAGTCAATAACAATAGAGACAAGATTCAAAGAAAACACATATGGTAATAGTTCATCTTTGTATTAATTCTCTTTGAAAATTATATAACATTGGTGCAATACTTAAAACAACTCAAGATAGGACAACATGATCTTTGAATGCTAATTTATTCTCATATTTACAGAGAAAATACATCATAAAATTTGCATCAAGGAAATTGGACTGAATAAAAAATAGTAAAAACTAGAAATTGCACAATAGTTTATACCCTTTCTCTAGCCTTGGGATCTTATTTATATAGTATGAGATGCAACAAGCTTCAGGCCTATAGAGTATTGAGAGTTGTCCTTAAGACATAAAGATATTTATAAAAGTTACTGTCACAAAAGACAAATATTAGTGCAATAGAATGATTTGTATTATGAATATTCCTTTTGTGGGGAACACTTTTTTCGTGTTTCTTTATTGATGACGAATTTGTAATTAGCACTGATTATGATGCTTTTGATGGACCCAATTCTGATACTTGAAAACTGAGCTTAACTTGAGGTTCTCCATCCAAGTCATCGTGTACTAACAAATTGACAATCACACTTGATTCTCTTACTGCCAACTCATCAATTTGGACCTCTGTACTTGTTATTGTAGTTGATTGTTGATCTTTGTCTTCTTTTTCTTTAACTAATGTATTGGTTGTTTGTAACTCATCTTGGTCCACCTTATCTTCATCAATTTCACTAAGCACTAACTTTTTTGAATGCATAAAATCTTCCATCCATTTATTAAAGATTGTGTCATCTAGCCAATCAAAACTCAATACCTCATGTTTCTTCTTCAAAAAAAAATCTCCTAACTTATTAATTTCAACAAATGCTTCTCTAATAGAATCATAGAATATTTGAATTCTGACAACTTCCTCAATTGTTTTTGCCCACAATGCATGCCTCTCTTCATTTATAACCTTATTAATTCCAAGGCATAATAAATCATCTAATTCTTTGGCCCATTCCTCCTTATCTTTTAATTTATCTATTTTTCTGAATGCATGGGGGAAAAGTTCAAACATTTCAGCAAGATACTTTGAGAAATATATTATAATCCTTTTTTGCACTGCAAGCCTCTTATCATCAAAATCAGATAGATCATTAGTCATGTCAAAGGTTTTTTCATATCATTATTAGTCAATGTATGCTAAGCTCACTCAGGTAGTGAAGATAGTTTCTTATGGCTACTGGGAAATCTAGAGTTTGCCTAGTTTAGAAGGTAGTGTCTACTGTGTTCACTTGGGCGTCAAAGGAAAGTCTATAGAAGATGAGTGTTAACCAAGATCACTTGGTTAATGAAGGAAAATTTGGATGGAACAAGTATGAACTGAGCTCACTTAGTTACCAAAGGAACTTTGCAAATATGTAGTGTTAACTAAGCTCACTTGGTTAACATAGGAAAGTAGTTTCTGAGTTAGTGTCTACCGAGTAGGGTCAGCTATCAAAGGATTTTCTTATTTTTCCATATTGAGTTTAATTGATTTATCTAATGGTCCTAGCCAATTGAGGAGATGAATATTAATTATTCTAATTTGTATATGAGTCAACTTGACAAAATGAAATATATAAGTATAAGGTCAAGTTGAGAATTTGAAAGTGTGTAAGAGTGTGAATGCATGAAAGATTTTGAAGATCTAATGATGCAGTAAGGAAGTAAATTAGAAGGATAATTAGAATATCCTTGTGGAGCTCAAAAGGTATATTCAATCAAGAAGGATCAATTACAAGCTAGAATTAAGATATGTAATCAACAATTCAGTTGCATCAAAAATTAGGTCATCTCATTGTTACCCTCTAACCATTGTAGTTGTGTTCTAAATCTCTTAATAGAGTTGGCTTAACAACCATTTGTAAATCCTCTAACAAGGTGACAGTTCTTTTGAATTGTTTAAAGACCTCTAACAAGGCCACTCCTAATAGGATTATTAAATCCTCTAATAGGGTCACACCTAATGGTGTGTTTTGTAACCTTTAATAGGGTTGGCTTCTAACAAGGCTCACTTCAGAAGAGTGAAAATAGTAACTAGTTGCAATTGGTGGTTTTTCCAAAATTGGGTTTTCACGTTAAATCTTGGTTTCAAATGTGTTCATGCTATTTTATTTTATGTGTTTTCAACTACTCTAAAGTAATGGTAATCATAGATAACATCTAAAGTTTAGTATTTATCGAGTTACAACATTTTATGTGTGTTTGTTGAGCATCAGTAATATTCAATTTTTAGAGTTTATTTTGTACTGATATCTAAGGGATCTGTGATTTTTTTTTTTGTAGCAACTAATTCACCCCTCCCCTTTCAGTTACTCCTCTTATATTTCTTACAATTGGTATCAAAGTTTTTGGTGCTTACATAGAAGGTTTCAAGGACCTAAGCTAAAGATCAAGATGTCTAACAGAAGAGAGATTCCCAAGTTGAATAGAGTAGCATGGAAAAGACTTATGAGGTTACATTTGGCTACCATCAGTGATTTAGATTGTAAATATCTTGATGCTATATACAAGACTCCCATTGGAACATTATCAGTTGAAGATATTGTTGAAAAGAAGAATCATAACATTACGATGATTCATATTGCATCTACTCTTAGTTATGCTGAATTTGATGAAGTAAAAGACTATAAAATAATGCATGAAATGTGGACTAGACCGAAAGACATTTATGGAGGAGATGATAATGTAAGAAAAGATAAAGCTGAAAGTCTTAGAGGTCACTTTGATCAAATAAAAATGAGAGAAGATGAAAATATTGTAAAATATGTGGAAAGGATCAAAGCAAGTGCGAGTGAAATCAAAGCATCCAGAGGAGAAATTGATGAAAAAATAGTTGTAAGAAAGGTTCTTAGAACCCTTCTTCCTATTTATGCAATTAGAGTATCTATTATTCAAGAGATGAGATGTGATCCAAATAATAAAATAGCTTTGGATGTTGTAGTTGGAAGATTGACAACTTTTGAGTTGGATAACTATGATAACTATGTTCCTAGTTCCAAAGGTATTGAGTCCACTTTTGAAGCTAAAATCTCACTCAAGAAAAAGAGTAAGAAATCAAAGGTCACTCAATTAGGAAGTGAAGAAGAAGAAACAAAAGAAAGCTTAGATAGTGATCTTGAAGTTGTTGAAGCCCTACTTGCAAGAAAGTATTCCAAAGGTAGAGGAAAGTACAAAGGTAAAGTTCTTTTGATCTATTTTTCTTGTGAAGAAGTTGGTCACATTTCTCCAAGGTGTCCAAATGGAGAAACCAAAGATGAAAAGAAAAGCAACAAGCTCAAAGACAAGAAGGGTTTCAAGAACTACAAGAACTACAAAGACAAAGGTAAGAAATCTTATTTTATGGCTAAAGGTTCTGATAACAATGAAGATGAAAAGGTATATATTGTTGTAAAAGATGAATCAGATGATGAAGGAGATAAAATGGAACTTATCTCTCATGTTAGAAAAAATGATACATGGATTGTTGATAGTGGTTGTTTACATCATATTACTAGAGATTAAAAAAAATTGAGCACATGGAATATTATGATGGTGGTAGTTCGAGATTTGGAAACAATGAACCTTGTAACATAAAAGGGTGTATTTCTTTGACTAAAGAACCTCTATGTGACAATTCTTATTGAGTTGAAGAATTAAAGCATGATCTACTGAGTGTGGCACAATTGAATCACATTGGATTCAAGGTAGAATTCATGGATGGAAAGGCCAAAATATTGAATGGTAAAGGAAATCTGGTTGGATCTTGCAAGGAAAAAAAGGTAATCTATTTTATCTTGATCTCAGTGAAAGTTCATGTTTTATTGATCAAGTAGAATAAAGTTGGTTATGGCACAAAAGATTATGTCATGTAATATTTGATATTCTAGTTAAGATAAGAAAACATAGAAGAGTAAGAGGTATTCCTAGTTTGAAGAAACCTAATATGGGTTTATGCAAGAATTGCCAAATTGGTAAGATGGGAAAGACTAGTTTCAAAAGAAAGAGCTATCATTCTGAAGAAGTCTTAGAACTTGTATATAAAAAATTATGTGGACCTTTTGGAATATAGAGTTATAGTGGAGAAAAGTTCTTCGTTCTTTTTGTTGATGATTATTCTAGAATGATGACTGTAATGTATCTAAAATTAGAAGCTTTTCAACAATTCAAGTGGTATTTGGAAAGAGTAGAAAAAGAAACTGAAAAAAGATTGAAATATTTGAGATCAGATAGAGGTGGTGAATTCATCTCAAATTAATTCAATGATTTCTACATTGAAATAGGGATCAAAAGGCAAGTATCAACCCCTGGTAAACCTCAACAGAATAGTATAGCTGAAAGAAGGAATAAATCCATCATGGATTGTACAAGAACATTGATGATAAAAAAGAATGTTGCAATAAAATATTGGAAGGAAGTTATCGGCACTACAGTTCATAACTTGAATAGAGTACAACTAAGGAAAGACTCAAATCAAACTCCTTATGAACTATGGTATGAATACAAACCTAATGTAAGTTACTTGAAATTATTTGGTAGCAAATTTTACATCTTGAAAGAATCTAGAAAAGGAAAATTTGATGTCAAAGGTGATGAAGGCATATTTCTAGGATACTCCTACAGAAGTAAAGCATACAAATGTTTGAATTTGTCTACTCATAAAATCATAGAAAGTGCACATGTGAGAATTGATGAGTTTGCAAAAAAGAGTGAAGAAGAAAGAAATAAAGAGCCAGAGGATTACAAAAGATTTTTTTACTATGAACCTGATACCCTGCCAAATCTATTTGAGAGAAAGGAGGCTTCACCTCCTGAGTCTCCAAAATCTCCAACAGTAAAAAGTTGTAGATAGTGCAACCTGAGTCAGAGTCTGAAGGACCTAAGTCATAGTCAGAGGCTACCGAGCTACCTCAAGAACAAATTGAGTTTGATGGACCTAAGTCATAGATAGTGGGACCCAAGCTTGACACTAAAGTTCATGATGAAATTAGTGAAACTCATTCCAAATCCAAAGTACTTGTGTTATCAAGATATGTTAGAAGGCATCATACACCTGATTAGATCATTGGAGACAAATCAAATGGAACAATGACAAGAAGAAAACTAAAAGGAACATGTTTACTTGTTGAATTTGGACCTAGAAATGTTAAAGATGCACTGAACAATGAAAGTTGGGTTGAAGAAATGAATGAAGAAATAGAACAAATAGAGAAGAACAAAATATGGACTCTTGGTCCTAGATCCAAGGATAAAAATGTAATTGGTACAAAGTGGGTATTCAGAAACAAGCTAAATGAAGATGGAAAAGTATCTAGAAACAAAGCAAGGGTGGTATTTAAAGATTATTCTCAAGAAGAAGATATTGATTATGGTGAAACTTTTTCTCTTGTTGCAAGAATAGAAGGTGTTAGAACTCTACTATAATATGCAACACATAGAGGATTTAAAGTGTATCAAATGGATGTTAAATATGCATTCTTGAATGGAATTCTTGATAAGGAAGTCTACATTGAACAATCACAAGGTTTTGTAGATCCTACCAAAAGAGACATGGTCTACAAATTACACAAAGTATTCTATGGTCTCAAGCATGCTCCTAGAGCTTTGTATGAAAGACTTCATAATTACTTGGTACAGATTGGTTTTCAAAGAAAAAATGATAAGAATAGTCTATATATCAAAGAAGGACTAGACAAGAAGATTGCATTGGTAGAAATATTTGTTGATGACACACTATTTATAGGAAATGATGAATTATGCAAGGAATTTTCAAAAGAAATGAGTAAAGAATTTGATATGTCTATGTTTGGAGAGGTAAAATTCTTTGTTGGATTACAAATTCAATAGAAGAAAGATGGTATCTACATTACTCAATCCAAATATATGAAGGAGATACTAAAGAAATTTGAAATGGAAGACTCAAGACTAGTTGGAACCCCTATGTCTATTGGACATATGATTTCCAAAAATGATGATTCCAAAGAGGTATATCAGACCACATACAAATCAATGATTGGAAAATTTTAGTATGTAGTGCATACAGGGTCTGATATTGCATTAGCAGTTGGTATGGTGGAAAGATTCTTAGCAAATTCCAAAGAAAATCACATGATGAAAATCAAAAGAATCATGAGATATCTAAAAGGTACTAAAGAATATAGCTTATGGTTAAAAAAAGGAGGCAATTTGGACTTGAAGGTATTCACTAATGCTGATTGGGTAGGAAGGCTTGATGACAAAAAAAGCACCAATGGTGGAGCATTCTTTCTTGGTAAAAGACTAGTGTCTTGGGAAAGCAAGAACCACAATTGTATCTCTCAATCCACAACAAAGGAAGAATATGTGGCAGCAATAGTTAATTGTTCTAACATTTTTTGGTTCAAAAAATTGTTGGAAAAATGAAGATTGTAGTATGTAGTTCATACAGGGTTTGATATTGCATTAGCAGTCGGTATGGTCGAAAGATTCTCAGCAAATCCCAAAGAAAATCACATGATGAAAATAAAAAGAATCATGAGATATCTAAAAGGTACTAAAGAATATAGCTTATGGTACAAAAAAGGAGGCAATTTGGACTTGAAGGTATTCACTGATGCTAATTGGACAAGAATTCTTGATGACAAAAAAAGCACCAGTGGTGGAGCATTCTTTATTGGTAAAAGACTAGTGTCTTGGGAAAGAAAGAAACACAATTATATCTCTTAGTCCACAACAGAGGTAGAATATGTGGCAACAAAAATTAATTGTTCTAACTTTTTTGGTTCAAACAATTGTTGGAAAAATGAAGATAGAGATCAAAGATCTAGTAGTCATATATTATGATAACACCAGTGAAATCAATATATCAAAGAATCCAGTGATGCATACCAAAACAAAGCACATTGCTATAAATTATCACTTCTTAAGAGAATTGGTGGAAGACAAAGAAGTTAGATTGGAATATGTAAATAAGAGGTAAACTAGGGATTATTCCCCTATTTGAAGCTCAGTAAATGAAGTTTAGTGATGCATCAACTAGAGCATGTTGAAGCTCAATTAGTTGGTGTAGTATTGACAAGGGCATATTTCAAATGAATCAATACTTAAGGTATATTGATATTAATAGTGTTATTTTCTTTGGCATATGTTCTCAAAGAGGGAGAAGTTTACTATCATAACTCATAGAAAGTTTTCTATAAGAGGGAGAAGTATGCTATCATAGTAAAGAGAAGTCAAAGAAGGATAATGAACTTGATAGAAAAGATCTAGTAGATAGAAGTTTTTTTGACAGAGGGAGAAACTGAAGGAAAAAATAGTTTACATTGATAGAGGAAGTTCTCATGGATGTGAATTAGAATGAAACTAAGGAAATGTTCCTTACTTTATTCTTGTTCCAAAAAAATAATTGTGTTATGACATGTTGTATTGCCATCAATGCCAAAGAGGGAGATTAATGGATACAATTGATTAATTGTGTATTGTCCTTGATGTTACACAAATGTCATATCATTATCAATCAATGTATGTTGAGCTCACTCAGAAAGTGAAGATAGTTTTTTGTGGCTTCCAAGCAATCCAGAGTTTTCCTAGTTTAGAAGTTAGTGACTATGGAGTTCACTCAGGTGTCAAAGAAAAGTCTGTACAAGATGAGTGTTAACTGAGATCATTTTGCTAATGAAGGAAAATTTGGATGGAACCAATGTTAATTGAGCTCACTCAGTTACCAAAGGAACTTTTCAAATATGCAGTGTTAACCAAGCTCACTTGGTTAACACAAGAAAATTATTTATGAGTTAGTGTCTATCGAGCAGGGTCGACTATCGAAGGATTTTCTTATTTTAACATATTGAGTTTAATTGATTTATCTAATGGTTCTAGCTGACTAAGGAGATGAATATTAATTATTCTAAGTTATATCTAAGCTAACTTGACAAAATGAAATATATAAGTTCAATTTGAGAATTCGAAAGTGTGTAAGAGTGTGAATGCATGAAAAATTTGAAGATCTAATGATGTAGTAAGGAAGTGAATCAGAAGGATAAGTAGTATATCCTTATGGAGCTGAAAAGATATATTTGATCAAGAAGGATCAAGTATAAGCTAGAATTGAGATCTATAATTAGCAATTCAATTGCATCAGAAATTAGGTTGTCTCATTGTTACTCTCTAATCATTGTAGTAGTGATCTAAATCTCTTAACTTAGTTATCTTAACAACCATTTGTAAATCATCTAACAAGGTGATAGTTCTTTTGAATTGTTTAAAGACCTCTGACAAGGCCACTCCTAATAGGGTGATTGAATCCTCTAATAAGGTCACACCTAATAGTTTATTTTGTAACATTTGATAGGGTTGGCTCCTAACAGGACTCACTTTAGAAGAGTGAAAATAGTAACAAGTGGCAATT
The DNA here is from genome assembly GCA_028749045.1 of Cupressus sempervirens. Classification (NCBI taxonomy): domain Eukaryota; kingdom Viridiplantae; phylum Streptophyta; class Pinopsida; order Cupressales; family Cupressaceae; genus Cupressus; species Cupressus sempervirens. The sequence goes on along the minus strand of CM053789.1, from coordinate 702,802,578 downwards.
GGTGGTTTTTCAAAAATTGGGTTTCCACGTTAAATATTGGTGTCAAATGTATCCATGCTATTTTATTTTATGTGTTTACAACTAAGCTACAGTAATGGTAATCACAAATAACATCTAAAGTTAAATATTTATCGAGTTACAACATTTGATGTGTGTTTGCTAAGCATTAGAAATATTTAGTTTGTAGAGTTTATTTTGTACTGACATCTAAGGGATTTGGGATTTATTTTTGTAGTAACTAATTCAGCCCTCCCATCTTAGCTACTCCTCTTATATTTCCAACAGGCTAGACTCTCTCACCTTTCTCTTTCCAAGTTTCTTATCCATTTTGGCCACTTGAACCTCCAAATTATGTATCCTATTTCCTCTCTCCTCACATGCTTTCAACATCTCTTCAAATTTAGAATTAAGCTCCAAGAATTTTTTTTATCTTTCATAGCAACAACAACTCCAAAGTTCATCATTTCTTTGGTCATTCTATATACCTTTTCACTATCCACCTCTTCTACTCTGTAGATCATGAGGCTACCTATATGCTCAACATTTGAAACTTCTTGTATCCTAGCCTTGTCCCTTTCTCAATGGACCATATCACCAATTCTTGATGATCATCACTATATTTCATTCCCTTATGTGCCTACTAGACCTCTTTCTCATTTTTAAATTGAGTATCCTTTACTTTCCTCACAACATCAAAAATCATGGCATTTACAATGTCCCATTTAGGTAAAATCAAAATTCTAGAATCCTTCAACAATTGTCTTCCCCCTTCAAGAGTTACCTATGTAAACTCTTCCATAAAATTGGCTTTGACTTCCTCTTCAATTTTAGAGTCCTTTTTGTTAAGTTTTTTTTTTTATTAGTTTACACTTAGCCTCAAAATTATCAATATTTCTCCTCCATTAGAATTGAGCAAATACCCTAGACTTTACAAAACTCTCATCATCAATAAAAAAATTTAGAATCTTGTACTATTACAGGATCTATTTCCTTACCTCTATAATCTCCCATGGTGAGAGATAGTGTTGGTATAGGAGGTTCTTCAAGTGCTCCTTATTCTATATCTATAGTTGTAACAACTATATCCCTCTCCCCTCCTATATGTCTCAATTGTTCTCTCAAGGATATTTCATCATCTATCTTGAGTGTCATCTAGGTAGGTGAATATTCTTCAACCCCAGAAGATGATCCCTACTCCAATTTTTGTCTCTTAGGTGCATGTGTAGCAGGTGGGCTTTCAGAACTGGTCTTTTATATGGAGGAACATGTTTTACACTCCTAGCCACTATGTACCCAGCTCTTTTCTGCAATGTATACTGCCCTAGGTTCAAAATCATCTTACTTTCCATTCTCTTCTCCACCTCAATGGCCTTGTTAGGGTATGCTTGTGTCAAAATTTCCTTTTTTCATTCAAATTTTGCATAATCCTAGCAAAATTATCCATCAACATATCCACTTTCATACCCCAATATTTTTTATCAGCTAGGCGATCATAATTTGGCTTAAAAGCATTTATAAAATCTAGGGCCTTGTTGTATACTTTCCATTTTTTCATCCTAAGCTCCTATTGTTCTAATGAGAATTTAATTCTAACTATGTCCTTCAGAAAGTATACCATTTTCTTATGATGTTTAGCCTTTTTTCTTGCTCAGAAGAGGTCATAAAGTCCCTCTAAATCTATAAAATGGGCATAGGATTGAGGCTTTTGATATTTTTCTAAAAATTTCTCCAAGTTCCTCCATCCCTTCTCGACAAAAAAAAAGTTATGAACAACAATAAGTTGGGGAAAGAAAGTACCTTTAGACTTTCCAAACAATTCTCTTTCTTCAACTAATCCTATCTACCATAAATACTTAGCAGTCCCTACTTTTAAGGGCACTTGATAAGGTAGCACATGTGGTTTTCCCAGAAAACCATAAACTCTGAAAATAGTAGACATTGCATATGGAATGATGTCTCCCTAATTTTGAGTCATCATCAACCCTTTATCATGATCTTTTGGTCTAATCAACACTATTAGGGGTTGCGGTATTCTAGGGATATCTCCTATTAACAACATTCTAAGCCTAGAAGAAAAAATACCTATCAACTCTGGCAAAAATAGCATCAGTCACCTCCCATGTGATATTTGCACTCCATAATTGGATAGGGAATTTTTCTCCATATCTTTCCAATTCCAACTTCATTTCCTTAGAGAAAAAGGTAACTCCCTTATATAAGCATATGCACATCAGCATGGAGTACCAATAGAAGGGCTTATCAACTTTAGCCTTTGAAATTTCTATTAATCTAGTATGAATTTCTTCTACTAAGAAAGTAGAAAAGTCAAAGATTGAACTCATACCATACTAAAAAGTTTGGGAAATGATGAAGACAATGGAGCTTGGGATGTGGTCATGTTCATCCATGCCAAAGATTTTGCAAAAAGAGAAATACAATGCATGTGCTCTAAGGTTAAAATATTTTTTCAACAAAGGCTCTAGAGTGTTTTATGTAACCATGGGCAATGATCCAATTTTGAAAAAATAATCCTACAATGGTCCTCCCCTTAGATATATTCTTTGTGCATCATACCTAGCTTGGAGGTCTTCCATGCCTATCTTTTCTTGGATTGCATGGTTAGGGTTTAACTTACAAATATCTTTGATTAATTCTGTGAAACCCTAAAAAAATTATCACCAACATTATTCCTCACAATCCTAGTAGTTGGATCATATTTCTTCACCATCATTGCAAGCAAATCATCGTCAAAGAAAACTCCCAAGATAATTTTCTTATATCGAATTCCCATACATTATTCAAGGAAGTATCTAATCTTCTTTCTGCAAACCATTTTAAAAAAATCCTTAATCCTCCAACAAATACTTTAACATCCCTCAACCACTTTTCTTTATCATAAAAACCCTCATTGACTATTAACCTAGGGTTCTTCAGAATAAAATGTCCCCCCTAGCAAGCTCATTCATAGATTGTGGAATTTTCTCTAAGAAATCATCATGCACAACTCTTTTCAAATAATCTACCTTCCCTAAAAGGCCCCTTCATGGAGGCATGTTTGAAAATTATTCGACTGCAAATATAACTTCTCAATTTTCCAGAAGTCCAAAAGACTCACCTGATTTCTTGTTTTTCTCCTCTGAAAATTGCTTAGTAGTATATTGAAACCCTTGGATAATTTCTCCTTTAGCTCTAAAAATCCTTTGTCTAAGAGAATTCTATAACCTTGTTATTCAATAATGGAAAATCAAACTTCTTATTGCCAAATTAACTTCATACCAAACAACATTTATCACAATTAATGTCTCAACAGTCATATTTTGTGTCACACTATGAAATTTGAAATTTCACCATCGATCTTCAAGAATCAAACAACTTAGCTTGAAACTCAAAAGACTAAATTAACCCTTTATGAAACTAGCCACATGTTAAAAAGGTGCTTCCCCACATTTTTTAAAGCTTGAGCAGTTTCAAATTGTAGGAAAGCATCGATCATTGATCTTTCTAAGATCGACAATAATGAAAACCCTTAGAATTTTCTATGTCTGCTTTCAATATTTTGGGCCCACTGATACAATCACCCCCCAACTCAATAAACATGTAGACCACTCAAAAAATTAGAGTAAACCACTTCAACATGCATTCCAACTCATCATGAGTAGGTGAATTTTTAAGTGACTGGCCCCACTTGTCCACATGTCAATCAGGCACTTCCTTGCATTTGTTAGAGTTTTGGCATTTCCATAACGTAGGAAAGCACTATCCATTGATCTTTAAATGATCGATGGTCTTGGTCCCATAAGACTCACCCTTTCCTGATCTATTCACCAACAATGACCAATGAAATGGAATCAAATTTTCCAACATGCACTGACAACTATCTAACAATTTTGAACCTATTCTGACACACCTAGTTTTTGTGGCTCATTAAGGAACTATCATCACCAAAGGCGACATGTCATGTAGGAACTTCCCTACATTTGCTAAAGGTCAAGCAAGTTTTTAATGCAGGAAAGTGCTCATCATTGATCTTTCTTTGATCAATGGCTTGCAAAAGTAGGGTTAAAAATACTTTGAAGAATACTTAAGGAATTAACACAGGGTTAAACCACGATTAGAAAAAAGGCTAAAGAAAATAAAAATTTTATTGGGAAATTAATTAAAAATAATTACAAGAAAAGGTAAAAGGAAGACCTTAAAAGGATAATCTTCCTACACAATTTTAAAATAATACTTTCCTAAGTCTTTGAAAACTAGGGTAAAATGGTAAGGGTTTCATAAAATTTTAAAACTTAATCTAGGGTTTTTTTTTAACATACCTTAAATTTAGAACATTAGAACATTGGGTTTCACTATAAAATGCAACAAAATGATGAAAGGTGAAAAATTAGGCCAAAAAAACCTAAGGAAGACAAGGAGTCTAGGGTATTTGCTTCATTCAGTGACCTAAGAGAAGAGACTGCATTGGCAAACAAAGAAAGAACACTTAAGAGTATGGATTCTTGAAGGGTGAACAAGCTATTAGACCTAAAGAGTGTGAAAGCCAAGCATAATAGAGGACTAAAATAGAGATGTGTAATCTACAAATGAAGTTGTAATTTTTTATCAGATCAAGCCTTACTGTTACTCTCTAATCATTGTATTAGTCTAGGGTAAATCCTTTGGATTAAGGTTGACCTAATAGTCATTTTTAAATCCTTTAACTGGATGAAATTCCAAGTGAATGATCTAAAGTCTTCTAACAAGATTCACTCCTAATAGGATGATTGAAATCCTTTAATTGGGTCACATTTAACAGTGTGCATTGTAAGCTTTAACAGGATTGGCCTTTCATAGGGCATCACTTTAGAAGAGTGAGAATGAGTAGCATGTTACTTTTAGTTTTTCTCAAATTGGGTTTCCATGTTAAATTATTATGTCAAATGTGTTATTGAATCTATTAGGTTTCATGTTCTAATTCACACCCCCCCCCCCTCAGTTATTCTAAAGAATTCCAACAATTGGTATCAAATCCATCTACTTAAGAGAACTAGTTTGAAGGTACTAGAAGTACAAAGATTAAGATGTCAAAAAGAGAAGTACCCAAGCTTAATAGAGATAAATTTTTTGCATGGAAATGTCTGGTGAAGCTACACCTAGGAGGTCTTGGAGATCATGCAAATCTACCATTACTATTGAGCATACTAATCTTGATGGAGCCCTAATTGCTAAAGATCTAAAAAAAAGAAAGAACTCAACTAGGCAATGTTGGAGATTTCCTTTTCCCTAAGCTATGCCTAGTTTGATGATATCAAGGGTTGTGATAGTGAAAATCAAATGTGGGATTCTCTACACACTATCTATAGAGGTGACAAAAATGTTCTAAGAGTCAAAGCTAAAAGTCTTAGAGGTAAGTTCAATGATAAGAGAATGCAAGAAAATGAGAATGTTGGTTAATATTGTTCTAGGATAAAGGATGTTGTTAATGCAATAAGAGGAGCTACTAGTAAAATAGATGATGATACTATACTAGGAAAAGTTTTGAGAACATTGTTTCCCAACTATGCTATTAGAGTTTCTACAATACAAGAATTAAGATGTATACTAGGGAGTGATCTAACACTTGAAGGTCTAGTAGGTAGGCTCACTACTTTTCAGCTATCTAATTTTGATAATTACAAACCTGAAAATATTGAATCTACTTTCAAAGCTAAGTTTTCATTGAAGGAACCCCATGAGAAGAAGAAGAAAAAGTTAAAATATTTGTCCAGTGATAGTGATACAATGAGGAAGATGTAGATCAACTTGAAGCACTACTGCCAAGAAGATTTTATAGAGGTAAAGAAAAGTTTAAAGGTAAGTTACCTATCATGTGTTTCAATTGTAATGAAGTTGGTCATATTGTTGCTAGATGTCTAGAGAAGAAGAATTATAGAGGTGGTGACAAATACAAAAGTAAAAGAGATGAAGATAGAAAAGAAAACAAAGACAAAGGCAAGAAGTCTTGCTACATTGCTGAAGAGGAAATAAAAGATGGATCTAAAGATCATGATGATGAAGTGGTGTATGTTGCAATGAAAGATGAATCTGATGAAGATGAGGCAACTGCAGTAGTGTCTTGTGTGAACAAAAATGACAGATGGATCATTGATAGTGGGTGTTCACATCACATGACTAGGGATAAAATTAGCTTCATTACTTTGAATTATTATGATGGAAGTAGTGTAAGGTTTGGTAATGATGCACTATGTTTGATGAAAGGAATAGGTTCTATCAAGCTCATAGAAAAGATTCTATGTGACAATGCTTACTATGTTGAAGGACTTAACTATAACTTGAGTGTGTCACAACTAAATAATTTGGGTTGTAAGGTTGAGTTTGAGAACAAAATTACTAAGATATATGATACTAATGGAAAACTAATTGGAAAAGGTGATTTCTACCTTGATATAGAGGATGATACTTGTTTAGTTGTAGAATTTGATGATGTGTGGCTATGGCACAAGACTAGGTTATGCTATGTTAATTTTGATAACTTGGTTAGTATTAGTTACATGAGAAGAGTCAGAGGTTTGCCTAAGTTGAAATTTTTTGACAATATAATTTGCAAACAATGTCAATTAGGAAAAATGAAAAAGTCAAGTTTTAAGAGTAAGACTCATACCTCTAAAGGAATATTAGAGATTGTTCATACTGACTTGTGTGGAGCAATTGAAGTGAAAAGCTACAAAGGAGATAAGTACATTATGCTGATTGTTGACGATTATTTTGGAATGATGATAGTTATGTTTTTGAAACAAAAATCTGATGCTTTCCAAATGTTTAAGTGGTACTTAGAAAGAGCTAAGAAAGAAACAAGTAAAAGTCTGAAATGTTTAAGATTTGATAGAGGAGGATAATTTACATCAAATGAGTTTGAGATGTTTTGTAATGATAGAGGAATCAAAAGATAGACATCTTCTCCTAGAACTCCTCCACAAAATAGAATTACTAAAAGGAGGAATACATATGTAATGGATTGTGCTAGGACACTCATGATGGAGAAAAATGTTGCTTTGAAATATTGGAGAGAAGTTGTAAGTATAGTTGTCTATACCTTGAACCGTGTACAAGTCAAGATAGGTACTCATTCAACACTTTTTAAACTATGGTATGGATACTCACTAAATGTAAAATAATTTAAGGTATTTGGAAGAAAGTGTTATATTCTCAAAGATTTTAGGAATGGTAAAATAGATGCAAAAAGTGAAGAAGGTATATTTCTTGGTTATTCCACAAGAAGTAAAGCTTATAAGTGTTTAAATACAAATACTAACAAAGTTGTGAAAAGTGCAAATGTGAAATTTGATGAATATACAAAAGTATATGAGGCTAAATCTATGAAGGAACCTAAGAATAAATATCATATGTATACTTTTATGAAGGTATGCTTACTCAAGAAATTGTTGTAAATCATGTTCCAAACCAACATCAAGTTTCAGTGACTATCAAATCACATACTATGAATGACAAGTTGCATTTAGGAACCAAACTACATTTAGGTGTCAAGTTATAGACTAAAGTTGAGGCTTATTCTAATTCTAAAATTAGTGTACATGAAAGAGATGTTGAACTACCTAATAGAGAGGTACATAGTGATTTAGAAGTTGAGAGACCAAATGTAGAAGTTAGAGCTGAACCAATATTGTCTAACTATGTCAAGAGACATCATCCTGATGCACAAATAATTGGTGATAAAGATTCTAGACCAAGGAAAAGGAACAAGTTGAGAAATGATGCATGTTTTCTAAGTTTGTAAGAACCCAAGTCAGTGAAAGATGCCTTAGAAGATGTGGAATGGAGTAAAGCCATGGAAGAAGAGACTGAAAAAATTGAGAAAAATAAGAGATGGACTCTAGTTCCTAGACTAGAAGACAAAAATGTGATTGGTAATGAGTGGGTATACTAAAAAAAGTTAGATAAAAATGGTGAAGTCACAAGGAACAAGGCAAGATTAGGCTATAAAGGATATGCACAAGGAGAATGGATATACTATGGAGAACATTCACTCTTGTTGCAAGACTGGAAGGAGTAAGAACTCTACTTGATTAATCTACATACAAAGGTTTCAAAATTTATCAAATGGATGTTAAGTCTACATTTTTAAATGGTATATAGGAGGAAGAAGTTTAAATAGAATAGCTAGAAGGATTTGTTGATGATAACAACAAAAACATGGTATGCAGACTACACAAAGCTCTTTATGGTTTGAAGCAAGCGCCAAGAGCATGGTATGAGAGACTTTATAATTATCTTGTAAAGATTGGATTTGAGAGGATTGATGATAACAACAATCTATACTTGAAGACAGAGAAAGGTAGAAAAAGAGAGGCAATGGTATTTTGTTATCAAAAATTTTTGTTGACGATATCATATTTGGAGGGCAAGATACTTTATGCAATGCTTTTGCAAATGAAATGAAACAAGAATTTGAGATGTCTATGTTTGGAGAGATCAAGTTCTTTATGGGTTTGCAAGCACATCATATGAAATATGGTATATACATCACTCAGTTAGAGTACATTAAGGAGATACTAAAAACTTTTGGATTGGAAGATTCCAAGCTAGTAAGCACACCTATGGTGACAGGACATAAATTTTCAATGAATGATGATTTAGCTAAGGTGAATCAAACATCATATAGGTCTATGGTTAGTAAATTACAATATGTAGTACATGGGAGACTTGATATTGCATTATTTTTAGGGATAGTTGCAATATTCTTTGCTAATCCTGGGGAGAATCACTTGATGGCAGTAAAGAGAATAATGAGATATCTGAAAGGAGCAGAGGAGTATGGTCTATACTACAATAAAAATGAGAAATTTGAACTGAGAGCCTATACTAATGCTGATTGGGTTAAAAATATTGATGACAAAAAGAGCACCAGTGGAGGAGCATTTTTCTTAGGCAATAGGCTGGTTACATGGACTAGCAAGAAAGTAACCTGCATTTTTCAATCTAGTGCTGAAGTTGAATATGTTCTTGCTGCGGTAAATTGTACAAACATTGCATGGATCAGAAAGCTACTCAAAGGTATGAAGGAGGAAATAACTGAACCTATGATACTTTATTGTGATAATACAAGTGTTATAAATGTATCAAAGAATCCTGTGATGTATACAAATGCAATCAAGTATCATTACTTGAGAGAATTAGTTCAAGATAAAGAGATTAAGATGGAATATGTCAACACCAAAGAACAAATTGCTAAGATCTTTACAAAAGCATTACCTAAGGATTCTCATGAGCATCTAAGAGGTAAAATAGGGGTGACACCCCTATCAAATGCTATCTAAAAAGCATGAGGAGTACCCTACATCAAACAAGCTGATTGACATACGTTTCACATTGATGTAGTGGATCTTACTTTAGGAGCTGCCTAAAGTAATCAAAGAGATGAAACTACAAATCATTCACAAGCAAGGTGACAAAGGGGGAAACTAAAAATATTCATATCTACATATTAAGATTACAAATCTTTGGCATTATTGTCAAAGAGGGAGAAAGTATACTAAAAAGTCTTAAGAGACTATTGAGGGAGTAAGTGTGCTAAGTTAGATAGTGTACCTGCTAATTACATCTACCTAGTAAGAAGAAGATAATGTTGAGGGAGATATAAGAAGTGATCAAGAGGGAGTCATAAGGATGAGTTGACTATCTATTGATTAGGACTAAATTTTTGTAACCTATTCAGAAGATGAAAGTTGTTGATAGAGGGATATATTTCAATACAAGGAATTATTTTCTTTTTGGTATTCTAATTGGTCATACTGATTAATTTTGGTTAGTTTTGTTTTCCATCAATGCCAAAGAATGAGATTGTTGAAAATAGATTGATACAAGTAGATAAATATGTTTTAGTCATTGTTTTGTCACTGATGTCAAACCTACTACTTGTTGTTAAGATAATTGCTTATATGATTTAAGTACTATCATTTGTTTGATTGATGAAGAGGATTTGATCAAATGAGGTAACAATAGCACCTAGAGGAAAGGTTGAGTTATGATATGAAAAAAAGTACAAGAACTAGTTAAGATAGTGATATTATAGTGCATTAATAATCTACTTAAGCTTACAAAGGTTGGTTACATTGAGTAAGTTTAGAAGAACAAGTTAAACAAAGTTTTTCTGCCAATCTTGATTGAGTGGATAGTAGGTGCCGAGAAAAGCTAGTGCAAGTCGAGAAGAAAATCAGTTGGAGGTAAGAAAAGTCAATTTTAGTGTAAGTCAAGTGAAATGGTGTAAGAAAAGTAAATTTTAGTTGATGTTGAACACCAGTAAACTTTTTCGTGCCAAGTGTTTTGATAGTGGATGCCAGGCAACACAGTATGTGTCGAGCATCAAAAGACAGTTAATGTCGAGTGTAAGCATTATGAGAAAGATTGAGAATTTGATGAATCTAAGCTAACAAGTTTGAATTCTTGGAGTGTGTGAACCATGTGGAAGATAAGATTGATGAGCTGGTGGCACAAAATTCAAGATGAACTATTTTGAGGTGAATTCAAATAGGATTGAAGGAGAAGTTTCTAGAAGGGAATGAAATAAAATGAGGGGTATATTCATTGAATCCTATCTAATCTAACCTAACCCTAAAATGGATGATGGATGATGATCAACAAAATATCTTAATTCTCTATTTATAGAGATGGCTAGTCAGAAGAAAGAGTTGATGTGTGAGAACCTAAGGAAGACAAGGAGTCTAGGGTATTTGCTTCATTCAGTGACCTAGGAGAAGAGATCACATTTGCAAATGGAGCAAGAAGGCTTAAGGGTATGGATGCATGAGGGGTGAAAAAGATATCAGAGCTAAAGAGTGTGAAAGCCAAGTAGAATGGAGGACTAAAACAAAGATCTGTAATCTACAAATGAAGTTGTAAGCTATTATCAAATCAAGCCTTACTACTACTCTCTAATAATTGTATCAGTCTAGGCTAAATCCTTTGGATTAAAGTTGACCTAATAGTCATTTGTAATTTCTTTAATCGGGTGACATTCCAAGTGAATGATCTAAAGTCCTCTAACAAGACTCACTCCTAATAGGGTGATTGAAATCCTTCAACTGAGTCACATTTAATAGTTTGTATTGTAACCTTTAACCAGGTTGGCTTTTCATAGGGCATCACTTCAAAAGAGTGAGAATGAATAGCATGTTACTGGTGGTTTTTCCCAAATTGGGTTTCTACATTAAATCATTGTGTCAAATGTGTTATTGAATCTATTATGTTTCATGTTTACATTTTTGCAAATTGATTTGATAATAACCTACAAGTTTAAGTGATTGCGTAATCTAATGTATGCATGCATGATGAAATTTTGTTATGGATATGGGTTCACTAAGTTGTGAAAGGTTTTAATTGTACATTTAGACCTTGGATAACTAATTCACTCCCCCCCCCTCCACTCTCAGTTATTCTAGAGAATTCCAACACAAGCAACATTGGGGGGCAATGAAAAATTACATGTAGGTGTCCATTTGAATTCAACTTCTTTAGTCAATAGTGTATACAAAGGACTATCTATTTTACTAAAATATTTGATGAAATATCTATAATAGCTAGCATGACCTAAGAAAGATCTTACATCCTTTGGTTTTGTAGGTATGGGAAATATTAGAATTACCTCTATCTTAGTCGGATCCACTTGTATTCCTGCAGTTGATATAAAATGACCAAGCACCACTCCTTCCTGCATGAGCATAAAAAATTTCTCACTGTTGAGTGATAAATTATGTTCTTTGCACCAGACAAGAACCTTTTCAAGGTTTATTAAGGCTTCCTCAAAGGTGACTCCAAATGCTATGAAATCATCCATGTATATTTCCATGTAGTCATGTGATATATCAGAAAAATGTTGATCACAGCTCTTTGAAATGTCACAAGAGCATTACACAGGCCAAATGAAAAGACAAAATATGCAAAAGTACCCTATAGGAATGTAAATGTGGTTTTATCCTAATCTTCTAGAGCTATACTTATCTGATTATAACCACTATACCCATATAGGAAAGAAAAATATTTCTTACCGACCAGAGTGTGCAGAACTCGATCAATGAAGGGTAAAGGAAAGTGATCGTTCTTGGTTGCCTTATTCAATTCTCTATAATCTACACAAATTCACCATTTCCCTCCTTTTTTAGGTACTATATCTAGAGGTGAGACCCATCTACTATCAGATATAGGGTATATAAAACTAGCATCAAGCAACTTTTGTAGTTTAGTTTTAACAATTTCTCTAAGTGTTGGATTAATCCTCCTCTGGAGTTGATGGAGTGGTAGGCACCCTTCATTGATATATATTCTATGAGTGTATAATGTAGGACTTAACCCTTGTAGAAACTTAAAATCATCCCAAATGTTATATTAATTTATTTAATATTTCCTTTGACGTTATAGTTAATGATTAATTAATTAATTATATTTTGTCATATTCTTCTACTTATTTAATTAATTTTATTTAATTAAATAGGTTCATTTTCCTGATGTATTTAAATTTAATTTAAATGCATCCATCTAATGTATTAAATTTATTTAATACATAGTGCTCCATAAATCCCCTTTTAAATAAATTTTAATTTATTTAATTCCCTCCATTTCATTAAATTCTTTAATCCTATGATTAAGTTAGATCTTATTTAATTTAATCCTAATCACATCCTAAAACCTAGTCTATACCCATCACTCTCATCCTTCTAAGCCTACTCACTACTTAACCCCACTTTATTATCCTAAACACCTTTCTAATCACCTTTTAACTCCTAAGTGTTTGCTCACACATGTGAGAAGCTCATGATCCAATAAAGCTTCCACTTCATTTATACCTCTTACACCTTTGTCCCCCAACTCCTTCCCCCAAGGTTGCTCACATATGTGTGAGCACACCTTGAGCCTCTCAAACATAAAGGCTCTTTTTTGAATTTTGCATGGCTTGTCCTTTAGCCCATGTGTCTCCCTTGTGCCACCTATGTGGATGCCACATAGATGCCACCTATCCAAGGCCTCTCTCAAACCTATAAATAGAACCCTTGTCTCAAGCATTTCTCTATCTCCTCCATATGCATTGTTATCATGCTTGTATAGTTCTAGAGCTTTCTAGAGATTTTATGCTTAGAACTAACCTTTGGTAGTTGTTTACATTACTTAGATTTCTAGCTTTTGCATTAGTTGCATGGTATTATGATGTTGTAGGTTTCTTTCTTCATTGCATTCCATTCACCTCCATATCCATGGAATCCTTTGAGGGTGGCTTACTCATAGCCATTGCTTGAAGGTATTTCACACACATTTTTAGTGTAGATTCATTTCATATTGCATTTTCATCATCCAGGGTTTCAATATTTATGTTTGGGAGAGCACATCTACATCCCTCACACTTAAGCACACCAAAAAGGCCTCTTATGGGCACCCTTGTTGAGTTTCTTTGAGATTGTGTGAGGGCTCTAATATGTTGGTTGCATATATTTTTTAAAACTCAAGTAGAATTAGTAGTTTTTCAATCTTATATGTATCTTGAATGCACATGCTACTAATGTTTTCTTGTTTATGCATGCTCCTAACAGGTTAGGTTTTCACATATACAACCCTTTCATATCCCTATAGTCCCATGCAAAGGCTTTTTCATGTTTTTGAAGAAGCTCTATTAACTTTTTCATCTATGTATGCTTTAGAGCTTAACTCTTCCTCTCCATCTATACATGTATGCTTTAGAGCTTAAGTCTATCTATGTAACATCATAAGCTATGCTTTAGAGCTTAACTCTTCCTCTCCATCCCCTAAATCTAGCCATACATATGTGCTTAAATCTAGTTGGAGTTGAGTTGGAGGATATAGGTCAAATTTCTTTGTTTCCTGTCCATCTGATATAGTCATACTCCCTAACCTACAACTTATATTTGCATCAATTGTAGCTAACCATGGTCATCCTAAAATGGAAGGGTAACTGGATAAATTAACTTTTGGGTACAGAATCATGAAATTTGTAGGGTACTCTAGAGAGTCTAGGGTTACTACTATGTCTTCTATCATCCCATTAGGAGTGATAGTAGAATTATCTGCAAGTTGTACAATTGTTAAGGTAGCCCTTGATCCTTCTATATTTAGCTTTTTCATAGTATCCTTAGTCATAATATTTGTAGTAGCACCAAGATCAATCAAAGAATTTTTAACAAGTTGACCATTTATAATCACATTCATAACTGAACTTCCTGGATCAAAATACTTAAGAATAACCAATTTTCCTAACATAATATCAGCCAATTTTCCTACAACATGGATAGCGGTTGACTCCTTTTTCTTTCTCTTGGGCTTTTTTAGATAGGATTCTCTGATGGCCTTGCCATAAATAGGAACATCTTTAATAGCTTGGAATAAAGGAATTTCGACATGAATGTTCTTTAGTTGATCAATGATATCAAAAGATTGTTCCTTTGTTTGTGTAGGTTTACTTTGTATGAGATTTTATGGAAAAGGAGGTTCAACTACTATTTGGCTTTAAGCTGATCTAGTTACACTAGTTGGGTCAACCATTGGTGGCTATGAAGTTGTGGGTTTTGATGTTGTAGGAGTATCTGGTATTTTAGTTATGAGAGGCAGTTTAGGTGTTGGTAGGGTTGTACTAGATCTCAAATGTATATTTTCAAAATTTAGAGCATAAGTAGGGTGTTACTAAGCATTAGCAGAATACATGGGTTATTGTGGTTGCTAGTTATTTAGATTTGGCTGAGGTTGTGCAGGAAACTGAGTTTTCTTTTGAGGTCTAGAACTTGTAGGTGGTGGCATTAGTGTAGGTTGTTGGACTCGAGGTGGTAGTTGTAGATTACCAATATTTTGGTTAGGCCATTGTTGAGATCCTCTCCATTGGTTTGTAGACTGCCAATTCCCTTAGGGTGGTTGCCATTGGTTATGCTGATTTTTCCATTGACTATTTTTCTAGTTAGACTACTAGTTATTTTTCTAGTTTAGCAGGGAAGGTTGGGAGTTCTAAGGCCATTGAGGCTGTTGTGGATTATTTTGCCAAGCATTATTTCAATTAGGTTGACTATACTATGGAGGACCTTATGTACTATGGTTTTCCCATTGATTACCATATAGATTTGAAAATTTTAAAGGGTCTTGAGGCATACATTGATGTGAAGCCTATGGCCAGTGTTGAGCAATAAAGAAAACTTTCTCGTCCTCTCCTTCTATCTTGATGTACTCGGTTGGAAGATGCTAGTTCTCCATGCTAGTGACCAATTTGCATTGATAATCTTTCTTCTACTTCTGATAATGTGGACAATAATCAACTAACTGCACCTTAGCCTCCGCATGCTTCTTCTTTGTAGTCATTGTGTCGAGATGTGTAACAACATCATTTATGATGTCCTACTTGAAATCTAAGATTAGATTAGATATCTCAAGCTTTGAAATACCCTAACTAATCCCTTTAGCACCTATGGAACGATGTCCTCTACCTTTCTTCATATTTGACCTTAAGTAGTTAAGATAGATTTTCTTGAGGTCATCCCAAGAAGATTGATATACATCACCACCAACCATCAGGTCTAGTGCTTCTAGACAATTATCATTCACCCCTCTCAAGAAGACTAGTTTCTATGAATCCTCTCCCAGTACATGTTGGGGGTTCTTTTGTAGTGTATATAAGAATCATGAAACATAGTCTTCCAATGTTTCATCCTCCTTTTGTGATGTTCTAAAGATATCATCTCCTCTTGAATCATTTTCCTTGCAATACTCTTTGTATTTCTCTAGAAATAGAGTTTGCATTTCATCCCATGTACCTAATATATTGGCTCCTAAGCCTATGAACCATCATAAGGTTGATTCTTTTAGTGTTGTTGGAAACAACTTGAGCTTTTGGGCATCAGTGTTATAGTAAAAGCTATGACAAAGTATGTCAAACTCAAACAAGAAAGTATCAGGATCTTTGGTTGCAAGGCCATAGAAATTTGGAAGAGAAGATGCAGGTATATTTTTGATATTAGCATTTGTTATGAGACTTGGGAGAGGAAATGGAAAACTAGGTTGTGCCATTACTGGTGGTATTTAATTATGGGGTTGTTGTTGAAAAGGAACATTGGCTATGAGATTGTTAACAACAAGTGGATTTAGACTAGAACTATCACAGAAGTTGGCCAAATTTTCAGCAAAATGCTAAAGACCACTTGTATCCAAGGGTTTTGCTCTAGAGGAAGATCTTGCAAGAAAATTAGGGCTTGCGTCCTCAAAAGGAAACTTAGCTTCTTCAATTTCTTTGTTCAAATTAATAGACTTCTATGGAAGGAATCTCCCATATTCATCTCATTTTCTTCCTCTTTTATGCATGCAATTAAATTGGTGACTTGTTAATCAAGCCCACAACTTTGCAATTTTTAGCTAACAAACAAATCTAAAAATAAAGGACTCATGAAGTTTCCTAGTTTGACACTATCCCAACAATGACACTAAAAATGTAAGGGT
Organism: Cupressus sempervirens; assembly: GCA_028749045.1. NCBI lineage: Eukaryota > Viridiplantae > Streptophyta > Pinopsida > Cupressales > Cupressaceae > Cupressus > Cupressus sempervirens. The sequence goes on along the minus strand of CM053789.1, from coordinate 702,786,105 downwards.
TTCATAATAGATGAAGATAATCACTCCATTTTTTTCCTCAAAGATACTATATTTATTCTAAAGACTACTTATTCCATCATGAATTACACTTGAATTGTCAACCCAAGGATGTAGGACTTGGAATGGGTTAGCATAGTATGTGCACTAAGTTCCTTTAAGAGTCTTAACACCTATATTGTAGGAAAGTGAAAGGAATCTATACTACTATGACTAAACAATAAACACACTTGGACTAACAATAGATAACTCTAGAAAGCTTTGGAAAATGAATTCTAAACTAGTTAACAACTCGAAACATCCACCATGATCATTTTCCACAAGTGTTGCATGAACTTTCACAGTAATAATGTTGCAGGACTAATATAGTAAATCTATCTTGAAAATAAGAAATTGCAAGGAATGAATCTACTCTACCTAAATCTATTCCACCTCCCAAGTGGGCCCTATTGGTTGGTTTCAACTAACTAAGAACACAACAAATATCCAAAAATCACTCTTTCATTAGAATCCTTCTTTGATTACATTGACTGAATAATTCATGAATAACAAAAAAAGAGTGACTTTTGAATCTTAAACTAGCAATGTCTATTTTTTATTAGACGATCTTAATCCATTATATATAGGATTGAATACTTATTAAAAACATGACATAAAAAGTCTTCAACAAAAATCACCAGAAAAGAAGGCAGAAGATCAACCATGACATAGTACATTTATTAAGCAACAAAATATCAACTCGTAAGAAATATAGAAAGTTGGATCTTCTTGGATTTTCTAGAATAATAATTCCTCTATAGACATAGCTTATCCATAAGAACTAAACTGTGATTTTCTTTCCATGATCAGTCTCCATCATTCTTCCTCCTTATATGTAGTAATTACCATCTTCTTCATTGTTTTTTATTTCCTAAAGGTTAGAAACATTCAAAACACATATGCAAGATGACTATCCTACTCTTAGTTAGCCATTAGAACATAGCTTAAAATATTTATATGAAATACTACATTCTATGTATAATATTAAGCAAAGTATGTCATACACACTACCCATAGGTTTAGTAAGTTCTAGTTGTTTCTGGAATAAGTTCACAAGACATTTAAACAAATGTTTGGAAATGTTTTCACAAAGCACAGAGAGTAAGTCCAAACTATAAAAACTATACAAAAATTAAGATATTAATATGCCTCATTAGGGGGTTCAACCATTGATGTATCACTTCAAACCAAATTAATTCTTTACAACTTAACCATTAATCTACCCATAAATATAAAGGAAATTAAAGTATAGAACAATAAATAACTCATAACACCATGATTTTGTCTCAAGGAAACCTTGGCTAAGGGAAAACCCTATTAAGAGTCATTACATAGCATTTAGTATATAAGTCCTTTTTAGAGGAATAGTACTTGTTAGAGGTATCTGACCCTATTAGGAGATGATAGAAAAACATGAGCACATAAGATCGAGAATAAAGGTTAAAACCACCTTATGGACTCACTATCTAATAATAATAAAAGTATTACAACAAAAAAAAGGACTATACTTGACATCATAATGTATGATTAGTCTATAATGAAGATCACATATTATCCAATCAAGCACCTAGGCTCATACATATCACAATACCATTAGTATAGCATAAATATCCATGCTCGCATACTAAAACCAATGTTCTTTTGTATCCTTCAATATTTTTATTTAGTTGGATTGAAAATCTTCCAGAAAATATGTAACATGAAATCTGGTAAGAAAATTATACAGTGTTATCCAAGAGTTATCATCGAGGGTGTCTTCCCTACATTTCCAAGCAACATAATTGTTCAAACAATTCAATTTACTAGGTTAATTTGCATGATCACTAAAAACTATTTTGTACTATTGTTATATTGTGAGAGTCTCACATTACTCAATCAAAACACATGTCAACCATCATATGATCATGGGAGACCATACCTAAAACATATACACACTATATATTCTACATTTTCACAATTTTAGCCACATCTAATAGATCCTCATTATCATTTTTGACCAATCTCACATGCGTGTATCTTGAGTCCTTGCTCTGTGCTTAAGCATTTTTTATATTTAATCTCCCACAAAATTGATTGTCTAACCAAACAATCATGCCAACATGATATGTTTCCACTAATGAAAACATATACCTTCATCCAATGATCACTTGCCAATATTTTCTCTTGGGTATTTTTATTGACAATTACTTTTTTATCTTCATCATAATTTTGGGCAAAGGCCATGACAATTTCTAGGCAAGGGAATACTTCAAGTTATGCCATGTATTCCAATCCAACAACTCATAGTACACATTTATTTTTTGTTGTATTTAACAATTTGTTACAAACACTATATTGTATCTCCTTTTGTAGATATCTCCATGTATTAGACAATGAATTCTAACTCCCACAATTTCCTTTCATCCATGCATGATAGGCTCATAAATACCATGGTATTCATCAATGAAAGCTATTATTTTAACCTCTTTGTTCAAGCCTATTTTCTATTTCTCTTTGCATTTAGATTTACTCATACTCATTGTACTCAATTTTCTCATTGTTGGTAATGGTACTGGTTCAAAAAAGGCTACACAACTAGTATTTACAGGACTAAAATTGCTAACCCTTCAAGTGACTAGTAAAACCCTAATTCTTGTTCTACAATCTGAATTGTAAACCATAAGATTGAAATTTTAAAAATGTTGGAAGTAGATCATTTTGATTTTACTCAAATTTTCAATTTAAGAAGGTTGTGACTAGATAGAGGAATTCTATTGCATTCCTCAATGTAGAAGCCATTTAAAAATCTCCAGTATGAGTTAGAACTTAAAAACATAGATTAAAAACTAACAGATAAAAAGTGCCCAATTGTGTTAGAATTTTGTAAATTATTATTAATTACTATTCACAACCTTAGGAGTTGGGACAATAAGTTTATCACTTCTTTCTCTAACATTTAGCACATCACTTTGACACATGCCACTTTTGTAGGATATTGTTGAGACTTTTAAATTCTTTGCAACTTTTGCCCAAAATTGATCTTATTACACTAAATTAAATATTTATTCTACTTTACCGTTAATAAATATTTAGACAAATTTTAAAAAGGTTATTGTTCCCAAGGTCAGCCTGAAATACACCTTAGGCTATTGATCTTTGGTCATGCAATAATCATTGGTATCCAATGTCAACTTTTGTTGGCCCCATTATTTTTTTCTAGTTTTGTGGCCTAGTCACTTGATACATCATCATCCATTGGTCCAAAAATAATCTTATAAAATTTAATAAATTGTAGTTTTTAAAAAATTACAATTTAACTATATTAAATTTATTTTTTTCTATGAGCATTCAATGACATCAATAGTGGACACATGTCTCATTTATGGAGGAAGTTTATAGAAAATGAGGTTCATTTCACCTTCAAACCAAAATACACATTAGTTTGTTGATATGTGGTCATTCAATGGTCATTAGTATCTATTATCAGTTGTTACGAGGCCATTTATTTTTGCCACTTTAGCAATATATTCACATGTCACATCTTCCTATTGGAATTGACCCAAAATTATACTCATTATACTTAAGTGTAGAATTACAAAATTGAAATTCTAACTAAATTTATTTCATGACACTAACTCATGTCACATTTTCAAATGAGTTTTGAAAAAAGGGTTATTGTTCTCACATTCAGCCTAGAATACACCTAGAAAAATTGATGTTTGGTCATCCAAAGGATGATGGTATCTTTGATCTTTGACAATCTGATAGGCTGAAATTACATTGTCTAATTACTAAAAACTCTATAAATATTTAATAATTAATTATATATTGAGTAATTCTTAACTATGACTTTTTCTTTTTCTCTATTTATTGTTGACTTTCTTTTCAATTTTAATGTTAAACACACATTGGATGTCTTCACATGTATGTCTCATTTTACCTCCTTCCTTAATATTTTTGATTAAGATGTCAGGTTCTTCATAAATTACACTTTTGAAACAACATTTTAAAACAATGAATGGTTTTAGAATATGCAAGTGTCCATCAATTTTTACCATGTGGCCATTTCAATTCATATCTACTATCTAGCACTATAGAACTAAGTTTAGAATTGGTCGTGTGGCATTTGTTAAAAGGTGTGTGTGTCTTATTTGTGCTTCTACATATTGTACTCACTTGTAAATGTTGAATGAGAGGTTTCATGTTTGTTGTTATCTTCATGAAATAGTGAGTTCCTTGGGGCAAATGGTGAAGTCATAGTCACATTTGTTCTCTCCAAGAAACATTACAATCATTATTTTGCTAGTGCTTCCCATTGACTACCAAAAAGATTATGCAAGACATTGTTTCTAGTAATGCTAATCAACATAGCACTCATTCACACTAGTATTTAATACCCATGAAGATAGTCAATTTAAATGCGGTAATTAATAATTTTTTCGGTAGATAGATCTACTATTTCTTTATTTGAGCTACACTAGCCTTATTAAAGTTTACAATTTGAGCTACGATATTTTTTAATTGAAATTCAATAGCTTTCTCAAACAATTCATAGAGCTCAAAATTATTTAGTGCAGATAATTTAGAGTTGAATGTTGTTTATATGGCTCTAATTTTTAAACCAAAGGTTTTCATAATTGAATTATTTATTCAAATGAGTTATAAGACTTTATCCAATACTTTACAAAATAACCACATGCATTCAAAGTCTCAAAGCTAAAAATATGAACTGAAAAACATACTAAAAGGCAATATTTAAGAGTCTCATGCTGCTCTTCTTTAGCTACGGGGGAGGTGAAGATGTTTAATTTTATGCAAGAATTAGAATTGCAAGCTCTTATTTTAGCATAGGTAAGAAGCATGCTAAAAAAGTTATGAATTTTTCATGACGAATACCAAATCCAATTTTTGAATATATAGCTTCCCTATCTAGGGAGGATCTTGATCAATAAAGTCCCCTATTTCAAATAAAAATAACTCAATGTTGATGGTTGTAGAGAAAAGATAGAAATTTAGGGTCGACCATTGTAAATAGAGATATTGTTGACCTCACATGCATCTTCAACATGAATATTAAGAGAAGTATTGAGTATATTCATTGATGGTGAAGAATATCTATTTGGAAAAATGTGTGATAAACAATCAAAGGAAGCAACAAGAGAAAGAAGTCTAGAGTTACCAATTGAAAAGCACAATGGCATACACTTTGGCACACCCATTTTGGCACAGGAGGTTTGATACTAATTACAGTCGATCCAATTCATTGACATGATGAGTCACCAACAATGTGATAGAAGATAAATTATAAATGACACAAGTAGGCAAGGACACCAGGCCACCATTGGCTCACAAAGAGATTGGAAACACTACCAATCTAGACCCTAGGCATAGGGTTCATGGGTCCTTTGTAAATGAAACAAATTTGGAATTCAAATTTTGAATTTTAGAATAAGTGGGATATTTAGTCATGGGTAATTATGTCCTAACAATGATAGAAGAATACACACAACAAATGTAAAAAAGGGTAGAGAGTTATTGAGAGTAATTGACCACCAGTGAAGAAGAAGAAGACAAAAAGAGTACACATAGAGAGTTGATAGGGATAATTCAACTGAAGCAAGTGCAATAGAGAGAGTGAGAAGTGAAAATTAATGAACTATCGTAGGAAACCAAGGAAGAAGTGAGAACAGAGCTCTCACAAAGTGAGAAGAAAGATTAGTGTATCTTCAAGAGGAGACATATCAGAGATCTACACAGAAAATTAGTGCCAGATTTAGATCAAATACTTAGCATTCTTTCTTACCATTGCATCTAACTGGGAAAGCTTATTGTAAGTCCTCTAACAAGGTGTCTCTCTAAAGGAGATTTGTAAAACCTCTAACTAGGTAGCTTTAACAAAGCTTTCATAACGCTAACAAGTTGACAGGATTCCTAATAGGATGTGCTTCTAGAAGAAGCACTTGTAGCTCTTAATAGGGCACCCGTTTACATGCATTATAAGGGTTAGTGGGTATATTGTCCCCAGCATGGTTTTCATCCTCACATCGTGGGTTTCCATGTACAAAATATTTATGTCAACTTGATGAACACTTTTTGTGTGAGTTCACTTATTTTTATCTTACTACATTTATCTTTTTATAAGTGTAAAGTGGGTTATATTATGGTTAGTTGGAAGAATAAGAAGAAGAACTAGTTTTGTGAATGATTCTGATTCACCCCCCCTCTTAGTATCTGATGGGACCAAAAATTGGTATCAGAGAGAAAATGTAATGGCTCCCATTCCATTCCATCTAATAAAGGAAACTCAATATTGATTGATTATCATTGATTTTTTCTGGTATCATAATTTTCTTATAATATATATGTATGGTGAAAGATCATGACTATTTATTAAGTCCTTTCAATAATATAAATTTGTATTGGTCTTGTAATCATATACAAACTTATATATAAAAATAATTTTATTAAATACTTTATATATACTATATTAATAATTATTAAATATTTTTATTAATATATTTATAAATTTCTATATAATCAATCATTATATTATTATATCGATTTTATTATAATAATAGATTTATTTTTATTTAAATTATAAGTACTTATCAATTTAACATCATTATTAGTATTTATTTAATATTTTACTTTAATATTTAATTATTATTAAAATCATATACTAAAATGGGGACATGACAACAAATCCCGGTGACAACAAGTCTAACAACTTGAGGGAAGATCTAATGGCATCATTGAGGAGACAACTAGAGGAAGCCCTTGACACCATTGAAGACTTGTAGGAGAAGTTGACAAAGTCCTTAGCTAAAAGGAAGAAGTTGATGCAGAAGCTTAGCGAAAGCTAGGAAGTCATTGAACAACAAAAAGTGGCTCTATAGAGTTAGAGGAAGCCATTAATGATCAAATGGTTGAAATATAACAACTGAGGGAAATAAAAACTCAACTAAGAAAATAAAAATAGGATCTAACCAGAGAGGTTGTCAAAGCCCCAATAAAGAGATGTTGTCATCCTAACAAGAGATGAAGCTATTAGAGTAGAAAGGAGAGTGGGTGAGTTGAAGACTGAAGAGAACAACCATCCCAACATGGAGTAGTTTATGGAACTGACCCAATAGGTGCTCAAGATCACTAAAGAAATGAGAAGCACAAATGAGTGAAATGAAAAGATGAGATTGAATGAGAGCTCTAAAAAGATTGATGAGCAACTAAATACTTGGAGAAGGAACAAAATCACAATCAGTCTTAGTTACTAAGATAACAATAAGAATAAAGAAGGGGAGACTTCTAAAGAAAAGAACTTGATCAGGGATAGATCAGGAAGCATGTGTCCAAAATGTAAGGGTACTTCTAAGCCCACTTGTAGCTTTTTTGGAAAGAAAGGAAACACATCTAGTGTGCATTGGTTTAAGAAAATCACATCTATTCAGAAGTGTGCCTATGAAGGGTATTATAACAACTACCATCTCTATGGCTACACTACACAACAATGTATATCTCAGTTTAATGAGAAACGAATTGGTGGGCATTGCAATTATTGCAAAAAATATGGATATACATAAGATGATTTTCAAACTAGAGCTTGAGACAATAAAACATCTCCAAAGGTGATGAGTCGTATTGGAAGGCATAGGTTCCCCACACCAATCTATATAACTTATAGAAATGAAGGTTACCTAGCAACTCAATACAAGTTGAGGATGAACCCAAGGACCAACATCGAACCATGGAAAGGTACCAAACTGACCTACTATATCTTCTACAAGATAGGCCATCTTGCAAGAGATTTCATATGCAATAGAAGACAAGGCAATAAGTCCCAATTTAGAAAAGAGAAGACTATGCCTATAGAACATCTAGAGAAAGACTTCTCCTCCAAGTGGGCAAAAAAGAGTGAAGTTGCTTAAGCTAAGACAAAATAAGTAGAAAGATCACTAGTCATTGGTGAGACTTCATAAATTGAATAAGCTGACAAATCTTAGAGGGGTTAGAAGAAAAAGGTAACAATTAGAAACTGGTCCCCTAATTTGAAACTAGTAGTAATATTTATAAAGAGAAGAAGTGAAGATGTTGAAACAAAGCATATCCTTTTGATCAAGGCAATGAAAAAATAACTATTTTAGAGTGACTCAAAGCATTAATAATTAATGTCCCATGGTAGGTAAAGATTTTTCCAAACATTGTAACCCTAATGATACAAGTCTTCTTACATAAATATAAGGATTGAGAGTCTTTTAATACTTTGCACTGTGAAAATAATTGTGCTTTCATACTACAAGACCTTAAAATCTCAAAGGCAAAAAGTATCATCTGCAAGAAGAAATTCTTATGGCTCAGTACACTAAATAATCTAGAATCAAGTGCAACTATGGAAGAAGAGATCAACAAAGTGAATCTAATTGATAACAGGAAAAGTAGTCACCCTGAATATCAAGGAATCATAGAAAAGGGGAAAGAGGTTGAAGACAAAACTGTACTATCATCTTTGCACAATTATGTCTTTCTCACAGAAGACATGAATGCATACCTGAATGTTCAAATAATAGATATCAACAAAAATTAAATAAGGAACTTGTATAACACATCTTGCTCAGAAGGAGCCCTAAAAGAAGAACACAAATATTTAGTGGAGTCTATGCTAAGTAACATAATGAAAATAACAAATTTATTCCATGAAGACTGGGTAAGATTTTTTCTTTACAAAATTTATGAACAATATGTATGGTTGGACAACCCGTACAAGATCATTGAGGCCCTAGTTGAAAGGGTAACTAAGTTTAATGCATTAGGCCTTGATCTATTAATGAGTGTTGTCTTAGTGAGGAAAGCTACTTTATTGATTGTAAGGAAGACAACACAAGATGGAATGAGATGCACTATAAGTGACATTCCAAGCCCCAATTTGAAGTTTGTGGCCATGGTGTTAGGTTACAAATTGTGCCACACCAGTAGAAGCAATTATGTTCAATGCAACATTACTTATGAAGTAGTTCAGATCATCCACAATAGATCAAGGTTTGAGATATGTGCATACCCTCATAGGAAGATACTAGGAAAACATTGGAAAAACAATGAATGATCATCATAATAAGACTCTAAGGTTTGGGTCCATATTGGCATGTATCTTATTCTATCTAGAGGGAGATTTCCCTAGATCCCCAAACATCAAATGTTGCAAAGACCAATTGATCATGGCTCAAATAGGAGAGTTATACAAAAGATTGGAAGGCAAGGGAAATTCCATGATGTGGGAGTATTTAAAAACTTCCAAGAGGAGATGAATCAAAGAAAACAGATACCCACAAGTCTGGTAGAAAACTACAAAGACAATATTTGCTTTCTATAAAGCATAGACAAGTGTATTGTGTGCATGGGGTAACCAAGAACTCTTTGTCTTACACCCTTTGGATATAAGGTAACAGGTGAGGAGGCCAAGACCTATATAGAGAGGCTATTAGCCTCAGATGAAATAGTTATTGTGCCAAGGTTTAGAAACTATGTAGAAATAAGAAATAGGCTACTTCTAGAACAAAAGGCTATACAAAAGCCCACTCAACAGAGAGTAACAAGGAGTCATACATCAAAGCACTTCAAAGCTATTCCATCTAAGGAAAAGAGTGCCAAGGAAATGGAAGAAAAGGTAGAAATTGGTCTACCTTGCATGGCCCCAACACTAGAGAGAAGAGACCAATCCCTAAAAGATCCAAAAATTAAAGAGTCAAAGTTTGACAATAACAAAATAGGAGCAACAATGATCATGCATATCATTGAAGAAGAAGAAGAAAAAGCATCAACAATGCCACAAAAAGGTGAGAAGAAATCTAAAACAATACCCATTGGTGTTATTGTGAACAAAATTGTAAATAACCATGATTATACTATTTTGAAGAATAGATTTATGAGATTTTCTAAGGGAAACAAAGAAAAAGCTATAAGTATTATGTTAAGTAGCTTAAGGATAATAGAAAGAAGGCCATATGATGTTGGGCTACAATTGCCCAAAGACTTGAGAAAGATCCTAGATGATAAATGGAGTATAGGAGTAAAAGACTATGATAAAATGGTGAAAAACTCTCTAATCAAGTTGAGACCAAAGATGAATGACTCTCAAAAGAAGGCATTGATAAAAATATACAAAGGATGATATAAAAGAACAAGGGATATAACCATCCTCACAACTAGTCAAATGAACCAAACCTGAGAAAGTATATGTCAATATATGAAGGAATTTACTCCACACATGGATACCTACTTGAAGACAAATCAATTTCTAGGAGGTAGAGTTGAATCAACCCGTTAGAAGCTCAAGAGAATGAACAAGATTAAATTAGAAAAAGAAACAACTAGACCTGCAGTTGGAGCAAAGAAAAAAAAAAGGGAGGAAACTCCTAGTCCTCAAAGAGAGAAAGATGTGCCTTAAGGAGAGGAACAAGACATAATCAATATGACTCAAGAGGATCCCACTACACCAAAGGGAACTGAAGCTGAAAGGTCTACAAAAGAAGTAAAGAAAGATGAACAACCAACAAGCTCTCCACCAATTACACACACAAATATGAAGACCACAAAAAAATAAGTTAAGTCACCACAAGGTATGACTCAACAATGGATTAATGAGACAATCAAGACTATGACTATATTTGTTGACTCTTCACTAGAGAAGGATGATGATGATGAAAGAGAATCATCTGTAGTGGTGAAAATACCAGATGATGAACCTCTATATGAGAAATACCTAGAAATGGAGGAAGATATAGAGTTACCAACCAAGAAAGGTATAGAGGAAGAAACACCACAAAGAGAAAGGCAAGGTACAAAAATGAGACCTACATCTTCATCAAGAGTGTAAGAGAGAAAGACACATAAAAAAGAAAACAAAAAGAGAGAACCAAACATATCTAGGACAACAAGAGGAGAATGAGCCAGAAAGAAGACAAGGCCAACTAGGAATATGATGAGATCATTTTCCTCATCTTCATCACTACCATCATCATCATCTTCAAGTTCTAAAGATGAAGGATAATTTTATGAGAAGGATGCAGAACCAACCAAAGATAATTTAGAGCTAGATGCACTCATAGCCAAAAAAATAAGGAAAAGGTTAAACACATGGATCTAGAAGAGATAAATGGTACAAAATGCACCTGAAGAGGAAAGGAAAAATTTAAAACTCTAGTTAAGTGCACTCGAGTAGGAGTATTATTGGGATGGGTGATCTCCTAGGAAGTTCTAGTGCTTCACCACTATGAGCATGTCATGTCCCCTATTCAAATAATTTTAAAAAAATAAACTTTGTTAAGGCAGGCAGGCTCCAAAAAGGTGAAATTTTGGAAAAAGGGGCTAATCTTTGGAAACCAATGGAATAATAAATAAAAATTATTATTAAATTATATTTTATTAACCCCTCTTGGATGTGAGTTAGGGTTATGCCCTCTCTAAAAGGGGTTTGGAGGCATTTTGGGCTCATTCTACATCTTGATTCTTGCTAATTTTCTTGTTGTTCTTCAGAGGCTGCCAAACCTGTGGAGAAGGAGACCCAAGAATGGGAGTTTGCAGGTTTCCAAGAAGGCTAAGGATGGGAGTTTGAAGCCATTCCATGTGCATGCTCATACAGAGTTTGCCTTTGTGCTGAATAGTGCCAATTTGGGTGTTTTCGGGGTTGTTTTTGGTTTGAGTTTGGGTTTTCAGCTGAGTGTTTCATATCAGTTTGGTTTGCTGCTATATTTCAGACTTTATGATGTTAAAATAGAGCTGAATATATGTATTGGGTCGTGATTAAACTTCTAAGATAGTTTATGAGTGTTTTGTGGTGTTTTCGGGCATTTTTGTGTTAATTTCGGGAGCCCGATTGAGCATAGTTTTGCCCTACATTTGTGAGCTGTTGTGTAAAGGCTATACAAATATGGAAATGTCATTTTGTAGGCTGTTATGCTGCTTAAATTTCTGTAAAAATGTCCATTTTCAGACTTATTAATAATTTGTGAAGTTGTGAAGTTTTTGGCACTAATTTGGACATACCCGATTTGGGTTTTATTGGGAAATTGGCAGATCTTTGTAATATTGGTTGTTTGATTTTAAAAGTTCTGATTTGAGGCTGGAAATATCATAAAAAAATTAGTAAAGGGACATTTCAGTGGTATCAGAGCCGTGATCTTGCCAGCCTGAGGGTTTGTAGAAGTTGCATGTCAGTTTTAACAACTACCCAGATCTTGCATGTCATATTTTATGATTGCATGCAACTAAGTGAAAGAGAAAAAAGATATTTGCAGCGAGAAAAGAATAAAGAAATTTTGATCAAACCCCCAGTTGAAAGCAAAAGTACAAAATCCAAGGAAGAAAAAGGTATGGCTGATCCAGATGAGATGGCAAAGAAATTCTTTCAAGACATCCAAAATACTCAGAAGCAAACAGTGGATGGTTTGGCGGAAACTAGAGAGGCTTTGCGAATATTGACAGAAAAATTACAAGGAATTGCATCTATTAATGAGAAAGGGAGCACTTCAGAGGAGCCAAGAAATGGGAGATCCACACCATCTAAATCAACCAAATCTATTTTCTTGCCTGCAGATGAGCCACCAGTACCAAATCCAACCATTAATCCAGTGGAAGAGGTTACAGTTAATTTGATTACATTAAGAGCTATTTACAATGGCTTAGATGATGACTTTCGTAGTTCAGTTCCTTTTAGAGAATATGTGGATATGATGAACGCTTTGATGCTCAAGAAAGAGAACAAGAGAGAGCATGACACAAGTGGAAGAGAGCTCAAAAATAAAATAAGCAAGTTTACAGCACCTACTTTTGATGGAACAAATAAAATTTCAGCTAGAGCATGGCTACAAAAATTACAAACTTTCTTCACATTTAACCCCATGACAGAGAGTGATGCTATTCAATTTGCAAGTCTACACTTGGAAGATGCAGCCTATGATTGGTGGTATCATGGAATGACTACTCAAGGTCACGATCAGGTAACTACATTTGAAGATTTCAGTCAAAGGGTGATAGATAGATTTGACCTCAAGGATGATGAAGAGTACTTTAAAGAATTGTCAAAGTTGAAGCAAACCAAATCAGTTAATGAGTATATAGAAGAATTTAAAAAGGTGGATGTTATGGTACCTGATATGAGTGAAAAGAGGACCGTTTATCTTTTTCTTGATGGTTTAGAAGATTCTGTTAAGGGTTTGGTTAAGGCTTTCTCACCCTCAACCTTACAGGAAGCTATCAAAAGAAGCTTGCAACTTGAAACTTGTGTGCCTATGAAATCAATCACTAATCAAAAACCCCCAAATCTTTGGCAACATAAGGGAAATTTTTAGAAAAAGACTTTCCCAACACTACCACCAAAAGATGTGTCAAATGTGGAAAAAAAGAAGGTAGATGAAGAGACTAGGAGTGAATTACGAAGGAAAAAGCTTTGTTTTACTTGTAGAGAACCATGGGTTCCAGGACACAGATGTTTGGGGAAAGGTCAAGTGCACTATATTGAAGTTGCTTCAGAATTTGATTCAGATGAGCATGAGGAATTTCATGATACTAAGGAGGAGGTAGAAGAAGAGAAAGTAAAAGAAATCAGCAAGGATGGCACTTTAGCAGCATTATCAGGAGTCCCAAGATACCATCCCTTCTGAATTTGAGGGGTACTAGCAGGGCTAAGGTTGACTATTCTTCTTGATAGTGGGGCAACTCACAATTTTATTGATGAGGGATTTTTCATGAAAAGAGGGCTTAAAGCAGAAGATTTTGAGGGATTCAATGTTACTGTAGCTGATGGATTCACTATGCCTTGCACACGGGTGGTGAAACAACTCAAGATGACCTTAGGAGATTATGAGTTATGTGATGACTTCTATGTGGTTGGTATTGGGGAGACAGATCTTGTATTGGGTGTTCAATGGTTGCACTCTATCGGAGGCTATTACATGAACCATCAAACTATGGAGTTTAAATTTCATTCCAATGGGAAAGAATTCATATTGAGAGGGTTATCGAATGGAGCACCTAAGGCGGTCTCTACAAAGAGGATGTAGAGGACTTTTCGAAGAGGACAGGTAACATGGGCAGCAGGAGTCATAATCCAACCATCAAGCTCTCCAAAGAATCAAGGTAATTTCCATTTTGAAATTCAAAATATTCTTGATAAGCATAGTATAGTTTTCAATGATTTGCCTCCAGGATTACCACCAGATAGAGGTTTTGAGCATGTTATAGAGTTAGAACAGGGTGCCAAACCAGTTATAACAACCCCATACCGCCATCCAAGAGGTTATAAGGAAGAAATTGAAAAAACTATTAAAGAACTCCTGGACACGGGATTCATAAGGCCTAGCTCTAGTCCATTTGCATCATCTATGGTACTTGTCAAGAAAAAGGATGGTACAATGAGAATGTGTATAGACTACAGGGCTCTAAACAAGAAGACCATAAAAAATAGGTATCCCATACCACGCATAGATGAACTCATTGATGAGTTACATGGTGCTGTATACTTCTCAAAAATTGACTTAAGATCAGGCTACCATCAAATCCGAATGAGGAGTGAAGATGTGGAAAAGACTGCTTTCAGATGTCACTATGGGCACTTTGAATTTCTTGTTATGCCATTTGGACTCACTAATGCACCTGCAACATTCCAATCTTGTATGAATAAGGTATTCAGTCAGCATCTTCAAAAATTTGTTTTGGTATTTTTTGATGATATCTTGATATACAGTAAAACATGGGAAGAGCATCTAAAGCACATAGACATTGTTTTGGGAATCTTGGAGCAGCAATCCTTCTATGCTAAGCTATCTAAATGTGAGTTTGGTTTGACAGAGATCCTATATTTGGGACATATTATAAGCTCTAAAGGAGTACAGTTTGATCAACAAAAAATCCAGGCAATTTTGGATTGGCCTCCACCCACTAATCTTACACAGTTGAGAGGTTTCTTCGGGTTGTGTAGCTACTATAGGAGATTTGCCAAGGGATTTTCTCAGCTTGCTGCCCCCTTGACTGATTTGACAAAGAAAGGAGCTTTTTTTTGGATAGAAGAGGCACAAAAAACATTTAATAAGCTTAAGGAGGTAATGAGTTCAGGCCCTGTGCTTGCAATTCCAGATTTCTCTTTACCTTTTGTTGTTGAATGTGATGCTTTTGGAGAAGGTATAGGGGCTGTCCTAACTCAAAGGGGACATCCAATAGCATTTGAGAGTCAAAAATTAAATCAATCAGAGAAAGGGTACTCCATCTATGATAAGGAAATGTTGGCAATCATGCATGCACTTCATAAGTTTAGACAATATTTGGTATGTGGGAGATTCATTGTAAAGACAGACCATAATAGCCTCAGGTTCTTCTTGAACCAAAGGGATTTGAATGATCGTCAACAAAAATGGGTAAGAAAATTGCAAGCTTATGATTTTGATATTGAATACATGAAAGGAAAGAATAATGTGGTTGCTGATGCTCTCTCAAGAAAGCCCACTTTGTGTTCCTTATCATCTATCTCTGCTGATTGGAAGGTCTCCATAATTTTAGAGTATGCTAAAGATTCATTTGCCACCAAGATTTTGGATAAGTTAGTGGATGATAATAGGTACAAGGTTGTTGATGAATTGATTTATTACAAGAACAGGATCTTCTTAGTGCCAGGGTCAAAAACTAAGGAGAGGATATTGAGGGCCTTTCACGACACACCTTTGGCTGGTCACTAGGGATACTTCAAGACATACAGGCAAATTCGAGAGCGGTTTTCATGGAAGGGTATGAAGGAGGATGTCCTCAAACACATTAAGGAATGTATGGTATGCCAACAAAGCAAGAGTGAGCAAAATTTTCCTGTAGGGTTGTTGCAGCCACTTTCTATTCCCGAACAAAAATGGGAAAGTATTTCCATGGATTTCATCACTGGGTTGCCCAAGGTTCAAGGTAAGGATTGCATATATGTGGTGGTAGATAGACTAACTAAGTATGCACATTTCTTTCCTATCACATCTGATTTCAAGGCATCACAAGTGGCCGAATTGTTCTTCAAGGAAATTTTTAGATTACATGGTTTGCCTAGAAACATTGTTAGTGACCGGGACAGTAGATTCCTCAGCTCTTTTTGGAAGGAGCTCTTTCATTTGGCAGGAACTGAACTCACTCCCAGTACTAGCTATCACCCTCAAACAGATGGACAAACAGAGATAGTTAATAAATGGATAGAAGGATATTTGAGGAACTATGTTTCAAATCAACAACATGCTTGGGTGAAATGGTTACACCTAGGGGAGTATTGTTACAATACATCTCATCACATGTCTATTGGTATGCCTCCTTTTTGTGCTCTTTATGGTTATGATGCCCTTTCCTTTGTTGATCTAATACTTTTCGATAGCAGAGTACCCGCAGCAAGTGATTTCATCAAGCAAAGCCAAGACATAATAAGGTCCCTCAAGGATAATCTACAACATGCACAAAACCAACAAAAGATATATGCTAACAGGAAAAGGATTGAAAGATCTTTTGAGGTGGGAGATTTGATATTTGTTAGGTTGCAGCCATATAAACAAAGCACCTTGACAAGAAGTGGGGCAGAGAAACTCAAGCCAAGGTTCTATGGGCCTTATAAAATCATCAAGAAGGTAGGAGAGGTAGCTTATGAATTGGAGCTCCCACCAAACAGCAAAATACATAATATTTTTCATGTATCTTGCTTAAAGAAGGTTCTAGGCCAGAAAACCATAGTATCTACAAAATTACCACCTCTTGATGATGAAGGGAAATTAGTTTTGATACCAGAAGAGATTTTGGATACAAGAGAGAAAAGGTTGAGAAATAGGAGCATCGTAGAGCATTTGGTCAAATGGAAAGGATTACCACTAGAGGATGCAACTTGGGAAGGAGCACATATTCTTGAGAATTCCAACCTTCATTGCTTGAGAACAAGCAATATTTGGGAGGGGAGGACTTGTCATGTCCCCTATTCAAATAATTAAAAAAAAATAAACTTTGTTAAGGCAGGCAGGCTCCAAAAAGGTGAAATTTCGAAAAAAGGGGCTAATCTTTGGAAACAAATGGACTAATAAATAAAAATTATTATTAAATTATATTTTATTAACCCCTCTTGGACGTGAGTTAGGGTTATTCCCTCTTTAAAAGGGGTTTGGAGGCATTTTGGGCTCATTCTACATCTTGATTCTTGCTAATTTTCTTGTTGTTCTTTAGAGGCTGCCAAACCTGTGGAGAAGGAGACCCAAGAATGGGATTTTGTAGGTTTCTAGGAAGGCTAAGGATGGGATTTTGAAGCCAATCCATGTGCATGCTCATATAGAGTTTTCCTTTGTGCTGAATAGTGCCGATTTGGGTGTTTTCGGGGTTGTTTTTGGTTTGAGTTTGGGTTTTCAGCTCAGTGTTTCATATCAGTTTGGTTTGCTACTGTATTTCAGACTTTATGATGTTAAAATAGAGCTGAATATATGTATTGGGTCGTGATTAAACTTCTGAGATAGTTTATGAGTGTTTTGTGGTGTTTTCGAGCATTTTTGTGTTAATTTCGAGAGCCCGGTTGAGCATAGTTTTGCCCTACATTTGTGAGCTGTTGTGTAAAAGCTATACAAATCTGGAAATTTCATTTTGTAGGCTGTTATGCTGCTGAAATTTCTGTAAAAATGTCCATTTTCAGACTTATTAATAATTTGTGAAGTTGTGAAGTTTTTGGCACTAATTTGGACATACCTGATTTGGGTTTTATTGGGAAATTGGCAGATCTTTGTAATATTGGTTGTTTGATTTTAAAAGTTCTGATTTGAGGCTGGAAATATCATAAAAAAATCAGTAAAGGGACATTTTAGAGCATCACCTAGATCCAATAAGTGCTAAGTGTTCCATTTATTCTCATGAGAGATGGATTCATGTGTGAATCACTACTCATGATACATGGGTCAATGAGTTTGACTCAAAAACTACACAGTTAAATCCTAATAACAATATCACAAGGATCAACACGCTAGTACACTGGTGATCACTAGAAACATAATTGCAGAACTAGCTTCTGATATCCGATATGATCCTAATATGGATCTCATCAACCAAATCTATACACTAGTTGAAAAATCCAAAGATGACCAAGGAAATGTAGAAGGATTGTTTAAGAAAAATATCGAGACCAAGAGAATGAACACTCTGCAAGAACAAGTGGTAAATAATCAAACTACACTATAGGAAAACAAAGAAAAGTTGAAAGAAACTTTATAGGCTTCAACTCTAGTCATGAAGAATTCATCAGATTCACAAGAACTATTTCTAGATCTGGAACATAAATTACAACAAGCTCAACATGAGATGAAAAATATGAATGATAATTACAATGTAGTCACTAAATCTGCAGCTAACTATCTATCGAGAGCTCAAGGGATGTTGCATCTCATATATGAGATCAAGGATGACCAGGAGAAGTGAGCCCTCAAGATTATGGAAGCACAATGAAAACTATCTCTGATGACATACATCATCTAGGTGCAAATTAAAAAAGTAGAAGCAATCATCAATCAACTCTCAATAAACACATGAATGAATTGGATACACTCTTGGGAGACATGAAGAGTGAGATTATTTCTCTCACAAATCTGAAAACATCATGGGACACCCATCTTGCCACCATCCATTTCAACAACATATAGTCACCCCACGACCACCTTTTTCATTGCTGAAAAAAAGGGGGAGAATGAGATAGTAAGAAAAAGGGAAGAATGACAAATGGGGGGAAAAATGTAAGAGAATGAAGAAGATGAGAAAGAAAAAGAAAAAGAAAATATGGAGAATGGAAAAAAAAACTGAGAGATATCAAAAGGGGGAATATCAATCTATTGGCATTATCTATCAATACATGCAAAGGCATGGTAACACATTTTTCCATCACTATAACTTTACAAAGTAAAGAATGGGCATGTCAGTAAATAAATGTTTTTCCATAAATGTCAAAGGGGGGGATTTCAATGGGAAGATTAAGAGAAGTATTGAGTGTGTGACAACTGGTCAGAGGACGCATCATGAGAAAGAAGTCTAGAGTTATCGGTCGAGAAGCACACAAACATACACTTTGGAACAAGAGGTTAGATATTGATTACGAATTATCCAAGTCATCAAAGTGATGAATCACCAATGATGTGAAAGAAGATAAAAGATAAACATCACAAGAAGACAAGGACAACATGCCACCATTGTCTCATAGAGAGATTGGAAGCACCACCAGTCTAGACCCTAGGTGTAGGGTTTACAGTTCCTCTATGAATGGAATAAACTTGAAATTCAAATTTTAAATTCAAGAATGAATGTGATAGCTAGGTAATGGGTAACTATTCCCTGACAATGATAGACAAATACATGTAACAAGTATTAAAAAAGGGCAAAGAGTTTTCGAGAGATTAATAATTGCTAAAGAAGAAGAAAACAAAAAAAATTACACACAAAGAGTTGACAGGGAAGAATTCAGTTGAAGCAAGTGTAGCAGAGAGAGAAGTGAAAAGTGATGAATTGTAACTAAGGAAGAAGTGAGAATAGAGCTCTCACCAAGTGACAAGGAAGATGAATGTATCTTCAAGAGGAGACAGGGTAGAGATCTACACAAAAAACTTAGAAATATTATTGTAAATCCTCTAACAAGGTGTCTCTTAGAAGGAGATTTGTAAATTCTCTAACCATGTAGCTTTAACAAAGCTTTCATAACCCTTACAGATTGCAGGTATTCCTAATGGGATAAACTTTCACAAGAAGTAGTTGTAGGTCTTAATAGAGCACCTCCTTACATATGTTATAAAGGTTAGTGGATATATCATCCCCACCTTATTTTTCATCCTCACATTGAGGGTTTTCACATACCAAATATTTGTGTCAACTTGATGAATGCTTTTGTGTGTGAATTCACTTGTTTTAATCTTACTACATATATCATGTTTATAAGTGTAAAGTGAGTTATATTAAGGTTATTTGGAAGAGTCAGAAGAACAATTGGTTTAGTGAACAGTACTAATTCACCCCCCCTCTAAGTTACTATCAGGACCAACAAATACTTCTATACTAGAGCTTTTTGATTTTGTTAAATACTTAGCAAAGAAACCCAAGAATCAAATAAAATAGGTACTTGGTGAAGCAAAAAATTTTAGACCATGTTACATACTTAGTGGAGTCAAGGAGTATTTTACTATAACAATACGTTAAGGTACTAAATTTATCACAATTTTTTTTAGCTAACATGGTATCCTTTGTTGGATATAAACATAATTGTCTGCAATTGGTAATGAGAAGTAAATGTTATAGATAATAATGGGTCCTTGAATCATAGCCATATTTTTCTAAATATATTCTAGCATCAATGGAAATGCCATTTTCATAAGAATGAAAGAGTTATCAATCAATATATAGTTCTCATCCATTGCAATTTGACTTCTCAATAAAAAATGTTGTAAATAAACAACCAAATATTAGCAGGGGGACATACTATACATTGAATGGGAACATATGAAGAACATAAGTTTAATTCAGGTTGTTGATTCAAGAATTTTATTTCCAAAGACTACATGGATTTAAGGGTAGGTTTCCAAATTTGTTTTAGTGGAATTATGAAATTATTTTAGAGCATTTGAAATATTGGATGTTAATGATTCATTTAGTGGTAGAAATTATTGTTCATGTTGGTGGATGAACAAGAATTTTAGGGTACAATTATATTCTTTACAACCAAATCCCTTGACTTGTTGATCAAAATAATTTAGTCTCCTTTTTTGGAACACTATTGTACAAGATGTTGAGAGACTAGATCGCAGACAACAACCAAAATTTAAGGGAGTGAAGAGAATAGGAAGACGGCTATACGCTAGGGCATTTTTTTTTGGGTATATATACATTATTCATGCATATGATTACATGGTGTGTGGCTTAGGGTCAAAGAATATACTAAATGAATATATGAATAGCATGGAATGGGTATATTGTATAGATGGGTCAAGGGGTTGCATTTGTGTTGCAACTTAGTGTTGCTAGGTAGTGATCTCAAAAATATTGGTGCCAAAAATTGTGTTGCTCAAATGTGACAAGGGTTTCCATTCTCTTATTGCATAATTGATGGTGTTTATGCATTTTTTTTTGTGGTTTCAAGGGGTATGCATATTGTTTCTACACTAGTTTTCTTTCAATCTTGGATAAGCATGGGGTGATTGTGTGAGTGGAAGGAATGTTATTGGGCACAGATCACATGATTGTCCTTGTGATGATAAAAATTGATAGGGAGAAGAAGAAGATGATGAAGAAACAATATAGCAGGATGAGGATCTTCTTCTAAGAAAGCACATGGTTTTTTATTATTATTAACATTTCTTTAATTTCTAATGGGGTTTGTAAGTAGCACTACTAGAGATTGATGGGGAAGGTAGGTAGAGCTATTGATATCCAATCATGTTGTATTCAATTGCCAAAGAAGATAACATTGAACAAAGTGTTGTCCAATAGAAATAGAGTTGCTAGCAATGGAGAGAATAGCACTAGAATCTTTGGAGTTGGCCACCACAGGCTCTAGGGCCTTGGCTTTAGATTCATTTGAAGTTATGGTGTGCTTCTTGCTTTCACATAATTAGAGAGGACTCACCACTGGTCTCAATTTTTATAGATTAGAATTGCCAAGGTATGTGCAGAATCATGGTGTGCCAAAAAGTGGCACTGTGAAAAAAATGGAGTTTGAAAACATCTAAAAGTTTTTCAAAATCTGCTCTAATTTTTTTCCATCCATCTTAATACCAAAGCTAAAAAGTTAGGACCATGCCTTTTCAGGTATCTGATCGGTAATCAGGTATCTGATCAGTAATCAGGTATCCAATATGAAATCAGATACCCAAAACCTGTAACATAGATTTTTTAAAAAAAATACGAGAGCTCTTTTTACATTGTGTTTTTTGGCTTGAGTGTTGATCTCCATTCGGGTATCAGATTTTGAAATGGGTATACGATAAGGGTAAGCTTTTAATTTGTTTTTTAAATGCTTTGAATGAATATTATTATAAATTAATTATTTTTAATTGAATTTGTTAAGAATTAAGGTTTTTTAATAGAAATTGTTGAAGTTTAGGTTTTTTTTAATATAAATTATGTTTTGCAAATTAACAGGTATGGTTGACCCAAATGATGATACTCAGGTAGGAAATAATGTTCCTCGTAACCCTCCACCAAATGATCTAGTACCCCCTCAAAACTATCCATCAAAAAATCTCCTACCCCCTCAAAACCCTCCTCGAATCAAAGATATGATATTTGAAAATCTCACCAAACTAGGGTTTTTCAAACCACATATAACACTATACCTTCATTCAATCCCATGTTATCCACGTTAAACACCATAGTGGATGATATTGAAACACTTACCAATGAACAAAATGGTGCTCTTTGCTGGCGTGACCAAATGCATGCCATGTTTGATGATGGGTTTGACTATGATGAGGTTGCAACCCTAAATATAACTAAATATGATATGGTTAACCTTTTTGCAGACCCAAAAATTGGTAAACAAGTAGAACTCACAAAGCCCAAACTATTAATTAAATGGTACACAAATAAGGCTATGCATGCAAACTTTTGGGATTGTTGGTGGATGGTTTTTGACATCCCTCCACATAACAATTTAGAGGTTCCATTTTATTTCATTATAAAATTGTATGCAAAATTTGTGTTGGGCTTTAAGCTGAACTATTGGACCATGAGGCCTAACATGGGTGTAGGAGGAGGAGCTCCTCAGGATAGACCCTTTTCCCAGTGGAAGAATGTTGGCACTTTTGTCCCCCCTAGTGATGTCTCCCCCCTCCTCCAGTACAACATCCTAATATCATTACAGAGGCTAGCTCTTAGACTATTAAATCAATCCATAGATTGAGTAGCCTATTGATATCCCAAGCTAGGTCAGTGTTGCCTCCCCATGTTGATGATGCTTGTGTGAGTTCATCATTAGTCATCTCATCACATTTTTGTGTGCCCCATACTTGCATAACATGCAAGAATATTTGTTTGGGTTCCATAGTGATCTTTCTGAGTATCAATTTGTATTTGAGGTGGATACACTAGATACATGTATAGAGGCTACCCACCCTAATGTAGGAGAGGAGGGGCATGGAGAGGCATGGAATCCTTCTGTACCGGTACATGTATACATTTTTTTGTTATGACATATGTGATTTAAAGTTAATCTTTATAATAGAGTAATTTTAATTTTTAACCCATACTGACTTATACATGCATGTGATCTTCATTCATGTTTAGTTGATGACTGAGGAGGAGCTCAATTAGGTTGATAATGTCACACTCTTGGCTATTTCATTTTTCCTTGAGACATCTATAGTATATTATTTTATGTTCTCATTATTTTTTCTATTTGATATTGGAGAATATATGGTTTCTAATCTTTCTTCCCTCTTGTAGGTATCACCTATCAGTGGGGGGCAGAGTGTGGGGAATGAGGCACAACCCATCGACAAGGAAAAGGTAATTAGGTGCTTTTAAAGTGATTAAATAGCGATGCATATTTGTAAAAATTTTGTGGTAATGAAATTTAATTACATTCTTTATTGTATAGGGCATGTCTATTGGTGATGAGTCTAGGCAGATTCTACATCGTTGACCCTCTAGCATTTCCATTCACAGTGAGAACCCCATCTTATTTATAAGTATCATTTTTTTCCCCCTTATTTTCATAAATAAATTCAAAAATAATTTCCATGATATTAGAACCTAGTATTTTGTATCTCATAGGAAACACCTAGTGCATAGGAGGTTGGATGCCAGAGTTTTGTATCTTTGCTAACATGACCATTATATCTAGAGGAGGAGTCAACATAGGTAAGTTGTAGTATGAATTCTTGATTATATGTTATAAATTTAGAATGCTATTAACATTATAGTTTAAGTTTTAGATTCATCTAACAAACATACTTGAACAGACATAGGCCACAATCAACAAGGTTTAAGCATTGTCGAGGACATATGAGAGCACTCCTATCCGGTGCAAGAGGTCAAAAAGAGAGGTATTTATGATGAAAGTTTAATGCTATGAATCTTCATAAAAAAAAAGATCATTATGCATTTGAGTAATTCAATGTTAGATACATAGAATCATATAAATTTAGTAGTCTAACTTTGGGTTTTCCTTTTTTGTTTATGTAGGAGGCATCTGATTCACCTAGTGTATTGAAGAGGATGCATTTTGATCATCCACCAATATCATAAGATAGTACAATTTTCATAGGATGCGTCATCATACTTTTTGAGATGACATATGTCACATTGTATACAAAAAATTGATATTATACACATTTTGATGGAATGATCCGCCACATTTTGTAAATGGATCTATGTATTTTGATATATACATTTGCATAATTTATCTATGGATACATGAACTTTGATGTGTGTGTGTGTGTGTGTGTGTGTGTGTGTGTGTGTGTGGGTACATGTATTTTGATATATATTTTTGTCATTTATGTACACAATGATACCAATATTAATTTAGTATATTATTGTTCAATTTATCATGGATCATGTGTATTTTTCATGTTTATGGAATATCATTCATTTTGATTATGTTTGCTATATTTTATTCAAATGTAATCATTTATGAATAACATTTTAACAACCTTTATTATCAACTTTTGATGCAATGTTTAATTTGAAATGCTATCATATATGTTTAATTTGAAATAATCTCTGCAATCCCTTAAGATGTCACTATGGTTCACCTACCCAAACACACTTAGAGCACCTTGAAAATGAGATAGGTTATTGTAGGTCTCGACATGACCATCCTGTAGCATTTGACATTTCATCAATAGCCCCCACAAGCTTTGAGTTATGACCCTTGAAAGATCGACCTTGAAACGCACTTAGAGCACCTTGGAGACTCTTTGATATGGGGTGCTCATGAATGATGGATGCTCTCAACAATCAGAACAAGGGTGTGACTAGGGTTCATCCACCCATCCAAAGATAATGGCATTGATGATTCGATACCAAGATTTCAAAGTTATTCTGTGATGCACCTATGAACTAAGGCACATTGTGAGTCTTGGCATCGAGCAAGATTGTTGTGCTAAATCCTAATAGAATGTGATATCTTAAAAATGAGATACATTATTTTAGGCCTCAGCATGATGGCCCTATATCATTTGATATTTTATCGATAGCCCCCATGAGCTCTGAGTTATGACCCTCGAAAGATTGACCTTGAAACACACTTAGAGCACCTTGGAGACTCTTTGGTACAGGGTGGTCGCAAAAAATGGAGGCTCTCCATAGATGGAACAAGGGTGTCACTAGGGTTCACCTACCCATACAAAGATAATGGTGCTAATTATTTGATGCCAAGATCAATAGTTTCAAAGCTACGCTGTGATGCACGTATGAATTGAGGCACACTGTGAGTTTTGGCATCGAGCAAGATTGATGTGCAGAATCCAAATGGAATGTGATCTCTTAAAAATGAGATAGGTTATTTTAGGCCTCACTATGACTATCTTGTATCATTTGACATTTCATCAATATCCCTCATGAGCTCTGAGTTACGATCCTAAGAAGATCAACCTCAAAATGTACTTAGAGCACCTTGGAGGCTCTCTACAACCAGAACAAGGATGTCACTAGGGTTCACTTGCCCATATGGAGCTAATGGCATTGACAATTTGATTCCAAGATCAGCACTTTCAAAGTTACATTGTGATACACCTATGAATTGAGGCTTACTGCGAGTTTTGGCATCAAACAAGATCACTATGCCGAATCCAAATGGAATGTGATCTCTCAAAAATGAGGTAGGTTATTTTAGGCCTCATCATGAACATCATATATCATTTGACTTTTCATCAATAGCCCTCACGAGCTCTAAGTTAGGACCCTAAAAAGATCAACCTTGAAACACACTTAGAGCACCTTTGAGACTCTTCAGTATGGGGTGGTCACTAAAGATGGAGACTCTCTATGGAAAAAACAAGGGTTTCACTAGGGCTTACCCACCCATCTAGAGCTAATGGATCTAATGATTTGATTACAAGATTAGCTATTTCAAAGTTACACTATGATGCACCTATGAACTGAGATACACTGCGAGTTTTGGCATCGAGTGAGATTGTTATGCTGAATCCAAACGGAATGTGATGTCTCAAAAATGAGATAGGTTATTTTAAGCCTTGGCATGGTTATCTTGTAGCATTCAAAATTTCATTGATAGCCCTCAAAAGCTCCAAGTTATGACCCTCGAAAGATCAACCTCGAAATGCACTTAGAGCACCTTGGAAACTCTTCAGTATGAGGTGGCTACAAATGATGGATGCTCTCTATAGCTAAAAAAAGGGTGACGCTAAGGTTCACCCACCCATCCAGAGCTAATGGTGTTGTCAATTTGATGCCAAAATTAGTTTTTTGAAAGTTATGTCATGATGCACCTATGAACTAAGGCACACTGTGAGTTTTGGCATCAAGTGAGATCATTGTGCCAAATCCAAATGAAATGTGATCTCTCAAAAATGAGATAGGTTATTTTAGGCCTTGGTATGATCATCTTGTAGCATTCAACATTTCATCGATAGCCCTCATGAGCTCTGAGTTATGACCCTTGTAAGATCGACCTCAAAATGCACTTAGAGCACCTTGGAAACTCTTCAATACAGGGTGGGTACGAATGATGGAGGCTCTCCATAGTCAGAAAAAAGATGTCACTAGGGTTCACCTACCCATCCAAAGCTAATCATGTAGATGATTTGATGTAAATATCAGTAGTTTCAAAGTTACATTGTGATGCACCTATCGATTGAGGCACACTGCGAGTTTTGGCATCGAACGAGATCGCTGTGCCAAATCCAAATAGAATGTGATCTCTCAAAAATGAGATAGGTTATTTTAGGCCTCAACATGACCATCCTTCATCATTCAAAATTTTATCAATAACCCTCATGAGCTCCAAGTTACGACCCTCGAAAGATCGACCTCGAAACACACTTAGAGCACCTTGGAGACTCTTTGATACAGGGTGGCTATGAATGATGGAGGCTCTCTACGACTAGAAAAAGGGTGTCACTAGGGTTAGTATCAAGTAAAGACATTATTTTTTACCTCTCTCAAGTTTTTGGCATTGGGCACAGTGCAAGTTGGGTGTTAGTATGTATTAAAATCATCATTTTTTAGGTCCCTCCACATAAATTGCATTAAGTAAAATCATCTTTGTTTCTTACATTAAATCAACAAGTTTACATTTAAAATATCTCAAGTGTTTCATCATTATTACATCAATACATAACTACCAAAAGTTGTCATGTCAAAAATAGTAGTATCAAAAATTGTAGTGTCAAAAAAAGTAGTGTCAAAAATAGAATAGATTTTTCTTCATTCTGCTCCTTATTTAGATTTTTTTCGTCATGCATGGCTACTCTTCATGATGTACCTACATTCCAATATCATAAAAAATATTAGTAACTTATTGTATTAAACAAGATAATCATTGGTTCACCAAATCATTATGAACAAAATAACATAAGAAGTAAATATACCTAGTTGAGTGTTCTAGTAGGGTCCTCTCTCTATTTGAGGGTCTCCAATAGGGCTTCATGATCAGCATTAACAACAATAAAAAGTTCTTTTAATTTTGGTCTTCCTTCATGCTTCAACAACTTCACATTTGTTGCTATAATAATATGTGAATATATGAGATTTATTGTGTGCTTCTAATAGTCTTTGAATGCAAGAATTCCATTCCTTCTAAGCATGTATATCCACAGCCATGCTCCAACAAAAACCACTGAACCAGTAGGATATGTGAATCCATCATCATCTTTGATCAGTTGTGCAATATTTTTTTTACCTCTTACATAATGTGCTAACATATAATCTGATTTTTCATCATTCCCTTATGGTGCAACCAATGCAAAAACATGTCTTGGCTAAAGAAGATCTGGTAGATGGTTATGCTCAAGTGAACTTTCCATTTCATCATTTGTATTAGAAGGTATGATAAAAAATGGAGTAAGATAATGTGGAGCCCATGTGTCGACCCAGTGACTTGACTCACAGTGATCCCAATCACACTAAAAAAAACTAGGACAAAAGCAAGCTAGTTATCATGTCCAAATGGTCCATGTACTAGAATCAGAGCTCTAGAAATGAATTCATTCTTGATAAGTCTCTCACTATAGCACAATCTAATCTATCACCTATGGACCCTTCCTCAACCAACCATAAGAACTTGTGTACTACTGAATCAAGAGTCCCCCCTTGTGATAATGTTGAACTACACCAATCAACAATGCTATGAGCATCAAGAAGCTCTGCTCCTGAAATCTTCAATTGCTCCTTAACTAGAACTCTCTTCACACATGCCTCTACTCCATCATGTTCCCCTTTCCCATGGTCAAACTCAAAAAAACTCCAAATATGAAGCACCTCCCTTTCTACATGCATCATACACAACCAATAAAACATGCGACCATTCTTGAATTGACCTGTGCAATTATCTAACCAAATGATATATCTATCCAAAGCAATGTCATGCTCCTATAAGAAATCAAAATAATTCTTGAAATAATGTTGCACAAAATCGTGAGAGTGAGATCTATCATCACTCATATAAAAATGGTACTCTCTAATAATCTTCTAATTATCTTTCACACTATTAGGGGCATGTCTATATGTTATGTGGACAAAAATAGCAATCTGAATGGAGTTGTAATACTGTCATTATGTCTCATTTTGATGCTGTAATGTGTAGTTCTTAGAAAATTCAACAACTAATATAATAATTCCAATGGGAAAAGTCTCCTTACACATTCTAAATTATTGATCCAACCACTGAGACATGTAACTATGTCTTCCATACTTGTAAAAAAGATTTGTCTTGAAATCTGAAATAAAACTAGCCACACTAATTTCTTTTGTAACCAATTCACATCAATAGCTCTCATCCCCACTATTCACTATGTATTTCACCATTTCATATACCATTTTTTTACTATTTTCTTATTTGCACCCCTCATGGAAACATGTGTCAAACTTGGATAAGAAACCACACTTTGAACACTTCTCATTCAAGAAAATATTTCTATATAAGAAACAACCATCAACTATATGACATAAAAATTGATCTAGCAAGTCTCTTGATGATTTTGGAAGCCCACTAGCACCACAATTCTCCAATATTTTTTTACTATGCAAAGTAGAATGGATGGAGTGTAATAGTTCATGGTGTATAGAAAACTCGACATGATATTTGTAACATGTATTTCAAATTTTAAGTGGCATAGAATAAAATGGATTCAAGGATTCAAAAGCCTTTTGTGATATATGTAATCTTGGATGACTCTCTCTAAATTCTTTGAACAACATAGTTTGACTTACCTCCAAATAATGTTTAGGATGTGGCATGCAGTCTCTAATGCCAATTCTCAACTTTAACATGTCATTAGCATTGGGTGATACTCTTGAGCTAGAGTGCCAAAACTGTGTAATTTCTTCCTTTACATCATCAAATAGCTTCTTATCAAAATGTGGAAGTCTCCCACCAAAAGCCCATGTTTCATTTTGAAGAGGATTATCAATTCTCTCTCGTCCACTAATTGCTCTTCTCAAATTAGTACAATTTAGGTTCAAGTCAATACAAGTTTGTCTCATATATCTACCCTTTCTCAAATGATGACTTACCAAAGAGGTTGTAATAACCCTTCGAGTAGTTCTCTTATCCTTCTCCCTGCTATTTTTCCCAATGCTATTAAGAGCACTAAAAAGATTCTTCAAAATAATGGCATTTCTTTCAAATTTTTTATTGACATGAATCTTCAATTTGGAAAGCATAGGTCTCATCTTTTGCATCTTTAAATATAAGTGCATATAAAGTTGACATTGCTCCACCACTATCTTTTTATTGAAAAATATCTTTGTAGACGCTAAAAAATGGTTTGCATCTATGACCTCATCACTTCTTCATACTAATTTGTCCCATTTTCTCATTCTACTAACTTTGATCTTTTGACCAGATTGACCATATTTTGTCATTTGTATCTGCTTTCACATCAATTTCATATCAACTCGAAATCATTTCATATCAACTCGAAATCATATCAAATCAACTTGAAATCACACCAAATCAACTCAGAATCACCCCAAATCAACTCGAAATTAATCCTAATCAACCTGAAATGTATCAAACATCCCAAATCAATCATCATTTATCCACTCCTAGGCATTGTTGTGGCTTTCAGTGCCTTGGAAACCTATCAACCTATCAATCTTATCAATCTGACCTTAGTACTGTCGTGGCTCTCAGTGCTAGGTCAAGATATCATTCATTTCATTCAATCTTTGACATTGTTGAGGCTTTCAATGTCAAATCATGACATCATCAACCATTTTCATAACATTGACAATGTTCATCGGTGTTATTATGATCAAACCTTATCAATCAATTTCAATCCTGTAGCATTTACAATGTCGGTTAAATGTTACAAATCAACCAATTCATGTCATGTGTCCTTGGCATGTTATCAACTTCAATCAATCAATCTGATCATGGCTTTGATCTACTAGTCATCATCTTATTCGATATCCATCATCATCACATTTTCATCAAAGGATACAGTCGCATTCATTTAATCAATTTGGCCAATCATCTACTAATTTTCTCTATAGGATTAAATAACCCATAATTTAATTCTATTATTCTCACTAATTATTCTTCCTGATTATCATCCTCAATTAATTAATTTTATTAATTAATTGATTCATTATTTGCAAACCATGGAAATTTACAATTTCCTAAGTTCTATTTTCCATCATTAATTCCATTTTCTACTAATTCTTATTTTGTGCAATAAAAGGATTTTTAATTCAAATATTCCATAAAATATTGCGTCATCATGACACTTGGATGTGACACCTCATGGATCCTCCTTTGACACTTGGCTGAGACTTATCATAATCAAATATTATTACCTCTTACGCATGTCCCTATTTGGCTTATTCGTTATAAATTCTTGGCTTTAAGTGGGTTGAGGAATCTTATGACGCGTCATAGATTCTCTTCCAAATTTGACTCTCATGTGTCATAGAATCCTACTATTGGCATATTCTGTCATATGCGTCATAGGAATCTCTTGCCACATCGCACATCTATGGGTGACAAATCCAATGCCCTCACTTTGAGTGTTGATTATAAAATGAACACTCTTCTCTCATTTTCAAGGTCTCTTGGATCTAGAATGCTTAAGTCTTGAGTCCTTGAATCTTTGAGTTTTTGAGTCTCTACTAATTTGCATTTTGAATTCTCTCTCTCTCTCATAAAATCACACTTCAAGTATTCTCATGGCATGATCCACATCATAGGCTTTGGCTTCAACCTTGTGTGCACTATAGGCGAATTGGAGCTACAATCATTTTGAGAAGAAAGAAGAACATGGGAGCTACAAATGAAAAAGGGGGTTTCTATTGCTTTCTTAATTAGTTTGGCTTTCATGGTAGACTAGTGGGTGCTAGCGTATGATTATTGAGTTTTTTGATTTTCTCATAGTATGTTATGCATTTTAACCCATTTTTCTGGTCCTACATTTGGTGAACTGGATGTGAACATGCATGTCTAACTTGGGTTTTCTTGTTTGTGCTTGTAGGTGCAAGGAAGGAGCTCACTTGGAAGGGTATAATGACTATCTACTCTTCCTTTTCACACATAGATTAATTAGGGGGTCCAGTAAAATGCTTATATGCTATTTTTTCATACATTCTGTTAGCTTTCTATCCTAGGGCACACTCTGCTCTGTCAGGGCACACTTGGGACCCCTAGGAGCAATTTTAGGAGCCCAAAAGACACCAAAGCCTCTTTCTGTTGTTTCCAACTTACCAACTACACCCATTTGGGCCCCAACTACATCATTGATGCACTCTGTACTATTTGGGCACACTTTGGAGTGTAGCTCTAAAAATTTTAGTTTCTGGGTCTTGACTAGGCACCCATTTCCCCACACCCTACACCTGACTTCCCAACTGCGCCCTAAAACTACCAACTGCACCCAAATGGGCCCCAACTACATCATTGATGTAGTCTACACTATCTGGGTGCACTTGGGGATGTACAGAGCCATTTTGGCCTTCTGGGGAGCAATTTGCACTGTCAAAGCACACTTGGGTTCATAGTATGCACATACATCAATCAAAATCTGCATTTCAAGTTCCTATCACTCTCTAGGACATAGATTAGGTGATTTTGTGTTACTAATCATCTATTTGTAGCATGTGGCAATTGTGGGATGAAGACATGATCATAAACTACTAATGCTTTTTTTGCAGGACGTTGTCAAAGACTTTGTGTGTCTTTCAAAACTATGTGTGTGGATTTCCTAGATTAGATAACATTTTGTTTGGTGCTTAAAAAGAAAATTTTTCTTTTCTACCTGGCGTGTCTATGGTGTTAGATCCCTAGGAGTTGCATTGGACGTATCCTCTCCCCTCACCATTCATGGATCTTGGGTGTAAGAGAAATCCGTGTAACTTCTATAGGAGGCCTGCCTTGGACCAAGATACTCGATATTGGGTATGCCAGGGGACGACCTCAGAGCGATAACGGGCCAAAGCCAAGTCAACATTCCAGCCACTATATAAAACTCAATTACAGTGAAAGTTGTGTCGACGATATTTCTACGTGATAGCTCTCCTCCAGTACCCTTGTGGTGCATCAAACCCCGATTCTCGGGACTAGGAGACCTTCTACAAAATTTTATCATTAACTTGCCGAACGAAATGCCCTTACTAAAAACCATGTTTTAGTGGCCAAAATCCTTTCTATCCATTGGCTCAAGGGGTCACCCATGCCCGTGAAGACATCCTACATTCTTGTGGTCCTTAGTAGAGGTAATAGTCCCTTGGGAAGCGGATCTTGGTAGCCCCGAGAAGTGAGTGCGCTGTAAGGGGGAGCCTATGGAGCCAAGATCCTAGGTTGTCCACTCTGGATAAGCATGGCTGAACTTCGGTTCAAGTAGGAATTTAGTGGATACAGTCCTAAAAGCCTAGGTTGTGATGTGTTTGTTAACTTTTACAACAACTATTCTTGTCTTAATGTTTCTTGCGTGTGTGTAAAACATAATCAAGATAAAAGCCAAACTGTTAAATTTACACCTTGAATATCATTTGAACTTGTCAAAACCTCACACATTGCCAAAACATTTCAACCTCTATCAAACTTTTCAAACTTTGATTCAATACACTCAAACCTTGGAAAACATGGCGACTTGTGCTCTTAAATGTGCTTGGCAAAACGTAGATCTCGCACTTGCATAGATTTCACTTGCATTCACCCTAGTCTAGGCTTCATTCTTACATCATATAGACTTCATATTATACCTTTTAGTCCTCATTTAGTATCTATTACCTTTCATATTGCATCCATTTAGGTTCAGTGTACTTTCCTTAGTTTTTGCATTCCCATCTCAAAATCAACACTTTGCATTCACCACCTTGCATCTTTACATACCTATTCATCATCTTGAGCACTTTATCCATCATTCTAAGTGTCCTAATCATCATTTTGAGCATCCAAAATAGCCCTAACACTGTCCTCTACCATTTACCTCTCTGTGACATCAATCCTGAAACCATAGCTTCCAGAATTGCCTCAGTTTCAGCCTAGCTTACCAACTGCGCCCAGAAACTACCAACTGCGCCCAACTGGGCCCCAACTATGTCATTGAAATATTCTAAACTATTTGGGCACACTTGGTGGTCCTAAGATCCATTTTTGGGTTCCAAATAACATTTTGGGGCTTCAACAGTGTCCTTAGGTACCTGGTTAGCTCCCCTTGCACTAGCTTGCCCAAATCTGCATTCTACAGCACCTAATCATCATAACCTTCACTTAATAAATCATTATATATGTAATAAAATTCATTTTTCATCTCCCAACCCATCCTAACATCAACCCTAGCATCTTGGCTTCTTGGCATGTCAATTTGATAACCATACCCCTCAGAATCAGCAAATATTCTTCCTAGCTTACCAACTGTGCCTATAAAATACCAACTGCGCCCAAACTGGCTCAAAGTGCATCAATGATTTAGTTGGTACTGTTAGGGCACACTTGGAACTATTAGGGCACACTTGGGTACCTGCATGACCATTTTGGGCCTCCGAACTACACTTTAGGACCCCAAAACTGCATCTAGGAGCCTCTAGACCTCCCTATTCTGCACTTGACCCAAAACTGTATCTTGCACCCAAAACCCCCTTTGGCATCATAGGAATTTTCCATATCACATATCCACTTAGCATCACCATCATTTTGAGTCCTCAAAATGTCATTTGGAACCCCCAAAACCTTTGAATTTAGTCTAAAATCTATACAAAGTATGAGTCTTAGAGTATCTCCTAGTGTTGACGGATAATGGATCTTGACTAGTATTTTTATCTTGTCTTATAATTTTCTTTGGTCAAAATATATCTATGTCTTGATATATTTGACCTTTTTCATCTTTTATCAATTTGGTCTTTTCGTCTTTTATCAGTTTTTGGTCAAGATCCAAAGTCCTTCATCACAAGGTTAAACTCCTAGACAAAATACTTTCTAAAAGGTTTTACCTAAGTTCAAAACTTTCCATATACCCTTTTCATAGCATAATCATATCCCTAGCATCCCCAAATGTCATTTTGACCTACCCTAGTGGTATATCCCCTATATATTGCATTGATCAAAATCTTTAGCATCATTTTCACTATCAAACCCTATCAAATTGTCCATCAACCAAATTACCTTCTTGAGAATTTACCCTCATTTTGCATGTCCCAAACGTAATTATGAACCCTAGAAAACCATCCTTTGCATAGCCTACCTTGCATGCACTTACCTTTAGTATCATTACCAAGTCCAAAACATAACCCTAATTGTCATTTTGCATACCTTAGAGTCATTTTCATCCCCTCTAGTCAAACTTCAAAACATCACCTTGCATTTGCATTTGCATAACATCCCTAGGATATTTTCACTTTGCACATCAAAACCCTAATTCATTTATCATTTCCTCACATTGCATAACATTCTTAAACAATTATAAATCCCAAAAACACTCATATCTTGCATACACACCACTCTTTCCACTCTTAGGTATCATGCCGGCACTTACTAGGAGACAAGCAGCTCAGAGACCAGAGGAACTCTATCAACCTTTGTTTTCTGAGGCACAAGCACAACCAAAAACTCATCCAAGACAAAGAAAGAGCAATAAAATCCAAAAAACCTTTGATGAAGACCAAATCGAGGCATCACAACCATTACTATCAGACCCTTTGAATATGTATCTGCAAGATCCTCATAATCAAGCTATGGCACAACAAACCTTGAACAATGCACCTATCATGAGATTTCCTCCAAACACTTCCCTCACACATGGGATGGTTCAATGGAGTCCTAAATTTGAACCTATATTCGTGCCAATGCCACCAGGAGAAGGAAGTGTACCAACCTCACCTGAAGATGAACAATCACATTCATTTGAATTCAGCCAACCTAACACGTCAAACATACAACAAGGTATTGTACACCTAAGTGATGACTCTGACACTGATTATGGCATCACCGATGAAGAAATGGCTAGGGAATGTCAAGACAAATTTTTTTTCAAGAACTTCAAATGTTTGGCAGCTCAGGAAATTGTCAAATTTAATCCAAACTTAGAAGGTCCTAGGTCCAAAAATCAAACCAACACAACAATTGAAAACATCCAACCCATGATAAATTTGGACTTAGATAAGGAAAAACAACCTTTGGATTTTTCAAACACAATAATGGCACCTATAAGATCCCATCAAGAACCAACAATTGAAATCCTCCAAAGTACATTTGAACACATCAATGTCAACCCCTTGTTTGATGAAATACCACCAATCCCTAAACACCCCAAAAGGACATTAAGACTTGATTTTAGTCACATGATGCAACAACAAGATGCACCTAAAGGGACCCGTGCTCTAGGGATGCTATACATACCTTCTTTGGAGGCAAATCAACAAAGTACACCTTTGCTCCTAACTTTACCCAGTGCTACGACATCAAACACTATGGAGCCTCTCATAAATACAACATGTGAAACATCAAGCACAACCATCCCTATGGAAATGCAAAGGAAAATTCTTATTGACATTACACCCATTCCCAATAGAAATGTATCTCATAGTCAAGTCAATATGATGTCACAAGCAAGGTCATCTAAAACACAAAGGTACCAAAACAACAATACAAACATGACATTCAATTCTCAAGGACTTAGTCAACCCCCATGACAACAACAACCTACAATGGTACAAGGACTCAACACTTCCAAGGCACAACCAAGTCTACATCCGCTTGACACACATCCCACATATCAACAACAACATCAAACACAACAACAACAACCACAAGTGGGGCAAAAATCCAACATTCCTAACATGCAATCCCATGTGGAACCACTTGAGTTACACACAATTTATCAAAAACAATTCCAACAACAACAAATGATGTTTGCTAAACAACAAGAGCAACTAAAGCAACAGTTGGAATATCAAAGACGCCTTGAGCAACAAATTGTATACCAGCAACATTTGTTACAGCAACAACATGTGCCACAACAACCTCAACAAATACCTCTACAACAACAAGCATGCACATGGTCTCACATATAACCAACAGAGGTATCCCAACAACAACCACAACACACGGCACAACAGAAACACATGGTACAACAATCATAGTCAATCCCACAACAAGTGCCACATCAAATACCACAACAAGTTCCCCAACAACAGGGACCTTTCTGTCTTCAAGGTCCCAACATACCTCCACCACCTAGCGACACTTCATTAGACTCATCAGACATAAAAATGTCATAACCAAGTAGACATAGTTCTCGCCACAGAAAATGGTCTACTCATAGACACAAAAGACTTGAAGGAAAGACCATCATGCAAAACCCCAATGAAGAACTATTACAAAAATTCAAACAACTTTCCAAACAAGTCAAGGCATTGGGAGTCCAAAAGAAATAGGCTCTATATATAGAAAGGGACCTACGTCCTAATCCATTCGATAAAAGTTTGTATATGCTTCCATTCCCAAAACACTTTGAAGCTCCAAGGTTTGAAAAATACCGAGGAAAAGGAAACCCTATTGATCACATCTGAGAATTTTTTGCTTCATGTACTAAACTTAGTAACGAGCCCACTTACCTTATGAGGTTGTTCCCTCATTCTCTAGGTGGGCCTGCACTTGAATGGTACTCCAAACTTCTTGGTAATATCAAATCTTGGTCAGAACTAGCAGACAAGTTTATCTCCCACTTTGCCTTTAACATTACAAATGAGGTGACACTTTCTGATTTTTGCTCAACTAAACAAAAGGCAGGAGAACCATTCATCACATTCTTACTCCATTGGAGAAGCTTAGTTATTCAATGCTCACTAGACATTCCTGAAGAATAACAAGTAAATTTGTGTATTGAAAACTTAGTCTCAGACTTAATGTATGAACTCAAAATCAAGAGTCCAAGCACCATTTCTAAACTGATAAAAAAAGGGGCTAGTATTGAAGATGCTCTTATCCGTCAGGGAATTCTCAAGACAAACAAGGACAACACCAATACCAACTCGTCTAATGATAAGGCAAAAAATTTCTCCAAAAAAAAGAATGTGACTAATGATGGCATTGTAGATGCTTGCACGATTAGCATAGCACAACCTCAACTAACTTTGAAAGGTGCAAACCCAACAAATTCACAAACTCCTAATCAAAGAACACCTCAACAACAGAAAACTAAGACTTCCACACAAGACAAAAGACATCCTAGAACCGAAGACAAGAAATTCACACCATTCGGAATACCACTTGAGACTGCATTACAACAGTTACTGAGTAATAACTTCCTACAGCAACCCCTAATCAAAGATGAACCATTAACTAAAGCAGATTGGTGGGATGACAAAAAGTATTGTGATTACCATCACACCAAAGGACACAAGACTTCATCATGCTTCCAACTGAAACATGCAATACAAGACCTTATTGATGATGGTGTCATCACATCACTGTTAGCATCCAACTTTGATCACACTATTTTCAAAGATCCTTTGGGTAATCATGACAAAGAGAAACCCTCTAGTTCAAACTCAAACTCACAAGGTAATGTGAATTACACACGCACTGGCTATGACTACACCATCAATTTCTTTAATGAGTCTGAATTTCGCATATCCACATTCACATTGAAGACTGAAGACCCTCGTTGTGTTTTCACTACACGTCATAGCAAGATCACCCTACCTAGAGCTCCATCTAGACCTAATGCTTCTACTAGACCTACACCCCCAAGTAGACCTACTGCTCCTACTTCATCTGATTATAGCCTTGTTGAACAACTCGAAAAAACCCCTGCACAAATATCCATTTTGGACCTACTACGTGCATCTCCCCAACATCAAAAGATCTTGGATCAAGCCCTTAAAGAGTCAGTAGTCCCAGATAACATTGATGTTGCCCAGTTCCAAGCCATGGTTGGGAACCTATCCGCATCACAACATATCACCTTTTCCCCTCGAGATATTCCTAAGGACAAACCTAACCATAATGATCCCCTTTATCTCGAATTCTTCATCCATAATGCCAAAGTCAGACGTGTCTTAATAGATGGAGGAGCAGGACTAAACATTTGTACTCTTAAGGTTGTCAACAATTTGGGTTATTCTGAAGATGATGTGGATCCCTCTCGAAGAATCATAATAAAAGCTTATGATGGTGGTGAACGCTTCTCTAGGGGCATCATCACATTACCTGTCAGAGTTGGTCCAGCTACTGAAGATACATTGTTCCATGTCCTAGACATTGAAATGAATTGCAACATGATACTAGGACACCCTTGGCTTCATGCTATGAAAGCAGTTCCTTCTACATATCATCAATGTTTGAAGTTTTCCTATCACAACATAGAGGTTACCATCCTGATGATCCAGATCCTTTCCAATTTTGTGCTAATCTAAGAGATGCTACTACATTCCAAATCCCAACAAACAATGAAGCACAACCCACAAATCCCTCTAAGTATGTGGATGTTGATATACTGCTCAGTAAAGCCAAGGAAAAGATGAAGATTGAAGAAAATGGGTGTGGAGAGTACTTTATGTCTCAAGTCTCTCACATTAGGGAGTCAACACGTTCTCCCATCAACACAAAGAATGATACTTCTGTCAATGAGAATACATCCATATGTATTGAGAAAGAAAAAGAAGAACGAGAATCCACTTTGATATCTCCTAGGAAGTATGGACTTGGGTTTACTATCATGCAGAAACAAGGTTATGATGGCTATAGCGGTCTTGGATCTTAGAAACAAGGTATAATTGAACCCATCACTACAAAAGGACAACCTCCTAGTTCGGGGCTTGGATTTAAACCATTACGAATAGGTCTTCCTAGTACTATGGTACCTATGTGTAAGACTATAGATGTTTTTAATGATGAAAAGGAATTTGAGGATATCCCACCTAAAACCAACAATCCTTTCCCTTTTGATTAGAACCCCAATGATATAACCAAATCTAATGCCCATATCCATACCTTCAACCAAAGCCCATTCAGCACTAATGATGACACCCCCTCAATTTTTCCTGAACCTTTGGATTGGGACCAACATGGACCACCAATTTTTGATCAATTCGACGATTATGACACTCTTATAATAGACTTTGAAGGCATTATGACTGAAGATCATAAAGAAGCAATTTCTTCTAAAGAGAACACATTGGCATACTTTGGGGAGCCTACTCCACCTTCTAGTTACAAAGCAAAAAGAGAAAGAAATAGCAAGCATAGGTCTCTTGATGAAAATCGAAAGGCACCATTAGACCATGAAAAATCAAAAGCTAAGAAGCTCCCAAGGATACAAAATGAAAAAGATGATGCCATGAATATCAGTTATCCAGTGTTCAACATGCCACAAAGTCTTTTGGAGCTCTCTCGATCAACATGCATATGGAAGGTCATTGGTCTCAACCCTCCCTTATATCCATTTGTTTATCCCCAAATCCAACTACCTAATTTGTCCAACAACCAAGCCTTTGCATATGTCATCATTAGTGACATCCCACATGACATTTCTATTGACCCAATTATCCTTAGATGCCTTGATTCGCAAGAGACAGACATTGTCTTACATATGGTACACGATGGTATATCTGGAGACCTTTCTAGTGGTTTGATTTTAGCTACAGACTCGGAACAAATTCTATGTAGTTATGGTTAGGCATGGATTCAGATCTCATCAGCTAGTAGCATCAACAACAGATATCTTCTCAGCATTTGTCAGTGACATTCTTGATTCCATCTAAAAGTAATGAAAAAATATCAAAAAAATTGCAAAAAGTCCTAAAAAAAATATCAAAAAAATAGCAAAAAGTCATGAAAAAAGAAAAGAAAAAAGTGAAAAAAGCCATGAAAAAATGGATGCCTTGATGAAAACCTAGCAAACAAGCATCTTGGCATGAAAATTTGAGTCAAGAGGAAAATTTCGTCCAAAAGTGAAACCCTAGCAAACAGGCGCTTCGGGCAAGTACCATGGTGAAAACCTGGCAAACAAGCACCATGTGTAATCAGTTATTGCTCCTCCATCTATCAAGATACCATTTGGTCTTTTCCCCCTCCATCATTCCTTGATCATATCCTTCATATTGAATGACATCCTTGGTCCCTTATCATGGCTCACGAACTAGTTAATGTCCTTTGTTACCTTGCCTAAGCATTGCTAGTCTGAACACACACTCTGTCATTGGCCTTCATACATAGTTTGCATCTTGTCTGGGGGCATATTACCTACATGGTGCATGAGTTTGAATTTGAATTGGGGGCATATCCCTAAGTGCTTTCTATCCATTGGATCTATCACATAACGAATTGGAGCTAACACTTGTATATGCTTATACGATCTTGAAAAATTCCCTCAAACTCATAAAATGTCCTGAGAAAATCACTAAAAATCACATAATGTCCTAAAAAATCCTAAACATTCAAATATGATCCTGAAAAAATCACTAAAAATCACATAATGTCCTAAAAAATCCTTAAAAATTCAAATATGTCCTGAGAAAATCACTAAAAATCACATAATATCCTGAAAAAAATCCTAAACATTCACATAATGTCCTAAAAAAATCCTATAAATTCATATACGATCCTGAAAAAATCCCTAAAAATCATAAAATGTCCTAAAAAAAACCTAAAAATTTTAAAATGACCTGAAGAAATCAGTTACACAAAAAAATCAAATATCCACAAAACCCTAAAAATCACAAAACCCATCAAAAATTTGCAATAAACCTTGTACATAATCACTGTGGATAACCACCCCTTTTGAGTAAACACTTGCACTTTGCAGACTGAAAATCAAAGTACTACACTTCAAGACAATCACACTATCTGACCAACGTGAACCAACAATCAATCCAACCAGTCACTATGAACTTATCAACTAAATCCACAACCAGAACTATCACATTATCAACATGTCGAACACTATCTACACACCTAAAACATTAACAAGAATGTAATAATGGACAAGAATAGTTGTTGGCTCACACTGTTTAGTGAGTGATTTATTTTTACTTTGTTTTTTCTTTGATCATGTCCCTATGCTACTCGATGATATAAATTGATCTATGAGAGTGGCCAGGATGGTTCATGGTCATCTTTTTTCATTTCTGTCTATTACAATGTACCTTTGAGAGTTTGGGGCATGTACATATGCCTTAGGAAGGACAAGGTCATTTTTTGTCTACTTCATGCTTGTTTACGCAAAAGGTTTGCATTTGCGCTCTGGCCCTTTATGCCATGATGCATTGCATTCCATTTTCCATATCAAAGTAAAGCTCCATTTCACATATAGTGCACTTTCTAGAAGCAAAAGTCTTTCCATCATACTCACATATCCTCATCTCATCTTTCTTCTTCATCTCATTCTCCATCACCATCATCATGTCTTCCAATTCACCAAATCATCTTCATCTCGCATTCATGCATTCTTGCATCATCCTACACTGTCAATCAACTTTCTATGGCTTTCCACTTGGTTCAACCTCAGTATGACATTTGTATCATCATCTTTGACCAAATATGACCATTTTTGATGATTTCCCTCATGTTATGACATCTTTCCATGATTTTGGGCATGCACGCATAGTTTCGGGTCATTTTGAGTCCAATTGGGCTAATTCTGGGCCCCAGAGCCTTTTAGGGTGCAATCTGCACTTTCAGGGCGCATTTGGGCTTCCCAAGTGCATCATTGACGCACTTGGTACTGTCATGGTGCACTTGGGCTTACCAAGTGCGTGAATGACGCACTTGGTTGAGTTTTGGGCGTAGTTGGGGACCTAGGATACCCAGAACTACTCCTTGAGCCCCTATGTTGCACTTCGGA
The DNA here is from genome assembly GCA_028749045.1 of Cupressus sempervirens. Classification (NCBI taxonomy): domain Eukaryota; kingdom Viridiplantae; phylum Streptophyta; class Pinopsida; order Cupressales; family Cupressaceae; genus Cupressus; species Cupressus sempervirens. The sequence goes on along the minus strand of CM053789.1, from coordinate 702,743,626 downwards.
GCCCATAACTTTTGCGTTTTAACTCAGATTTGCAATCCGTCAGTTGCGCTGGATTCTTATCTTTGTTATGGACAACATGAACTATCATTTTCATCATTTTGTTTCTTTCTTGAGTGGTAACCCATGCAATCACTCTCGGGCTTCGAATTGACCCTGTTCTGCACTCTAGGCCTCATAACTTTCACATTTTAGCTCTGATTTTCATTTCGTCAGTTGCTATGGTTTTGTCTTCTTTTTTTTGATAAATTGACTTATCATATGCTTATCTTAGTCAGTTTCTCAAGGGGGAACCCATATATATCATCCCTACTGGGGCATGTTGTGGCTTTCTCATCAGTTATTCTTTGATACAATGCTCTAAATCACATTGTATCAAAGAGGGGCAAAATGTAGATGCTCAAAAATGGTTTGCATCTACGACCTCATCACTTCTTCATACTAATTTGTCCCATTTTCTCATTCTACTAACTTCGATCTTTTGTCCAGATTGACCATATTTTTTCATTTGTATCTGCTTTCAGATCAATTTCATATCAACTCGAAATCATATCAAATCAACTCGAAATCACCCCAAATCAACTCAGAATCACCCCAAATCAACCTAAAATCACTCAAAATCAATCCTAATCAACCTAAAATGTATCAAACATCCCAAATCAATCATCATTTATCTACTCCTAGGCATTGTTGTGGCTTTTAGTGCCTTGGAAACCTATCAACATATCAATCTTATCAATCTGACCTTAGTACTGTCGTGGCTCTCAGCACTAGGTCAAGCTATCATTCATGTCATTCAATCTTTGACATTGTTGAGGCTTTCAATGTCAAATCACAACATCATCAACCATTTTAATAACATTGACAATGTTCATCAGTGTTATTATGATCAAACCTTATCAATCAATTTCAATCCTATAACATTTACAATGTCGGTTAAATGTTACAAATCAACCAATTCATGTCATGTGTCCTTGGCATGTTATCAACTTCAATCAATCAATCTGATCATGGCTTTGATCTACTAGTCATCATCTTATTCGATATCCATCATCGTCACATTTTCATCAAAGGATACGGTCGCATTCATTTAATCAATTTGGCCAATCATCTACTAATTTTCTCTATAGGATTAAATAACCCATAATTTAATTCTATTATTCTCACTAATTATTCTTCCTGATTATCATCCTCAATTAATTAATTTTATTAATTAATTGATTCATTATCTGCAAACCATGAAAATTTACAATTTCCTAAGTTCTATTTTCTATCATTATTTCCATTTTCTACTAATTCTTATTTTGTGGAATAAAAGGATTTTTAATTCAAATATTCCATAAAATATTGCATCATCATGACACTTGGATGTGACACCTCATGGATCCTCCTTTGACACTTGGCTGAGACTTGTCATAATCAAATATTATTACCTCTTATGCATGTCCCTATTTGGCTTATTCGTCATAAATTCTTGGCTTTAAGTGGGTTGAGGAATCTTATGAGGCATCATAGATTCTCTTTCAAATTTGACTCTCATGTGTCATAGAATCCTACTATTGGCATATTCTATCATATGCGTCATAGGAATCTCTTGCCACATCACACATCTATGGGTGACAAATCCAATGCCCTCACTTTGAGTGTTGATTATAAAATGAACACTCTTCTCTCATTTTGAAGGTCTCTTGGATCTAGAATACTTAAGTCTTGAGTCCTTGAATCTTTGATTTTTTGAGTCTCTACTAATTTGTATTTTGCATTCTCTCTCTCTCTCATAAAATCACACTTCAAGTATTCTCATGGCATGATCCACATCATAGGCTTTGGCTTCAACCTTGTGTGCACTATAGGTGGATTGGAGCTACAATCATTTGGAGAAGAAAGAAGAACATGGGAGCTACAAATGAAAAAGGGGGTTTCTATTGCCTTCTTAATTAGTTTGGCTTTCATGGTAGACTAGTGGGTGCTAATGTATGATTATTGAGTTTTGTGATTTTCTCATAGGATGTTATGCATTTTAACCCGTTTTTCTGGTCTTGCAATCTTATATAGTCTTGAAGCCCATAACCAAATGGTTAGTTCTGATTTTTTCCCTTCCAAATTGGTAATAATCATTTCATCAATTTCAATTATCCATTTTGGTGTTCTAGAACCTTCATGTCAATTATAATTAGGAGAAATGTAACATTCCTGTGCATTTTCATTTTTGACATGGTCAATCATGCAATTTACATTAGGAACTGGTAAAATTTCATTGTCCAGATTTTCATTCTCTAAATTTTCAATCCTGGCATTATCATTATCAATTGGTACATTTTCATTCCCCAATAACACATATTCATTAGTTGACTCTATGATTTCACCTTCGATCAATACATCATCAACTTGACTCGCATTTAACATATCTTGTCTCTTCCTTTGGTGATTTATCTTGTTCCTTTCCCTATATGCTGCAATGTCTTCATTTGATGCCTTCCTTTTGCATTTAGTCTTTTGATGACTACTGCTCCCCATTCATAAAACAATATTGGACACCTAATCATACATTATAGAACCTTTTTCGATCGTATGGGCCCCAAGAAATTATTTTTCTCCATATTCATGAAAATGGCCCCCAAAAAACATGATTGTCGGGTATGCAGTGACATAGAATATTTTTGAAAAGGCATGCTAGTATTTTGGGTACTCGATCCCATATCGGGTACCTAAAACAGATGCCCAAATTTTGGAGGGAAGTCAAAATTTGGAAAGTGTGGGTGATGTGAACAAATTTGTACAAATGTTATTATATATTAGTATTTTATTAAATATAATATTTGTATATAATTATTATTATGAATATTATTATAATTATTATTATTAAATATAATATAGTAATATATATGATTATTATTATTATATTTAATAAGATATTATCTATGATTGGATCGAATGGGTCGAAAGGGGTTATAACCTATGACCTATTTCGATGCATTTCATGATGACATATGCCCATAGGGGCCCATTTGGTTGGTTTGAATGCATCAAAAGAGGTCATAGGTTAACATATGACCCCTTTTGACACATTTCATGACAACATATGTCCCTAGGGGCCCTAGGACCCTATGGTTCAAATGTGTTGAAAGGGGTCATAGGTTAACCTATGACCCCTTTCAACACATTTCATGACAACATATGTCCCTAGGGGCCCTAGGTCCCCTAGGGACCTATTTGGTTATTTTGAATGTGTCATAAGGGATCATATGATAACCCATGACCCCTTTGATGCATTTCATGACAACATATCTCAAAAGGGGTGATAAGTTAACCTATGACCCCTTTCAATGCATTTCATAACAACATATGTCCCTAGGGGCCCTAGGACCACTAGGGACCCATTTGGTTGGTTTGAATGCATTAAAATGGGTCATAGGTTATCCAATGACCCCTTTCAATGCATTTCATGACAACATATGTCTTTAGGGGCCCTAGGACCCTAGGGACCCATTTGGTTGGTTTGAATGAGTAGGGGTCATAGGTTAACCTATGACCCCTTTTGATGCATTTCATGACAAAATATGTCCCTAGGGGCCCTAAGACTCCTAGGGACCTATTTGGTTGGTTCAAATGTGTCGAAAACTTTCAATGCATTTCATGACAACATATGTCCCTAAGGGCTCTACAACCCCTAGGGACCTATTTGGTTGTTTTGAATGCGTCGAAAGGGGTCATACAATAACCTATGACCCCTTTGATGCATTTCATGACAACATATGTCCCTAGGGACACTAGGACCCCTAGGGACCTATTTGGTTGGTTTGAATGCATTGAAAAGGGTTATAGGTTAACCTATGACCCCTTTCAACACATTTCATGACAACATATGTCCCTAGGGGCCCTGAGACCCCTAGGGCAAGTTAATGGTGGCCAGTTTATGGGCATCAAATCAAGAGCTTGGGGTCACTGATGGGGATTTCCACAATGGCTAGTTTATGGGCATAAAATATGGAGTTTGGGGTCACTGATGGGGATTTTCCCATTTTGATGGGGATTTTCCCATAGTTGGTTGGTATATAGGATACAAAATTGGGATTCCCTAGCATTCTTGGGATTCCTATCCTAGCATTCTTGGGATTCCTAGTATATAGGTTATGAAATAGGGATACTAGCTCATGAAAAGAAAGGGTAGGATTAACAACCCATTTGGTGTGTTCAAATGCATCAAACTCAATGTATTTCATTGTAACATATGTCCTTAGGGGCCCTAAGACCCCTAGGGACCTTTTTGGTTGTTTTGAATGCATCAAAAGGGGTCATATGTTAACCTATGACCCCTTTCGACATATTTGATTACAACATATGTTTGTAGGGTTCTTATTTGGTTGATTTGAATGTGTAAAAATCTCTTTCGATGTATTTCATGACAACATATGTCTCTAGGGGCCCTAGGACCCCTAGGAACCTATTTGGTTGGTTTGAATGTGTTAAAAGCATTTCAACCAACAAAATATTGGTTCAAATGTGTTGAAAGGGTTTGTAGGTTAACCTATGACCCCTTTCGATGCATTTCATGACAACATATGTCACTAGGGGCACTAGGACCCCTAGGGACCTATTTGGTTGTTTGGAATGTGTCAAAAGGGGTCATACGATAACCTATGACCCCTTTCAAAGAATTTCATGACAACATATGTCCCTAGGGGCCCTAGGACCCCTAGGGATCCATTTGGTTGGTTTGAATGCATCAAAAGGGCTATGACCCCTTTCAATGCATTTCATGACAACATATGTCCCTAGGGGGGGCTTGTCCCTTTGGTGAAATGGTGGGGCTTCTTTCCTATAGGGCCTACAACCAAGGTTCAAGGCCCCACAAGGCCATTCTCTATTGTGAATGTTTTTCCATTGACCCTTGGTGAAATAGTGGGGCTTCTTGCCTGTAGTGCTTACGACCAAGGGTTAATAATAATAATAATAAATTGAATTTGACTTTTACACCTGGCTTCGGCTTTGATCCTAAGTCCAGTTCCATCTCTCACATCTAGATTTGGCTATTTCTATCTATCTTTTTGATGCTCGCTTTGGCTTCTACTCTTGTGTCCGACTTTATGGAAATCGCTTCAACTTCTGTATCTCGAGCTAGGGTTTCTCTTGATCCTAGAGGGAGTACTTGGTCACCAAGTGTTGTGGGTGGTTTGGCCATTTTCTATGCTGATGTGGTAGCCTATGAGGCTAGTATTGGTGGTCAAATAGTGTGTCCAGGTTTTCATGATATTGTGCATTTGGGGCACCATGACACTATGTCGATTGCAGTATGTAACTCGAAAAGGCTTGTTTTAAATTCTATTATTATTGATAAGATCTCTATCAATATGAAATATTTTGAGGAAACTATTGCTATCTTTCATTTTAAGGGTTTTTGGCCTTCTCTTTTGGGTTTGCATGCATGGATTTCCTATGTTTGGGAGCCCTTCATCTCCAAGACTACCCAAATTTACCCTTTGCAAAGGGGTTTTTTGTTGTGAAATTTGATACTGTGGAAGAAAGAAATGTTATTTTTAGCAACAACTTTTCTTGGGATGAGAAGTTTCCCTTGATGGCTAAAACTTGGCACAAGGATTTCAACATGTTGATAGAAACTTTTAATAAGTTCTCCCTGTGGGTAAGGTTGCTAAATATCCCCCTTCACCTTTGGTGATGCTCTATCCTAAGGGAGGTGGGGAATATGCTCATAGATTTTGTGATGTATGATAGGGCTCCATCCAAAGTGTTTTGGATGATGTATGCTTGCGTGTTGGTTAAGATCGACATTTCTAAGGGACTCCCAGAAATGATTTTGTTGGACTCTCCTCTTGGTTCTTGGAATATTCTTCTTGACTATGAGGGTATCCCCTTCCACTATAGGAATTGCCACTTGACAGGTTGCCTGGCTGCTAGGTGCTCTTCCAATAAATTTAGACTGAAAATGTCCCCTTTTTGGTGGAAGGGGATCTCAAAAGATCACTACACGTTCCAAAATGTCCCTTCTGTGGGGAATGGTGACTCTCTAAATGAAACTTTAGTGGTAGATTCTACTACTATTTCTCATAATCTATCTTCTCCAGGGAAGAATCCTCTGGCCCCTTCTGTGGTGGTAGCTAGAACATCTTTGGATTCTACTATCCCATTTTTTGGTGTGGATTCTACTATTATCAATTTTAGTCTATCTTCTCCTTTGGCTCCTTCTGTGATGGCAGTTGGTTCATCTCTAGATTTTGTTGTCCTAATTTCTAGCATGGTTTTTGCTGGTGCCTCTGTTTATCTTTCCACTCCTATCTTGTTGGTGGATTTAAAGTTGGATGTGGTGGTTGCTGGTCCATTTGATTTTTTTGGTGTTTTCGAGGCAATTCCTTCTATGGTTCCTTTTTTGGGTCATGCTGCTACTATCACTTCCTATTCTATGGCCTTCTCGTTGGCTTTGGGGGTATCTAGAACTAGTTATGAAAGTGCTAATTTTAAGCGGTAGAAGGCTACTGGTTTGGTGGAGGATGGATGGACTATAGTAAAGGGAAAAAAGGTCAAGCCATCCAATCCAACTTTTGATATGGCACTACAGTCTAATAAAAAGGGTTCTAAAGGAAAAGTCTCATACCTAGCTTTTGGCTAGTTGTCTCTATACTATCTTTTGGCCTTTAGTTCTTTGTAGTGTGTCTAATCATGGGGTTTCAGGATCCCGATCAAAACTTGTTTTGTTGCTGAAGTGTTCTTATTTATTTGTTTTGCCACAAAGGTCACCTTTTTGTTTTATGACTCGTTTCACCTTCAGTGGTTGTTTTGTATAAGGTTTCAAGTACCCTTCAAAACCTGTTTGGGGTTTTAGGTGTCTGCTTAAAACCTATTTGTGTGGCTGAAGAGTATTGTGTTATCTATGATGCCACCCTGGTCACTGTGTCTTGTTCAGTGACTTGTTTCACCTTAGGATTGATGATTTGTTTGGTTTGGTCTTTGTTGAAAATTTCTTGATTTGTAAAGGGTTTCAGGCTCCCTTCAAAACCTATTTTTCTTATCAAAAATATATGTCCTTAGGAGCCCTAGGACCCCTAGGGACCTATTTGGTTGTTTTGGATGCATCGAAAGTGGTCATATGATAACCTATGACCCCTTTCGATGTATTTCATGACAATATATGTCCCTAGGGGCCCTAGGGCCCCTAGGGACCTATTTGGTTGGTTTAAATGCATTAAAAGGGGTCAATGACCCCTTTCAATGCATTTCATGACAACATATGTCCCTAGGGGCCCTAGGACCCTTAGGAACCTATTTGGTTGTTTCAAAAGTGTCAAAAGGGGTCATATGATGACCTATGACCTCTTTCAACACATTTCATGACAAAATATGTCCCTAGGGGCCCTAGGACCCCTAGGGACCTATTTGGTTAGTTTGAATGTGTCAAAAGGGGTCATAAGTTAACCTATGACCCTTTTTGATGCATTTCATGAAAACATATGTCCCTAGGGGCCCTAGGACCACTAAGGACCTATTTGGTTGGTTTGAATGCGTCAAAAGGGGTCACAAGTTAACCTATGACCCCTTTTGACACATTTTATGATGACCTATTTGGTTATTTCGAATGCATCAAAAGGGGTCATACGATAACCTATGACCTCTTTCAATGCATTTCATGATAACATTTGTCCCTAGTGGCCTTAGGACTCCTAGGGACCTATTTGGTTAGTTTGAATGCGTCAAAAGGGGTCATATGATAACCTATGACCCCTTTTGACATATTTCATGACAACATATGTCCCTAGGGACCCTAGGACCCCTAGGGATGTCAAAAGGGGTCATAGGTTAACCTATGTCCCATTTCAATGCATTTCATGACAACATATGTCCCTAGGGTCCCTAGGACCCCTAGGGACCTTTGGTTGGTTCAAATGCATCAAAAGGAACCTATGACCCCTTCCGATGCATTTGAACTAACCAAAGGTCTCTAGGAGTCCATTTCATGACAACATATGTCCCTAGGAGCCCTAGGACTCCTAGGGACCTATTTGGTTGGTTCAAATGCATCGAAAGGGGTCATAGGTTAATTTATGACCCCTTTCAATGCATTTCATGACAACATATGTCCCTAGGGGCGCTAGGACCCCTAGGGACCCATTTGGTTGGTTTAAATGCATTGAAAGGGGTCATAGGTTAACCTATGACCCCTTTTGACATATTTCATGACAACATATGTCCCTAGAGGCCCTAGGACCCCTAGGGACCTATTTGGTTGATTTGAATACATTGAAAGGGATCATACGATAATCATATGTTGTCATGATATACGTCGAAAGGGGTCATATGTTAACCTATGACCCCTTTTGATGCACTTCATGAAAACATATGTCCCTAGGGGCCCTATGACCCTTAGGGACTTATTTGGTTTTTTTGAATGCATTGAAAGTGGTCATAGGTTCGATGCATTTCATGACAACATATGTCCCTAGAGGCCCTAGGACCTCTGAAGATGTCGAAAGGGGTCATAAGTTAACCTATGACCCCTTTCGAAACATTTATGACAACATATGTCCCTAGGAGTCGTAAGACCCCTAGGGACCTATTCGGTTGGTGCAAACGTGTCGAAAGGGATCATAGGTTAGCCTATGACCCCTTTTGACACATTTTATGACAACATATGTCCCTAGGGGCGCTAGGATCATTAGGTATCTATTTGGTTGTTTTGAATGCGTCGAAAGGGGTCATACAATAACCTATGACCCCTTTCGGTGCATTTCATGACAACATATGTCCCTAGGGGGCCAAGACCCTTAGGGACCTATTTGGTTTGTTTGAATACATCAAAACCTTTCGATGCATTTCATGACAACATATGTTCCTAGGGGGCCTACAACCCCTAAGGACCCATTTGGTTGGTTTGAAATCATCAAAAGGGGGGTATATGCAAGATCATGGTGTGCCAAAAAGTGGCAATGTGAAAAAAATAGAGTTTGAAAATATCTAAAAGCATTCCAAAATCTGCTCTAACTTTTTTTCACCCATCCAAATACCAAACTTGGTAAGTAAGGCCCAACCCTTATCAGGTATCCGATTTGATATCGGATACCTGATATTAAATCAGATATCTAATAATATCGGGTATCCAATATTATATCAGATACCAGATATCTATCAGTGTTTTTTTTTTTTTAAAGCACAACCTGCAAGTTGTTTTCATAGTAATATTTCGGGTTTTGTGGCATGGATATCGAATACCCGATATTAAATCAAATATCTAATAATATTAGGTATCAAATACCCAATATCTATCAATGTTATTAAAAAAAAAACACAACCTTCGAGTTGTTTTCAAAGTCATATTTTGGGTTTTGCGGCGCAGATATTGGGTTTTCAATTGGATACACAATATAAGGTTTTTTTTTTTTTTTTTTCTTTTTTTATCAATTTTAACATAAATTTAATAAATTTTATTATAAAATTGTTAGTTTTAGTTGAATTTGTTAGAATTTAGGGTTTTTTTGAGAGAAATTGTTAAAATTTAGGTTTTTTCTAATATAAATTATGTTTTGCAAATTAATAGGAATGGTTGATCAAAATGATGACCATGAGGCAAGGAATAATGTTCTTCGTAACCCCCACCAAATGATCCAGTGCCCCCACAAAATCATCCACCAAATGATCCTTTACCCCCTCAAAACCCTCCTCAAATCAAAGATTTGATAATTGAAAATCTCACCCAATTGAGGGCTTTGTGAACAACATATAATAATGTACCCACATTGGCTCCTATGTTATCCATGTTAAACACCATAGTGGATAACATTGAAACCCTTACCAACCAACAAAATACCACTCTTCGTTGGTGTCACAAAATGCATGAGATGTTTTTTGATGGCTTGGACTATGATGAGGTTGTGGCCCCCAATATAACCAAAGATGATTTGGCCGGCCTTTTTATGAACCCAAAAACTAGTATATCAGTCGACCACAAAAAACCCAAACTATCAATTAAATGGTGCATAAATGACGCCATACGTGCAAACTTTTGAGATCGTTGGTGCATGGTTTTTAATATCCCTCTACATAGCAATTTAGAGGTGTCATTTTATTTCCTTAGAAAATTGTATGTAGAATTTGTGTTGAAACTCAAAGTGAACTATTGGAGCATGAAGCCCAACATGGGTGTAGGACTAGGAGCTCCTAAGGATAGACCCTCTTCCCTGTGAAAGAAAGTTGGCACTTTTGTCCCCCTACTAATGTCTCCCCCCTCCTCGAGTGTAGCACCTTGATATTATGGCAGAGGCTAGCTCTTAGACCATTAAAGCCATTCATAGACTGAGTAGCCTATTGATATCTTAGACTGAGTAGCCTATTGATATCTTAGACTGAGTAGCCTATTGATATCTTAGTCCTACCTCCCCATGTTGATGATGTTGGTGCTAGTTCATCATCAGCTAGCTCATCACACGTTTGTGTGCCTCACACTTGCATTATGTGCAAGAATATTTGCCTAGATCCCATAGGTGATATTCCTGAATATCATTTTGTATTAGACGAGGATACACCAGACACACATGCAAAGACTATAGACCCTGATGCGAGAGAGGAGGGGAATACAGAGGCATGGACTCCTTCTGTGTTGATACATGTATATTTAATTTTTATGACATATGCAATTTAAATTTAATTTTTATAATAGAGTTATTTAAAATTTTAAGCCATACTGACTTATATATGTATGTGATCTTCATTCATGTTTAGTTGATGACAAAGGAGGAGCTGAGATAGGTTGATGATGCCACACTTTCGGCCATTTCATTTTTCCTTGAGTCATCTACAGTACATTATGTTGTGTTCTCATTATTTTTTCTATTTGATATTGTAGCATATATGGTTGCTAATCTTTCTTTTATCTTGTAGGTACCATCTATCACTGGGGGACAAAGTGCGGGGGATGAGCTAACACACATTAACAAAGGAAAGGTAATTAGTTGCTTTCTATTTGATTAAATATCAATGCGTTCTTGTAAAATTTTTGTGGTAATGAAATTTAATTACATTCTTTATTGTATATAGGGCATGGCTACTGGCAATGAGCCCATACAAATTCTACATCATAGACTCTCAGGCATTTCCATTCACACCGAGAGCCCCATTCTATGTATAAGTATCATTTATTTTTTATTTTCCTTATCTTCATAAATAAATTCAAAACTGATTTCTGTGATGTTAACAACTATTATTTTTTATCTCATAGGAGACTCCTAGTGCACACAAGGTTCGATGGGAGAGTTTTGTAGATTTGATGATGTAGCTACTATATCCTAAGGAGGAGCCTACACTAGTAGGTTGTAGCTTGAATTCATGATTAAATATGATATAAATTTAGCATGCTATGAATTATAATGTTATAGTTTAAGTTGTAGATTCATCTGACAAACATATTTGAACATACACAAGCCACAATCAGCAAGGTACAAGTATTGTCAAGGGCATACAAGAGGACTCCTGACTAGAGTAGGAGGTTGACGAGGGATGTATTTATTATAAAAGTTTAATAATATAAATCTTCATTAAAAAAATATCATCATTCATTTGAGTAATTCAATGTTAGATACAAAGAATCATATAAATTTAGTAGTCTAACTTTGGGTTTTCCTTTTTTGTTTATGTAGGAGGCATCTGATCCACCTAGTGTAGCAAAGAGGCTACACTTTGATCATCCACCAACACCCTAGGATAGTATAGTTGACATAGGATGCATCATGAGACATTTTGAGATGGAATATGCCACATTGTTTATAGAAACATTGATATTATACACATTCTGATGGCATGATCAACCACATTTTGTATATGGATCTATGTATTTTGATATATATTTTTGTACTTTGTCTATGGATACATGATCTTTGATATATATTTTTGTAATTTTTTTATAGATACATGTATTTTGATATATATTTTTGTCATTTATGTGCACAATGATATCCATATTAATTTAGTATCTAGTATTGTTCAATTTATCGTGGATCACGTGTATTGTTCATGTTTATGGAATATCATTAATTTTTATCATGTTTGTTATATTCAATTCAAATGAAATAATTTATGAATAAAATTTTAACCATCTTTATTATCAAATTTGGATGCAATGTTTAATTTGAAGTGCTATCATGACATAAGCACACTAGTTAACCTGCTACACAAGGTTCACATAACCCCAAATCTAATTTTAAACTCCACCTTCAACCTTGAAACTAACTCTTGGCTTCAAATATAATCTCAACACACTTAAGGAATCCACTCCTAAACCATGGATTCTATTCCCAACCATGAACTCATTCCTAGACTCATAATCTTTGATAACTAGCACTTCACTTTGTTACTATCCTCATACTACAACTTTTCAATTTCAACATAACCTCAAAATATCACAACTTAAGAGAATTGATTGGATCAAACATTTTTAACTTGGTTCCCCAATACCATATCCATATGAATAACATCTATACATTTCTCACATTGATTAGATTACCCATACTAATCCACATAACAAAATTGGCATCATTAATGCATGTTATCATTTCACACCTTATATAGGTGTTTCCAACCTTGTATGGTTGTGCTCAAACCCCTAACTAACTCTTTGCACTCATTTTCACTTTGCAAGAAAAATTTATGGCTCATTTTCCTATAGCATTCAATGGTTCATCAATAGCCCTCATGACCTCTGAGTTACGGACCTCAAAAGATCTACCTCGAAACACACTTAGAGCACCTTCGAGTCTCCTCAGTACAGGGTGGCCGCGGATGATGGATGGTCTCCATGGCTAGAAAAAGGGTTCTACTAGGGTTCACCCACCCATCTAAAGCTAATGGTGCTGACAATTTGATGCCAAGATCAATAGTTTCAAAGTTACGCTACAGCGCACCTATGAACTGAGACACGCTGCGAGTTTTGGCATCGAGTGAGATTGCTATACCGAATCCAAATGAAATTTGATAGCTCAAGAATGAGAGAGGTTATTTTAGGCCTTGACATCATAATTTTGTAGCATTAAATGGTTCATCGATAGCCCTCACAAGCTCTGATTTACGACCCTCAGAAGATCGACCTCGAAATGCACTTAGAGCACCTTGGAGACTCCTCGGTATGGGGTGGCTACGAATGATGGAGGGTCTCTGTGATAGGAACAAGGGTGTCACTAGGTTTCACCCACCCATCCATAGCTAATGGAAATTCCAATTTGATGCCAAGATCAACAGTTTCAAAATTACGCTGTGGTGCACCTATGAACTGAGGCACATTGCAAGTTTTGGCATCGAGCAAGATTGTTGTGCTAAATATAAATAGAATGTGATCTCTTGAAAATGAGAAATTTTATTTTAGGCCTTGGCATCATCATCCTATAGCATTCAACAATTCATTGATAGCCCTCACAAGCTCCGAGTTACGACCCTCAGAAGATCAACCTCGAAATGCACTTAGAGCACCTTGGAGACTCCTTAGTATGAGGTTTTTGTGGATGATGGAGGGTCTCTGAAATAGGATCAAGGGTGTCACTAGGGTTCATACACCCATACAAAGCTAATGGCACTGATGATTCAATGCCAAGATTAGTGGTTTCAAAGTTACACTGTGGTGCACCTATGAATGAAGGCACACTACGAGTTTTGGGATCGAGCGAGATCATTGTGTAGAATCCAAACGAAATGTGATCCCTCAAAAATGAGATAGGTTATTTTAGGCATTGGCATCATTGTCCTATATCATTCAAAATTTCATCGATAGCCCTCATGAGCTCTGAGTTATGACCCTTGGAAGATTGGCCTCGAAACACACTTAGAGCACCTTAGAGACTCCTCGGTACGGGGTGGCCGCAGATAATGAAGGGTCTCCAAGGAAAAAAAAAGGGTGTCACTAGGGTTCACTCACCCATCCAGAGCTAATCACACCGATGATTGGATGCCAAGATCAGCGATTTTAAAGTTATGTTGTGGTGCACCTATGAACTTAGGCACACTACGAGTTTTGGCATTGAGCGAGATCGATGTGTCAAATCCAAATGAAAGGTGATCTCTCAAAATGATAGGTTATTTTAGAACTTGACATCACCATCTTGTGGCATTCAATAGTTCATTGATATCCCTCATGAGCTCTGAGTTATAGCCCTCGAAAGATTGACCTCAAAATGCACTTAAAGCACCTTGGAGACTCCTCATTACGGCATGGTCGTGGACAATGGAGGGTCTTTGTGGCTAGAACAAGGGTGTCACTAGGGTTCACCTACCCATCTAGAGCTAATGGCACTAATGATTCTATACAAAGATCTGTGGTTTCAAAGTTATGTTGTGGTGCACCTATGAACTGAGGCACACTGTGAGTTTTGGCATCGAGCAAGATTGATGTCTCAAATCAAAAAAAAAGGTGATCTCTCAAAAATGAGATAGGTTATTTTAAGCCTCTACCTCACCATCCTATAGCATTTGATAGTTCATTGATAGCCCTCAAGAGCTCTGAGTTATGACCTTTGGAAGATTCACCTCAAAACACACTCAGAGCACCTTGGAGACTCCTCAATACGGAGTGGCTGCGTATGATGGATGGTCTTCATGGCCAAAACAAGGGTGTCACTAGGGTTTTCCCGCCCATATAGAGCTAATGGTGCTAACGATTCAATGCCAAGATCAACAGTTTCAAAGTTAGGTTGTGGTGATCCTATGAACTGAGGCACACTATGAGTTTTAGCATCAAGCGAGATCATTGTGCCAAATCCAAATGGAATGTGATCTCTCAAAAATGAGATAGACTATTTTAGTCCTTAGAGTCACCATCTTTTAGCATTCAACATTTCATCAATAGCCCTCACAAGCTCCAAGTTATGACCCTCAGAAGATCGACCTCGAAATGCACTTAGAGCACCTTGGAGAATCCTTGGTACAGAGTGGTTGCGAATGATGGATGGTCTTCGTGGCTAGAACAAGGGTGTCACTAGGGTTCATGTGCCCACTTAGAGCTAATGGTGATGATGATTTGATGCCAAGATCAAAAATTTCAAAGTTATGTTGTAGTGATCCTTTAATGTTGTAGAATGTTAATTTTATGCACTTTTATGGATGTGTATTTGGAAATATGTGTTGCATTTCTTGTGTTGTGCTTGGCATGCAATTGATCAACAAATGATTAAGTTTCCAGTTATGAGGCATACAAAATGTCAACATCATACACCATTCACATACACCAAAATGATAATAATTTTGATAAGAACATTAATAAAAGAACATTTACAAATTCACATTTAGTAAAGAATTATTGAGGCATTGCAAGAGTCAAGTGCATACAGATTGTCATGACATGTACCAAATGCATACACAAGATGACAAATCACATAAAGTCAAGACCCCCAAAGAGAAAAATGAAGACTAGGAAACAAAACATATCAACAAATCAACACATGAGGAACCAATGCTTAAATGAACTCAAATTCCAACTTGAGACCACTGCATGCATCATACATCAGATGATGCAACCAATTCACAACCACACCATAGGAAGTGAGGGCTTCAATTATTAACACTTGGTAAATGATATGCCAAAATAAACAATATGTCAATTGTTGCCCAAACCATCAATGATATTATGGATAAGGAAATTAGTTGGTCATTCGATTAACTCCACATTTAACCACCATCTTTTTTATTATACATCTTTTTGGATATGCTATCTCATCCATAAAAATTAAATGGAATCCATTAATGTAGCTAGGTGTTATTTCATTCACAATTATAAAATGGCTATACATTAACACTAGTACATTGGTATAACAGTTATGATTATCTCTTTCTACATCCAAGCTAGAGTCCATGGTTACATTACCTTAACAAGAAGTGAGGTTTGGGTGGTAGTACAATATTTGTGAATAAGTATGTTCACCAATGGTGTCATTACAAATCTCCTGTATACTTGCTTGGTGTTTGATGCAGAGATAGCACAATGGAAGTCAACAAACAAGCCCCTCTCCCACACAACTTTCAAAAATACTCCAAGGGTTAAGCCAAGGGTATGTTCTATTCTCACAAGTGCATATTCCTCCTAGGAACCACTGGAGAAAGTTTCAATTCTCACCACCCTAAGCAAGACACAAGCAACAATGAACCAACTTATGCAAATAGGACCAAATTCCCCAAAATGGGCAAAATAAGGATTTTGTTGTTCTAGGATTTTCCTCCACTAGAAAGGGCTTGGAAAAACTTATTTTTGACACAAATGAGGTAATCTAGTCATTGGTTGTACTCCCAACAACCCACAACTCAATTTTCTCTATTAGACCTAGTAGCCTATTAGGTCTCCTAAAATAGATTTTGACCAATAACTCTAAAACTTACCAAAGGACCTAGGAAATCAAATTCTGATTCAAGTACGCTTTTCCAAGTACTAACAAACTCCAAATTTTTAGAGACCAAATCCACTCCAGCATATCCCAACTAGCACCAAGTACATAGGCCTAATTAGCCACTTTAGGCTTGGTTTTCAAGGCAAATGGTCAAGAATGGGCGCATGAAATCAAATCTCCTCTATTATGATATTCTTCAAACTCAAATAAGGGCACTTTTTTTTGACACCAAGTCCTCAAACTATTTCCTTCATTCTATCCATTCAAATTCCTCCAAAATAGGGTCAAATGCATACAAATATTTGACCTAGGGCTCCCTCTCAAAAATCACCAATGCAACCTCCGCTCCAAAACTTCCAAAATTTGATAAAGTACATCCCTAACTTTCTCCATGCCAAAATGGAAGGAAATCCACCTGTGGAGAATCAAGCTAGGGTCATTTTTGTGACCAAACCCTAATTTTAAAGGTTTCTCAGACTAGCAACCAAGAAAATTGAATAAATTTTGCAAAATGATTGATAGGGACTTCAAACCAAAAAAAAAACTTATAAATAAATAGTGCAAATCTATCAATGCAAAAATTTCACCCTTCAACCATTTGGTTCCGTACTACACGTGAAAAATTAGAAAAATGCACTGGAAACAACAAGTTCTTTATTGATTTGAAAGCAAGTACAATGTGTTTCTTCAATCTATCTCCTTCTTTGAATGCTCAAAGCCTATATAGGCTATTTACAACTGATTCAACCAACCTATGGATAGTTATAGCCATTGGGAGTTACATTTTGAAAAGTTGTCAAGAAAATTGCAAAAGTTGCTAAATAACTTTGTGCAATTTTTGCGCTAAGACAAGTTTTATTGTAAATTTGTTTGCAAATGGACTCTACAAACACCTAAGGACCCTACTAATGTTCTACACACCTAGACTTGCCTATAAAACATGGAATTTATCAAAAATCCACTTTATTGGACCAATTGATGCCCAAGGCTTATAGTTACACCATGGGGTCTTGTGTCCATTACAAATGTGGATGGTCAGAAGGAGATCATTAGATCTATCTCTAGACCTTATTATATCAAGAAAAGAAAAAATATTAGGTGCTCTACACCAGTGTTCCATGTATTGATGTGTTAAAAAAGTGTATGGAATGGTTAGTGATTGTGCATACCTCATGTATGTGTTACTTGATTTATTTTTTTATGAGATGTGGTTGGTATGTGATCGATTAACAAGCTTTCTTAGCATGAGCATTGTTGGATAACCAATCAATTTTCCTACTAAGGGCTTAACATGTTTGGGTGATATTGAATCCACATGAAAATCACTAGCTCTTCTAGAGATGCTAAAGGGTGTGTGCAAAGGGACTGACATCCTTTAATATTGTAGAGTTTCATTTTTGTGCATTTTTATGGATATGCATTTGGAAACATGTCATGCATTCTTGAAAACTCTTTTTATTAGACGTACTAGGTATGTGAATGACCAACAACCTTGTATTTCATTAATGTTATTGGACTAAGAACTGGTTTTCCTCTCAGTTCGAAGGATGGGCCTAAGGGTTCAACACTAATGGGTGATGTTGAACCACCTTGGTAATGAATAGTTCATTTGGGGAGGCTTGAGACTGCATGCAAAGGGATTCTTGTCAATTTTACTCTTGTTTCAAGGGGTGGGCCTAAGAGCTCAACATGTTTTGGTGATGTTAAATCACCATATTATTAAATAGCTCATTTGGAGATGCTAAAGAGTGTGTGAAAATGGACTATCATCCTTTAATCTCATAGAATGTTATTTTTGTTAGGATAAACCACGGACAAAAAAAAACTACATGCAAATATAACCAATAACAGAAAATAATAGAACACATAGAAATGAACACAAGGCACCAAGATTTAACGTGGTTCACCCAATCCCTGGGCTACGTCCACCAAACAGCAAGTCCGATCTTATTATAATCCAGTGATTACAACCTTATTACAATCTGTAATCCCTTACAACTCAATACCGCCGCAAGAACTAATTTCGTATCACAACATTATGAAAAAATACCCAACCCTAAGCCCTTTTATACAAGTATTAAACTGCTTTAGGGTTATAACATGTCGGCCATATGTCGGCCATAATATGTCGGCCATACTATTTATGAAGTATGTATAGTACTTTCCTGATCAGTCACCACAATCTAACAATCTCCCACTTGGGGACTGATCAGGCTCCACACTAAACAACAATCTCCCACTTGGAGACTGATCCTGTAGCAATACCACTACCACATGGGGCTCCCACTAGATCAAACCATCCTAGACTCTATTGTTCTTTTATTCATGTTTAGTCTAAAAGACCAACCAAAGCTGAAGAGGAGTTCAACTTCTCCCTTGTTACAACCTTTGTCAACATATCTGCTGGATTGTCATTGGTATGTATCTTCTCCAGCTTTAACTGTCCATCCTCCAAAACTGATCGAATGAAATGGTACCGCAACTGTATGTGTTTGGTCTTAGAATGCAGAGCTAAATTCTTAGCAAGATGAATGGCACTCTGACTATCTGTGAACAAATAATTATCCTTCTGAGGATGTCCGAATTCTTCCAAGAAGAACTGAATCCATATCATCTCTTTGGCTGCCTCTGTAGCAACAACATACTCAGCCTCTGTAGTGGAGAGAGCATTAATCTTCTGTAACCTAGAAACCCAACTCACGGCTGCCCCACCAACAGTAAAGACATAACCTGTAGTACTACGCCTGGTATCAATATCCCCAGCCAAATTTGAGTCAACATAGCCCTGTAAATCAGTAGTAGAGCCCCCAAAGTATAAACACTTATTGGATGTTCCTCTCAAATATCTGAGAATCCACTTGACAGCATTCCAATGCTCAAATCCTAGATGACTCATATACCTGCTAACAACTCCCACTGCATGTGCAATATCTGGCCTATTGCATACCATAGCATACATCAAACTTCTTATAGCTGAAGCATAGGGTACCTTGGACATCTTATCCTCCTCTTCCTGTGTCTTGGGACACATCTCCTTAGTCAATTTCAAATAACTAGGTAAAGGTGTGCTGACAGCTTTAGCATTCTCCATAGAGAAACGTTGCAACACCTTCTCAACATAATCAGCTTGAGATAGCGTCAATGTTCTGTTCTTCCTATCTCTGCAAATCTTCATACCAAGGATTTGTTTTGCTGCCCCCAAATCCTTCATAGCAAATGCATGTGCTAATTGGCGTTTCAGCCCCTTAATATGATCCATGTTAGACCCAGCTACAAGCATATCATCAACATATAAACATAAAATAATGTAGCTATCATCATCCAACCTCTTAAAATAAACACAGTAATCTGAATGACACCTATTATATCCATGCTTATGCATAAAACTGTCAAATTTCAAATACCATTGCCAAGGTGCTTGCTTCAAGCCATATAAACTTTTCTTCAATTTGCACACTAAGTTCTCCTTACCTTTGACCTCAAAACCCTGTGGCTGAGCCATATATATTTCTTCATCCAAATCACCATGAAGAAAGGCTGTTTTAACATCCATCTGCTCTAAATGCAAATCTTCAGTAGCCACAAGACTTAAAACAGTACGAATAGAAGTCATTTTAACAACAGGAGAAAATATCTCATCAAAATCAATTCCCTTTTTCTGTGCAAATCCTTTTACAACTAACCTGGCCTTAAATCTTTTCTTACCTCCTTCCTCTTCTTTCAACCTATAAACCCATTTATTCTGTAAAGCCTTTTTACCTACAGGCAACTTGCACAAATCCCATGTCTTATTTTTTCAGCAAAGAGTCCATTTCATCTTTCATTGCAGACTCCCACTGAATCTTAGTATCCACCTGCATAGCTTCATCATAACTTTCAGGTTCACCAGCATCAGTAAGTAAAATAGAATACAAAGAGGGAGAAAACCCTTGTGGAGGTCTAATTTGCCTTGTTGACCGTCTAACATTCACTGGTGTGTGTGGTATTTGTTGTTGCAGTTGTTGCACATCATGAGGAATGGCTGGAACATCAGCTTTTGGAGTATCATCCAGCACTACATAATCATCTTCTTTCTTCTCATGTTGCTGCAACAGATCTTTGTACAACACTTTCTCATTGAATATGACATCTTGACTTCTAATAATTTTAAGATTTTCAAAATCCCAAATCCTATAACCAAATTCATTAATGCCATATCCAACAAAGACACATTTCTTTGATTTAGCTTCTAGCTTGGTTCTATTTTCAGAGTCTATATGAGCAAAAGCTTCACAATCGAAGGTCTTGAGAAAAGAATAACTCACCTTCTTACTAGTCCATGCTTCCTCTGGAATACCACAGCCCAAAGGAGTAGAGGGACCTCTATTAATCAAATATACTGCAGTATTGATAGCCTTCGCCCACATGTTTAAGGGCAACCCAGCATGCAACCTCTTGCTCCTTGCGCGCTCCATTATAGTCCTGTTCATGCGTTCAGCCACTCCATTTTCCTGTGGAGTCCTTGGAATAGTTTTTTGTCTACGAATACCATTAGTGGAGCAATAATCTTCAAATTCATGACTACAATACTCACCACCATTATCAGATCTGAGACATTTTAATTTCTTACCAGTCTCATTTTCAACCAAGCATTTCCATTTCTTAAAAGTTTGAAATACATCAGATTTTTGTCTAAGGAAATAAACCCATACTTTTCTAGTTGCGTCATCAATAAATGTAACATAATAATGAGAGCCACCAAGGGAAGATACCTGGGTTGGTCCCCATACATCTGTATGCACAAGCTCTAATTTCTCCTTTTTGTTTTCCTTCCCTGTCTTTACAAAACTCACTCTCTTTTGTTTTCCATACACACAACTTTCATAGAAATCCATATTCACACATTTTAGACCTGGTAAAACTTTCCTTGAATGAAGTACTTTCATACCTTTCTCACTCATGTGCCCAAGTCTATTGTGCCACAGCGCTGTATCAGAATCTACAGCAGCTATTTGCTCTCCCTACTCAACTGCAGTAATTGTTCCTGAATATTCATTTTTCTCTGAAATAATCAAAGTAGAAGGAACAATATGACCTGTACAAAGATATAAGGTGCCTACTTTCACACCTTTTTCTACTACAAAGGAACCTTTTGAAACCTTCCAATTTTTATCATTAAAAGTAACTACACAACCCTCATCACCGAGTTGCCCTGCTGAAATTAAATTTCTACTTAGTTTTGGAACATGTCTTACCTCATGTAGTAGCCAATGATTCCCATTCTGCAACTTAATCTTAATTTTTCCCTTTCCAACAATCTGACAGGGTTCATTATCCCCCAAATAAACAAGCCCAAAATCCCCTTGGACATAATAAATGAAATAACCTCTATGATGTGTAGCATGAAATGAAGCACTAGAATCTAAAACCCATGAATCATCAACACTCTCTAAAGACAGAAGCAAAGCATCCTCTTTGGATTTGTTACTTACCACATTTGCCTCCTTTTCTCCATCTGATTTATCTCCTTCATTTTTCTTTCGATTCCAGCAATCTTTCTTTTTGTGCCCTGGTTTCCCATAGTACCAGCAATCATTTGGTCCTCTCGATTGAGACCTCCTCCCCTTTGACTTTCCTCTTGATTTCCCATGATTTCCAGAGTTACTTCCTCTTTCAGTCATTCTGCCCCTGCTTTGTGCATTTAAAGCACTTCCTGATGTAGATCCACCTAAGGATTTTCTACGAGTTTCCTCACTTAAAATAACATCGATCACGTCATCATATTTTAGGGTACTAGATCCAGGAATAGAATTACTCACCACCATTACCAAGCCATTCCATCTTTTAGGCAAAGAAAACAAAATCAAGAGAGCCCTAATTTCTTCATCAAAATTGATACCCACAAAAGATAATTGACTAGTAATAGTATTAAACTCATTTAAATGATCTGCAACAGATCCACCTTCTGCCATTTTCATATTAAATAAACGCTTCATGAGAAATACATTATTTGAAGCGGAGGGCTTTTCATACAATGTCACTAGGGTTTTCATCAAATCTTTTGTCGTCTTTGCTTTTGTAATATTAAATGCCACCGATGGTGCCAAGCATAACCGAATGCTTCCGAGTGCCTTTCTGTCCAAAAGATCCCATTCAGCCTCTGACATAGTTCCCTGATTCTTGGCTTTTCCTTCCAACGGCTTCCATAAATCCTTCTGATATAAATAGTCTTCCATTTGCATCTTCCATAACTGGAAGTTCTGCCCATTAAACCTGTCAACCCTCAACTTACCCTCATCTGCCATTGCTCCCACTCAACTGTGAGACTCCCACTTAACCGTGAGACTTTCCTGCAGAGGATAACTGAAAGACAACCTTGCTCTGATACCACTTGTTAGGATAAACCATGGACAGAAAAAAACTACATGCAAATATAACCAATAACAGAAAATAATAGAACACACAGAAATGAACACAAGGCACCAAGATTTAATGTAGTTCACCCAATCCCTAGGCTATGTCCACCAAACAGCAAGTCCGATCTTATTACAATCCAGTGATTACAACCTGATTACAATCTGTAATCCCTTACAGCTCAATACCACCGCAAGAACCAATTTTGTATCACATCATTATGAAAAAATACCCAACCCTAAGCCCTGTTATACAAGTATTAAACCGCTTTAGGGTTATAACATGTCAGCCATATGTCGGCCATAATATGTCGGCCATACTATTTATGAAGTATGTACAGTACTTTCCTGATCAGTCACCACAATCTAACAATTTTTATGAACTTTTATAGATGTGGTGCACCTATGAAATTTTATGAACTATCCCCCGCATGTTGATAATATAAGAGGAGATGAGTAGTATTGATAGAAAACAAGAGTATTACATGCATAATGATGAGTGTTCTTACCAAGATCAACAAAAAATGGATTGACAACAAAGGAAGTATGACAAATATCTTGCGAGAGAGATAAATATAAAAGAAGAGTAGATGAGATTGCAATTTTCTCAATTTCAAGAGGTAACAACCCAACCACCTTGTGTTCCTAGTCAATGAAACAACCCATTAAAGTGGAAGCCCTCAAAAATGAATTTCCAAGCTCTAGGCATGTTGATCCTCTACAATATCCAAGTATATCTCCTATTTTTGAGATTCCAAGTTTTAGGGGTCATAGCCTTGCAAAAGAAATAGAACAACCCCTATATGAGTCCCTACATGGTAAAATTATCAAACTGACATGGAGGCTTTCCTGGACCAACTATCCTGATTTTAAAATTCCATTACCTTCTTTTGTTGAGCAGAATGAGGAAGATGTGATTCAAACCACATAATCACAATAAAAAATACGAATGAGATGGTAGCTAACCAAATCTTAGAAGATTATTTTTATAGTATTGTAAAGTTTTTTGTGAGAACCTTGTTATTGAAAATTCAGAGTATATGCATTTTTCCTAATGATTCTAAGCATGAATGCAAGATGGATCCATTTCTCAAGAGCATTCAGTAGGTTGATAGTTGTTATGAACTTTGAGCTACCTTAACAAAAGGAGGGGACTCCTTAACCATGGAGGAAGAGTTGGAATGGTTGTAATAATGCATGGTAACCATGATGAACCAACAAAAAGGAGAAACACTATAGAAACCAGCAGCTTAAAGTTTGTTCTTTCAAGAGGCTGTGCAATTGGGTATTTTTCCTAGCTCAAGTCAAGGGAGGAGTCACCATTCAAACTAACACTTGAACATGAAGATGATTATGGAGAGGATCAACAACATGTTGATTCAATCCCAAATATTGATACTTTCAATCAACAATGTGAATTAAGTCACACCATTTTCATTCCTCAATAGATATTGCATCAAATGATTCAATATTGTTCATTTATCCATATTTTGATATTTTCCTTTGAGCATGTTAATCATGGTACTTTTAAGAATTATGTCAACTATTTTAGCCAACCAATTAATGAATTTATTTAGCATTTTTCTTGTTACTGGTTAGGCTAGAGTAGGTTAGTTTTCTAGCTTGCTACAAGTGTTACCTTTGGATAATACTTGTCAATTGTGGAGTGTACGTTAAGCCTAAATTTGGCTCATCAATATCTTTCCTTTCTTGTACATAGATTCAATAGGAATTTTGAATTCTAGCTCAACATTTTTGGGTAAGTATGATGATGTGTCACTACCATCTTTCTCTTCTAATAAACCAACATGGAAAAAGGTTGAAAGGTAAAATATACAAGATCACATTATTAGAATAAAATAATGAGTAAAATATACAATGGAAACTTCACACCATAAAAAGAAATGAAATGCATTGATAAGACTTGTAGTAAAAGGCTTACACAATATTAGCATCATAAAATCACTTCTTGTTTCAATGCCTCATTGCGAATGAGTATTCAAACTTATTGACACCTTTCCCAAATTGTTTTTTAAGGAATCAAGTATTCTAATTGTTCATCCATATTTTCTAGATTTGTCTTATTTGATTAGTTTGATAAAAATGGTTTTAATAATCATAATGTCAGCTCTATGTAAAATAATAAAAAGCCAAACTTGTAATAAGATATCGACAAGCAATTATCTTTGATTGTCTCCTTGCTTCAATACTCATATAGCTATAAATGCTCTTAAAATTGTTCTTATAGCCTTGTATCACATGCAAATATGATTTGCAAGAACTTGTTCAATATCTTCCTCTTATAATTCCTTACAAAGAACCTACCAAAATAAAAATTAAGATATGTAATTAATTTAACTTGTCTTTTTCATTATTACAAAAACCATATATAAAAAAACTTCACATTTTACATCATAAATCTTAGGAATTCTCCCTAACACCTTGTCCCCCCTACTCTTCATGATGTACCTACATTCCAATATCATAAAAAATATTAGTAACTTATTGTATTAAACAAGATAATCATCGGTTCATTGAATCATTATGAAGAAGATAACATAAGAAGTAAATATACCTAGTCGAGTGTTCTAGTAGGGTCCTCTCTTTGCTTTAGGGTCTCCAACAGGGCTTCATGATCAGCATTAGTAATAGTAAAAAGTTCTTTTACTTTTGGTCTTCCTTGATGCTTCAACAACTTTACATTTGTTGCAATAATAAGATGTGAATATATAAGAATTATTTTGTGCTTTTGATAGTCTTTGAATGCAGGAATTCCATTCCTTCTAAGCATGTATGTCTGCAGCCATGTTTTAGCGACAACCACTAAATTAGTAGGATATGTGAATCCATCATCATCTATGATCGGTTGTGCAAGCTTTTGTTTACCTCTTACACAACATGCTAACCAATAATTGGATTTCTCATGATTCCCTTGTGGTGCAACCAATACAAAGACATGTCCTGGCTAATGAAGATCTGATAGATGGTTATGCTCAAGTGAACTTTCCATATCATCATTTATGATAGAGGGTATGATAAACATTGGAGTAAGATAATGTGGAGCCCATGTTTCCACCCACTCACTTGACTCAATGATCCCAATCACACTAAAAAAAACTAGGACAAAAGCAAGCTAGTTGTCGTGTCCAAATGGTTCATGTACTAGAATTAGACCTTCAGAATGAATGTATTTTTGATGAGTCTCTCATTGTAGCACAATCTGATATATCACCTATGCACCCTTCCTCAACCAACCAAAAGAACTTGTGTACCACTAATCAAGAGTCCCCCCCTGTGATAATGCTAAACTACACCAATCAACAATGCTCTGAGCATCAAGAAGCTCTGCTGCTAAAATCTTCAATTGCTCCTTAACTAGAGCTCTCTTCACACATGCCCCTCCTCCATCATGTTCCTCTTCCCATGGTCAGAGTCAAAAAAAACTCCAAATATGAGCCACCCCCCTCTATATGTACATCCTACATAACTAATAAAACATGCAAGCATTCTTGAATTGACCTGTACAATTATTTGACCAAATGATATGTCTATCCATAGCAATTGCATGCTCCTATAAGAAATCAAAATAATTCTCGAAACAAAGTTGCACAAACTCATGAGAGTGAGATCTATCATCACTCATATAAAAATGATACTCTCTAATAATCTTTTGATTATATTCCACACTATCAAGGGCTTGTCTATATGTTATGTGAATGAAAATAGCAATCTAAATGGAGTTATAATGCTAATATTGTGTCTCATTTTGAGGTTGCAATGTGTAGTTCTCAATGAAGTAAAAAATTGATATAATAGTGCCATTGGAAAAAGTCTCCTTACACATTCTAAATTGTTGATCCAACCATTGAGACCTGTGACTATGTCTTGCATACTTGTAGAAAAGAATTGACTTGAAATCTGAAATAAAACTAGCCACACTAATTTCTTTTGCAACCAATTCACATCTAGAGCCCTCACCCCCACTCTTCAATGTGTATTTCACCATTTCATATACCTTTTTTTTTACTATTATCTTTCCAAGATCTTGTTCGCACCCCTCATGGAAACATGTGTCAAACTTGGATAAGCCACCACATTTTGAACACTTCTCATTTAAGCAAGCATTTCTATAAAAGAAACAACCATCAAGTCTACAACATAAAAATTGATCTAGCAAGTCTCTTGATGATTTTGGAAGCCCACTAGCACTACAATTCTCCAACATTTTCTTACTATACAAAATAGAATGGATGGAGCGTAATAGTTCATGGTGCATAGAAAACTTGACATGATATTTGCAATAGCATGTATTTCAAATTTTAAGTGGCACACAATAAAATGGCTTCAAAGATTCAAAAGCCCTTTGTGATATATGAAGTCTTGGATGAATCTCTCTAAATTATTTGAACAACATAGTTTGACTTACCTCCAAGTAGTTTTTAGGATGTGGTGTGCGGTCTCTGATGCCAATCCTCAACTTTAACATGTCTTTAGCATTGGGTGATACTCGTGAGCTAGAGTACAAAAATTGTGCAGTTTCTTCCTTCACATCATCAGATAGCTTCTTATCAAAATGTGAAAGTCTCCTACCAAAAGCTCATGTTTTATTTTAAAGTGAATCATCAATTCTCTCTCATCTACTAAGTGCGCTTCTCAAAGTAGTACGATTTAGGTTCAAGTCAATACAAGTTTGTCTCATATATCTACCCTTTCTCAAATAATGACTTACTAAGGAGGTTGTAATAACCCTTCGAGCAGCTCTCTTATCCTTATTCCTTCTATTTCTCACAATGCTATTGAGAGCATTGAAAAGATTCTTCAGAATAATGACATTTCTTTCCATTTTTTGATTGACATGAATCTTCAATTTGGAAATCACAGGTCTCATCTTTTGAATCTTTAATAAGTGCATAAAAAGCTGACATTGCTCCACCACTGTCTTGTTGTTAAAAAACATCTTATATAGTCTTGAAGCCCATAATTGAATGGTTCTTTTTTATTTTTTCCCTTCCAAATTGGTAATAATCATTTCATCAATTTCAATTATCCATTTTGGTGTTCTAGAACCTTCATGTCGATTATAATTAGGAGATATGTAAGGTTCCTATGCATTGTCATGTTCGGCATGGTCAATCGTGCAATTTACATTATGACCTAGTACCATTTCATCCTCCAAATTTTCATTCTCTAAATGTTCAATCTTGGCATTATCATTTTCAATTGGTACATTTTCATTCCCCAACTACACATATTCATTATCTAACTCTATGATTTCACCTTCAATTAATTCATCGTCGACTTGACTCACATTTAACATACCATGTCTTTTCCTTCAATAATTTACTTTGTCAATTTTTCTATATGTCGCAATGTCATTGGATACCTTCCTTTTGCATTTAGCCTTTTGACAACTGTTGCTCCCCATTCAGATGAAAATATCGGACACCTAATGATATATTATCAAACTTTTTTTGATCGTTTGGGCCCCAAAACGCGACTTTTCCCAAAACCCATGATAATGGCCCACAAAAAGCAATGTTGTCAAGTTTGTAGTCACAAAGAATATTTTGGAAAAATCATGCCAGTAAAATCGGGTATCTGATTTGAGATTGGATACCCAATAATATCAGATATATGATTTCATATCGGATATTCGATTTTAGATCAGATATTCGATATGGAGGCCAAAATTTTGGAGGAAATTAAGAATTAAGATTAAGATTATAATGTATAACGAGTTATCTATAATGAGTTATGAGTATATTATATTATATTATTATATTATTATATTATATATTATGTATAATGAGTTATGAGTTATGTATTAGAGTATAACGTATTATTACATTATATTATTATTAAATATAATAATATATGCTATTATTATTATTATCTATAAATATTATATATATATATATATATGAAATTATTATATTATATTATTTTTACTATTATTATTAAATTTAATAACGTAATTTATATGTTATTATTATTATTATGACCTATGTTATTAATATATAATAATATATTATGTTATTATTATTATAATCTATAAATATAATGTATATATTAATATATATGATTATTATATTATATTATTATTCTTTTTACTATATTATTATATTTTTACTTTATTATTTTTATTTGTTACTATAACAACATATAATATTGTTATTATTATTATTATTATGACATATGACCTAGGGACATATTAGAATTGATTATATGGGTTGAAAGGGGCCATAGGATGACCTATGACCCCTTTCGACACATTCCATGACAACATACGTCTCTAGGGGTCCTAGGACTCTTAGGGACATATTATAATTATTTATATGGGTCGAAAGGGTTCATAGGATGACCTATGACCCCTTTCGACACATTCCATGATAACATATGTCTCTAGGGGCCCTAGGATCCCTAGGGACATATTAGAATCATTTATATGGGTCGTAAGGGGTCATAGGATGACCTATGACCCCTTTTGACACATTCCATCTAGTACCCCTATGGACATATTAAAATCGTTTATATGGGCCAAAAGGGGTCATAAGATGACCTATGACCCCTTTTAACACATTTTATTGCAACATATGCCTCTAGGGGTCCTAAGACCCCTAGGGACATATTATAATCATTTATGTGTGTTGAAAGGGGTCATAAGATGACCTATGACCCCTTTCGACACATTCCATGATGACATATGTCTTTAGGGGTCCCAGGGACATATTATAATTGTTTATATGGGTCGAAAGGGGCCATAGGACACCTATGACCCCTTTCGACACATTTTACTACAACATGTCTCTAGGGGTCCTAAGATCCTTAGGGATGTATTATAATCATTTATATGGGTCAAAAAGGGTCATAGGCCATATTGAAACATTCCATGATGACATATGTCTCTAGCGGTCCTAGGACCCCTATGGACATATTAAAATTGTTTATATGGGTTAAAAGGGGCCATAGGATGACCTATGACCCTTTTTGACACATTCCATGATGACATATGTCACTAGGGGTCCTAGGACCCCTAAGGACATATTATAATCATTTATATGGGTTGAAAGGGCCATAAGATTACCTATGACACATTTCGACACATTTCATTACAACATATGTCTCTAGGGGTCTTAGGACCCCTAAGAACATATTATAATTGTTTATATGGGTCGAATAGGATCATAGGATGACCTATAACCCCTTTTGACACATTTCATTAAAACGTATGTCTCTAGGGGTCCTAGGACCCCTAGGGACATATTATAACTGTTTATATGGGTCGAAAGGGGTCATAAGATGGCATATGACCTTTTTTGACCCATTTCATTACAACATATGTCTCTAAGGGTCCTAGAAACCCTAAGGACATATTATAATTGTTTATATGGGTTGAAAGGGGCTATAGAATGACCTATGACCCCTTTTGACACATTTTATTACAACATATGTCGCTAGGGGTCCTAGAACCCCTAGGGACATATTATAATTGTTTATATGGGTCAAAAGGTGTCATAGGATGACCTATGACCCATTTCGACACATTTTATTACAACATATGTCTCTAGGGTCTTTAGGACTCCTAGGGACATATTATAAACATTTATATGGGTCGAAAGAGGCCATAGGATGACCTATGACCCCTTTCGACACATTTTATTACAACATATGTCTCTAGGGGTCCTAGGACCCCTAGGGACATATTATAATCATTTATATGGGTCGAAAGGGGTCATAGGATGACCTATGACCCCTTTTGACACATTTCATGATGACATATGTCTTAGGGGTCCTAGGACCCCTAGGGACATATTACAATCATTTATATGGGTCAAAAAGGGCAATAGTATGACCTATGACCCCTTGCGCCATATTCCATGATGACATATGTCTCTAGGGGTCCTAGGACCCCTAGAGACATATTATAATCATTTATATAGGTTGAAAAGGGCCATACGATGACTTGTGACCCCATTCGACACATGTCTCTAGACATAATATAATAATTTATATGGGTTGAAAAGGGCCATAAGATGACCTATGACCCCTTTTGACACATTTTATTACAACATATGTCTCCAGGGGTGGACATATTATAATTGTTTATATCAGTTGAAAGGGTTCATAGGATGACCTATGACCCTTTCGACACATTCCATGACAACATATGTCTCTAGGGGTTCTAGGACCCCTAGGGACATATTATAATCATTTATATGGATTGAAAGGGGCCATAGGATGACCTATGACCCCTTTCAACACATTCCATGACGACATGTCTCTAGGGGTCCTAGGACCCCTAAGGACATATTATAATCATTTATATGGGTTGAAAGGGGCCATAGGATGACCTATGACCATTTTCGACACATTTTATTACAACATATGTCTCTATGTGTCTTAGGACCCCTAGGGACATATTATAATCGTTTATATGGATCAAAAGGGATAATAAGATGACTTATGACCCCTTTCGATACATTCCATGACAACATATGTCTCTAGGGGATATATTATAATAATTTATATGGGTTGAAAGGGGCCATAGGATGACCTATGACCCCTTTCAACACATTCAATGATGACATATGTCTTTAGGGGCCCTAGGACCCCTAGGGATATATTAGAATCATTTATATGGGTTGAAAGGGGCCATAAGATGACCTATGACCCCATTCAACACATTTTATTACAACATATGTCGTTAGGGGTCCTGGGACCCCTAGGGACATATTATAATCATTTATATGGGTCAAAAGGGGTCATAGGATGACCTATGACCCCTTTCGACACATTCCATGATGACATATGTCTTTAGGGGTCCTAGGACCCCTAATGACATATTATAATCATTTATATGAGCCAAAAGCGGCCATAGGATGACCTATGACCCCTTTCGAGACATTTTATTACTACATATGTCTCTCGGGGTTCTAGGACCTCTAGGGACATATTATAATCATTTATATGGGTCGAAAGGGGTCATAAGATAACCTATGATCCCTTTCGACACATTCAATGATGACATATGTCTCTAAGGATCCTAGAAACCCTAGGGACATATTATGATTGTTTATATGGGTCGAAAGGGGCCATAGGATGACCTATGACCTCTTTTGACACATTCCATGATGACATATGTCGCTAGGGATCCTAAGACCCCTAGAGACATTATAATTGTTTATATGGGTCGACAGAGACCATTGGATGACCTATGACCCCTTTCGACACATTCCATGATGACATATGTTTGTAGGGGTCCTAGGACCCTTAGGGACATATTATAATCGTTTATATGGGTCGAAAGGGCCATAGGATAACCTATGACCCTTTTTGACACATCTTATTGCAACATATGTCTGTAGGGGTCCTAGGACCCATAGGGACATATTATAATTGTTTATATGGGTCGAAAGGGGTCATATGATGACCTATGACCTCTTTTGACACATTTTATTACAACATATGTCTTTAGGGGCCTTAGGACCCTTAGGGACATATTAGAATCGTTGATATGTGTCGAAAGGGGCCATAGAATGACCTATGACCCCTTTCAACACATTCCATAATGACATATGTTTTTAGGGGTCCTAGGACCCCTAGGGACATATTATAATCATTTATATGGGTCAAAAGGGGAGATATGATGACCAATGATCCCTTTCAACACATTCCATGATGACATATGTCTCTAGGGGTCCTTGGACCCCTCGAAACATATTATAATCGTCTATATGGGTCGAAAGGGGCCATAGGATGATCTATGACCCTTTTTGACACATTTCATGATGACATATGTCTCTAGGACCCCTAGGGACATATTATAATCATTTATATGGGTTGAAAAGGGCCATTGTAACGCCCCGCCAAGGGATCCAAAAGAATTAACCTAAAGTTTTACTAAGTTTGCTAAACAATTTTCTTTTTTAGTAAGAAAGTATAACATACACATCAAACACATAGTAGCAGAAGCAATAACATGTAATCATCAACAACATACATAATAGGTTACATTCCTTAAGGATCCCAAGACTTTGAGTCGCATTTAAATTTAATTAATTCTAAGTCTAACAACTACCACATCCACAACATCCACATGAAAGAATAATTATAAAGTCCAATGTCCTTATAATATACATTTGTTCCAAATGCCCCTTGGCAAATTAATTCGGAATGCTCAATCATCCACTATACATGTCACAGGGTATGAAAGGCTTAAAAGAATATACATAAGTAGAATTATAAAATACAACATCCTCCTCGGATCCATGATACAAGTACAATAAAATAAATGAAACTAATAGCATACATTCAATACATCTATCAATCATAAAGGTATAACATCATAAAACAAAACTAACTAAATGTGTGGTTCCTCCCAATCGTCAATAGCATCATTAGACCATCATGGGCCCTAGCCATCCCCCACGCGTAACATCCCAAGCCACCGAAGAGATCATCGGTACTATCATAATAGGGATGTCACACCTAAAACATGCTACAACATATGCATAAAGAAATCCAACATACTAGAATAAAGCATAAGTAAACAACCTTATCTAAACATGATAAATAAGCATACCAAGAAGCTCCAGCCACAGTAGAAATGAGCGGATGGATCTCAAATGGTATGAGTAAAAAGCACTACCACCCGACCACATGGAACCTAAATGGTCCACTCCCACCGTGCTGAGGAGATAGTCTCAAGTCCCAAACAGGATATCAAATCACATTATCACAAGTACTCTCTAAGTCCAGGATATCCTAAAAGTATACTAACTCAAAGGTTCCAACACATAGATCAACCTCTAGACCCAGAGGCACCACAAAGACATGTAGAGAATCTACTATGCAAGTGGGAAACTGTCATCGCAAAATTCACGTAGAAGTTACTCGAGCAATCCCTTAGGAATCTCGGGTCCCTAGTGATCCTTGTGGCCACTAGTATCCTCTCATATTGATGAGGCATACTATGGAATGCAAGGTCGTAACCAAGCGTTCTCTCTACCCCATCCTAGTTTGTACTAGCACTCAAGGCATGAGAGAGAACATACAATTATCTTATTAGGTTCATTTTAATCCCCATTTAGTGTAAATGTTTTCACTTATTAAAACAACTTACAATGAGTTACCCTAGTAGCCACTTAGGGCCCCGGCCCCCTTTGCAAGCCACTTCCCGACACTACACATAGATAACCTACCCTAGGCTCATGAAATCACAAATCTCAAAATCACCTTAGCCCTATACAAGTGACTAGAAAGCATCACAAGTATAATCCACAATAACCACATCAATTCTCCACGAGCAACTGGAAAGAATCAAATAATAATCATAATGATCACAACAGTTCTCTATCAGCAATTGAAGGCATCCATGATAAATCACAATATCCAATGGTTCTCCAACGAGCAACCAGAAAGTATCCCAATAATAAATCACAATATTGATCGAAGACTCCAAAATGGTCAAGTCAAACATGTCACAAAATGACATCATCAAGAACAAATCATCTAAAGCATCTCAGTCCTCTCAAAGTGACTAGAAGATAAATCAAATATAACTAATTGATGACTCAAAAATGGTTAAGTCAAGTATCACATAAACATAAACCTCAGCTTCACACAAGAAGACTGGAAAGCAATAACAATTAGTAAATTCATCCATCATAGAGCATATCACACATCACCATGGTTGGGTTTAGAAAGATCAAGAACAAATCATCATATCATCACAACTGCATAACCCCCAAGCCTCTAGTAAATGTCCTATAACTGGTCAACAATCTAGTCAACCCCAAAAATCCCAAAACATAGACGGAACATGGAAAACATAATAGTCTAACAGTTTTGGATTTGAAAACACGCAGTTGAGTAGAACAATAAAGTTTAAATTTACAGTCTTATTATGAGTTCCTCAATTGACCTGTTCAATTAAACCCTATCTCGTTCTTTAAAAAAAACACGTCATGACTTAAAGTATTAATAATCATTTATTAAATATTTATGATAAAAATAATCTCAATTTCATTAATAATCGAATTTTCAAATAATCAATATAATTTTCATGATTTTATCATTAATTGCAATTAGTTTCGATATTCATTTACATTGTCAAATTAATAATTAATAATTATTTAATATTATTAATTAATTAATTACCAACAACTATTTACAAAATTCTTTAATAATATATATATATATATATATATATATATATATATATATATATATATATATATATATATTTATATTTATTTATATCATTAATTAACTTAATTAATGAATAAATAAATCTTTGAATTAAATCCCATTTAATAAATATTATAAAACTGATCCTTAAAATATTACTGAATAATAAAGTTAATACATTAAAATTTGTTAATAAAATTATTATTAAATAGCAATAAATGTTAAAAATAAATGTTAAATAGCAATGTTCTCATTTTCTAAAAGGCTTCAATATGTTAAAAGGCAGCTCAAGATATGGAATAGGGAATGCTTTGGGAACCTTCACTTTATGAAAAGGCTTGCTCAAGAAGATCTTGATGTCATCACAAGGGAGATTAGAGATCGAGGTTTCTCAGAGGCTCTTGGCAAGGCTGAATCCCTTGCTTCTAGAGTTCTAGAAGAATGGGAACTTCGAGAGGAAATTTTTTGGAAGCAAAAGGCTAGAGTTGATTGGCTCCAGGAAGGTGATCGTAACACTGCCTTTTTCCATGAAACAGTGCAATCTCGCCGGAATCAGAGCACTGTCTCTTCTTTGGTTAATTCTCAAGGTATCCAACTGAATTCCTTACCAGCTTTGTTCCAGGAGGCTATTTGGTACTTCTCTACCCTCTTCTCTGAGGACTCTCCTCCTACTGATAATGAAGAAAATCTTATTTTTTCCTGTATTCCTTCCCTTATCACTCAAGAAATGAATGATTATCTCATGCGTCCTATTTCTTTGGAAGAGCTGGAGGAGGTGGTCTTTGGCATGCCTAAGGGGAAGGCTCCTGGTCCTGATGGCTTTCCAGTTGAATTCTTTCAGGAATTTTGGAACATCATTAATCATGATTTGTTGGAGGTGGTTAAAGAATCCTATGCTAGCAAGCAGATGCTTCGAGCTTTGAACTCTACATTCTTGACTCTTATTCCTAAGAGAGAGGGTGCTAATCAATTGGACTGTTTTAGACCAATTGCCTTATGTAATGTGGTTTACAAAGTTATTACTAAGTTGATTGCTGAGAGATTGAAAAGGTGGCTTCCCATTATTATCTCAGAAGAACAAGGTGGTTTTGTTGCTGGCAGACAAATTTTGGATGGGGTGGTTATTGCTACTGAGGCTATTCACTCTATGGCTACTTCCAGGGAGAGAGCCATGTTTGTTAAGCTGGATATGGCTAAGGCCTACGATAGAGTTAAATGGAGCTTCCTAAGGAGTATTCTTCTTTCTTTTGGATTTAGCTCTGACTAGGTGAGTTGGATTATGAGTTGTGTTACTTCTGCCTCTTTTTCAATTCTTATTAATGGTCAACCTTCTCAACCATTTGGTGCTTCTAGAGGCCTCCGCCAGGGTGACCCTCTCTCCCCATATCTATTCATCATCATGGCTGAAGGCTTGGGCAGATTCATTAAGCATCAGGTGTCCCAGAATTCTATTCAAGGCTGGCGGTGGGGTAATGGCTTACCTTCTCTTTCCCATCTTCAATTTGTTGATGATTCTGCTCTTGTTGGTCTTGCTAGGATCAAGGAAGCTGAAGCCTTTCGACATTCTTTGGACGTTTATTTGGCAGCTTCATGCCAGAAAGTTAATGAGCACAAATCTTCCATTTACTTTTTTAACACTCCTGATTCTATTCAGCACAGGATTGTTGGTATCCTACGGTTTCAGATAGGATCACTTCCTTTGACTTATCTTGGCATCCCTATTGCTGTTTCCAGGCAGCCACGTCTCTTTTGGAAAAATTTGATTACCAAGCTTCAGGATAAGGTAAATCATTGGACTCATAGATGGCTTTCTACTGCTGCCCGGGTTACTCTTCTTCAAGCTGTTATCCAAGCTCTTCCTACTTATCGAAGCATGGTTCACGCTGCACCTATTTACTTTCTCAAGGAGTTTGATGCTCTTTCTCGACAATTCCTTTGGAGTGGTAATTTGCGTAGTACTAAATGGAGCTTGATTAATTGGGCAACTGTTTGTAGGCCTAAAAAGGAGGGTGGTCTTGGTCTTCGATCTGCTCTATTGAGTAGTCAAGCTTTGGCTGCTAAACTTTATTGGCGATGGTGCTTTGAACAACATCAACTTTGGGCTCATATTATCACTCATAAATATTTTCATGGTGCTGATCCTTGCTCTGTTTCTGCACTTCCTCTTGAAGGTCGTGGCTCAATGGTTTGACATACTTTGAAGATAGGTGCGATGTTGGTAAAGAGGGGTCTGTTTTGGATATGTAAAGGAGGTTCTCAAGCTTTGTTTTGGTCTGATGCTTGGGATGGATTCCCTTCCATTTTATCCATATACCCTCATCTTCAGCCTCTTTGTGACTCTTTTTTTGCCGCTGGATGGGATAAAGTGGCTCATTACAAGACTCCTTATCAATTGGTACTTGTTGTTGGTTACAGATGGAAGCATTCTTCTGATTGGCCTCCTGGAGGTACAGACATGGATCGTCAGGAGCTTTCTCAAACTTTGGCCTCTAGAGAGTGTTCTTCTTTGCTTGGTCCAGATGTTTTGGCTTGGGGCAGTACCTTGTCTGGTAAATATCATGTCTCTGCTGGGTATCAGGACATAACTAGACAATTATTTGGGGATGCTGAGGTCCCTTGGTGGAAGCAGGTTTGGAATAAAGTTTCTTGGTCCAAGTGCAATTTTTTCATGTGGCTAGTAGCTCACAACCGTTGTCTTACCTGGGATAATCTTTGTAAACGTGGATTTCAGGGCCCCTCTTATTGTGTTTTGTGTGGTAATGGAGAGGAGTTTGTCTCCCATCTGTTCTTCCATTGCTCCTATTCTACTCAGATATGGCACCTTTGGTGGAGCGCTTGGGGTTGCTCTTGTCGGCATGCTTCCTCTTTGCTTGAGTTTTGGGCCCGCTTGAGTACTGCTCCCTCCAAGTCTTCTTTTCTCCATGCTGCTTGGATTGCTGGCTCATCTTTCATGCTTTGGCATATCTAGTTGGAGAGGAATCATCGCATATTCCAAGATGTTTGGCTTGGTGTTTTGCATCTTTGGTGGAAAATATCACATTCTCTTCAAGAAACTATTCTTGTGAAGTGTGAGCTTGATGGGGGTATGGATCTAGTTGATCTTGCTATCTGTAATCGCCTCAATTTTCATTTGCAAGATGGGGATGCAGCTCATAGGTTTCCTTCTATGTCCAGGCAGCTTCACCATCAGAGGAAGGGTTGGGTTAACCGGGATGGGCACTGGACTCCTCCTCCCTGTGGAGTTCTGAAAATTAACACTGATGGTTCTTCCCGTGGGAATCCTGGTCCGGTTGGTATTGGCGGAGTGGCTCGTTGTAGTTCTGGGGATGTTAAATTTTTCTTTTTAGTTCATAAGGGTGATTATACTAACAATCTCATGGAAGCTCAGGCTATTTTATATGTTGTGGAATAGTGTTGCTTGCGGGGATGGAGTAAGATTATCTGTGAGTCTGATTCCCAGGTGGTGGTGAACATGTTAGTTGGCAGCTAGCCACTGTTGTTAAGCAGATTCTTTTCTTCTCTTCCTCTTTTCAGTTCATTAGGTTCACGTATATTCCTCGTGAATGGAATAGAACTGCTGATTGTTTAGCCAAATGGGCATCTAGTCATGATCCGGGTTGGAATATTAGGGATAGGAGGCAACTGTCCTTTGAGATGGTGCAAGAATTTGATGATCTTGTTGCTCAAGATCGAGCTCCTTGTTGAGCTCTCCTTGTTGTATTTCTTTCTGTCTTAATAAAATTTTACCCCTCTTTTTGCAACTTATATTTAAACATATCCCACCACATTATAAAGGACCGTCGGCTTTTAATGTAGCCGTGCCGCCTCCTTTGAAAAAGGGCCATGGCCTTGCTTTAAATGCCCACTACGAATTCGCAGGTGCAGGCATATATGAGGCCGTCGACAGATAGGTAAGTTAAATATTAATTTTTTTTATTTTTTATTTTTTAAAAAAAATTTAATATTATTATTTTAAAAACTTTTTAAAAAAGTATTATCCCAATTTAGTAAATAAACTATATATATTTTAAAGTTCTTTTAAAATCAACTTCATCTCATTTTTAATATATACATTTTTAATTTAAGTTTTATTAAGAATTAATAAAAATAAAATTCAAACACTATATATATATATATATATTTTAATTATATTTAATTAAAACATTTAAACAATGCCTTCTCAAAATGTGTAAAAGAATATGTATTATTATTATTATTTTTTAATAAGAATAATATTTTAAACAAATAAATAATTTTTCTATTTATTTGAAAATTTAATATGAATTAATTATATCTCTTTCACTATATGAATTTAAATTTAAATTTTATTAAAAGAATTAATAAAATTTAAATTTAATTAAAATAATTAATAAAATTAAATTCAAATCTCTCTCTCTCTCTCTTTTTTTATAACAATGGCAACCATAATCCAATAAGAAAGATTCTTTAACCATCTGAATTTTTAAATTAAAATTTTATTTTCTTAAATCTCAAACCCTTCCAAATTTAATCCTACTTTCTTTAATCTACAAGACGGGTTTTCAATTTAATTTATTTTTCTTCTTATATACAGATGAGATACAAAATGATATCATAAGGTTCATAACAAGAGAGCGAAAGATTCATACAACAATACCCATAAATTCGATTTTGACAATCACGAAAAAGACATGAGTATCTAAATAATGTAATTCTAACTGGGTGAACAGAACTCAGGAACCTACCTAGTTCTGATGCTAAATTCGCAACACCTAGAAGATTTGCGGGAGAATTCGCTTCCAAATTTGCTCCCAAAATTTGCATCAAAATTCACGTCCCAATTTCTGTCCAAAATTCGTCTCTAAAATTCATCTCTCCAAAATTTTTTCCCCTAAAAAATTGTTAGTGTAGTTTTTTATTTTTCCTATTTTGTTAGTTTTTTCTTACACTTTTAATAATCTCGCTTAGGTTAATAAAGCATGTCTTATTAGGTGAATGGTTGTGAGGTGTCACCTTCCTACATGTGGGCATCCATTAGCTATCTTGGGAAGATACTTTGCTATCTTTAGTCCAATAGATGGTTGCTCCTCATTGGTTGGTGTTGCCACCTCCTCCCTCTTCCTAGCCTA
Source organism: Cupressus sempervirens (assembly GCA_028749045.1). NCBI lineage: Eukaryota > Viridiplantae > Streptophyta > Pinopsida > Cupressales > Cupressaceae > Cupressus > Cupressus sempervirens. Next base: position 702,703,579 of record CM053789.1, on the reverse strand, counting down.
TATAAGCATGCTACCTAGCTTGTATTTGCATCTCTTGTTTTTGCATCCTCTTAATGCTATTTTGCTTCCAGCATTTGCATTACTCTCTTGGAGACTAACTCTATGATGCTATTTTGATTTTGTATCATTTTCATTCATAGTTTAGATATTTACTCTTTGCACTAGTTTTCTGGGTTATTAATCTTTTCAGATTCTAACATGGTATCAGAGCTTTTTTATGTTCAAGAGTAGATTTTAGTTTCCTTATTTGAGAGATTCGGGGGGGGCAAATAAATTTTATTGTAGTTTTTTCAAAAACGAAGTATGCTCTTCTCTTGCATCTTTGGATGATCCTAAGAATCAGAAAAGTTTTGACAAAAACAGTTTTTCTCTGGGGTTTCAATCTCAAATCTGACAACCAACTTGCATATTTAGAGTTTTCAATCAGTTTTGCAGGTTCCAGCATGACATTGATGGACTTAAGAAGTTGATCCAGCATTTGCATGTCATATTTTGGTTGCTGGGGTCGTTTTCTGATTTTTGGAGCCATTTTTTACTGTTAAAGGTGTCTGATTTACACTACAGGAACATCTTCTGTTCATCAACAAGAAAATTCTTTCTGGGTTTTGTTTGCAGCCCCGAAAAACCATCTGGGTATCTTTTAGATTTTGCATGCAAGCTGTATATTTTTCAGAATCGAGCATGCAAAGCTACAGCCATACCCCTCTCCGTTGGCAGCCGCAGATTTGAATGCAGTTTTCAAATATCTCGTTCTTGCTCATATGGACTCCGATTTTGATGATTCTTGTTATGAACTTGGCTATTTTTTTGTGCTCTATCCACTAGTGGAGTTATTTTTTGATTTTCATGCATGAATTCTTCAGAAATTGCAGATTCTCAGCCGTGACTGTGCACAGTTCTTGTTTTGGAAACTTTGGAGGATCATAACTTTCTCATACGACCTCGTATCGAGGCGATTCTTTTTTTGAAAGTGCATGATTTTTTGAGTAGACCGCAGTGGTGCTATTTGTTTCCTTGATTAATGTGCCCAAGTTTCACTTTTAGCATATGCTCTTCATGAGGGTTTGTAATGCATTGAAATCAAGACCACTAAGTATCTCTTTCTAGTGGTAGTTGTAAATGCACTAAAATAAAGTGCCAAATCATATTTCTTTGGGGGGGGTTCTTTGATTGAGTAAAAAGGGGGGGGGCATTGTCGTGGCTAGGTTCTCTTCTTTTTAGCATTTCTTCTCTGCATTTCTTCATCATGGATCAAACAAATATGCCCATCCTAACTCCATACAATTACTTTGAGTGGAAATCACGCATGACAATTCACTTAAGGAAAGCTGGATTAAATAGGATAACTATGGGACTTGAAATTGAACCGGCTAAAGATGAAGATAAGCCTGAGTGGTTTAAAAAATGTGATGAGGCATTTGGAACATTGTGTTTGTCTGTTTTTCCTGACTTGCTATTTCACATTAAGTCTTTGGATACACCAAATGAAGTATGGACAAAGCTAGAAACACTATTTGGCACACAAGATTCAATGAGGGGTCATATGTTGGAAAATGAATTAATTAGTTTGAGTCCAGGCAATTTCAACACAATCCAAGATTTCTTCACCAAATTGAAATCACTAAGGCTGCAGTTAAAACAATGTGGAATTGAAAAGAAAGATGAACAACTGATTCTTAGTATTCTCTCTAAGCTAATTTTAGAATATTCTGTGTTTGTCTCTACCTTCTATGCTACTAAGGGTGCACTTGGTACTCAATTCACCATGCCATCTTTAGATGATTTTGCTGTTAATCTCACTCGAGAACAAGACAAGCTAATCCAGATGGGCATTCTTAAGTCCTCTAAGTCACATGCCTTGGCTGCCAACCAAGGCACAAAAGAACAACAAGGACAAAGTAGTAACAACAATAGTAAGGACAAGAAACAAAAGAATAGCGAAGAGAAGAAGGATCAGATGTTGGTTTCTTCAAAAGCAACTATTGATACACCATCTTCCAAGGGTGATAAGCCTAAGAAAGAAAAGGTCAAATGTGCCTATTGTAAAAGACCTGGTCATGATGAACATAAATATTTGCAGAAACAACTTGATCACTTGAGATACATTCTTGAGAAGAATAATATCAGTGTTCTTGAGTCTATCAAACAAAGTTCTACTGAAGGGTCTAACAAAGAAAAAGAAAATAGCAAGGGGAAAGGAAAGGGCAAGGCTCTTTTTGCAGTTGCTTCCTCACCATCCACTTGGGTTCTTGATTCGAGTACTTCACACCACATGGCTTCATCTAAGGAAGAAATTGCATCCTTAGAGCCATGTACTATGCCTTCTATGTTGATGGGTGATAACACTCCTGTTGAGGTGTGTGGGAGAGGGTCTGTTGATGTGGGGGATGGGACATTCCATGATGTTCTTTGTGTACCCTCAATGTCAACTAATCTCCTATCGGTATACCAGATCACTCACACAAGTTTAGGCAAGCAAGTTGAGTTCATTCCTAGTTTAGTGGAGATATGTGAGGTTCACAATGATTCTACAGTTGCAGTTGGGAGAGCAGATTATCAGTCACGACTCTATATGTTTTCTCACTTTGTTCCTGATCCTCCTTTGACTGTTTCACTCACTCACTTTAATGATGTGAGCAGATCATGGCATGAGCAGTTTGGCCGTCTTAACTTCCACTACTTGCATCAGCTTAACCAGCAGAGCATGGTCACAGGGTTGCCTTCTACCTTGACGTTGGAGTCACTTGGAATACATGATAGATCTTCTAATGGGTCAAATTCACTTGAGCAGTCTTCTACCTCCACTTCTGATGTAGAGAGTGATTCAGAGGACTCACCTCTTTCCTCTCCTAGTCATCATTTACCGGTTGATGATTTTCTTCTAGATTCTCCATCTTCTGGTCCACTTTGGGCTAGACAGACCTTGCAGTTTGCAGGTGATTGCGTTGGGGATCCATCAGACACCAAGCAGACTCGTTCAGAATTCAAGGATGCTCTACATATCTTCATTGCTACTGCCTCAAATCCACAATCCTTTCATGAGGTTTCTGGTATTTCTGAGTGGGATACAACTATGCAGGAAGAGTATAGTTCCTTGATGAGGAACCACACTTGGGATCTTGTCCCTTTTCCTAAGGGAAGAAAACTTGTTCGATGTAAGTGGATCAATCGGACAAAATTTGCAAGCTTTGCTGGAGGTGCGGGATGCTTCATCTTTTGGGGGGGCCTCTTCCTCTCACTTGGAGTCCTAATTTTCTTTGGGGAGTTTCTTTTCTCTCTCTTTTGGGGGAATTTTATGTACATGGGTACCTCATCAGGCTTGACTTGTCGGGACCCATTTTTACATCCACCTAAGCTTCGCTTATGGGGGAGTGTTAGTGTAGTTTTTTATTTTTCCTATTTTGCTAGTTTTTTCTTACACTTTTAATAATCTCGCTTAGGTTAATAAAGCATGTCTTATTAGGTGAATGGTTGTGAGGTGTCACCTTCCTACATGTGGGCATCCATTAGCTATCTTGGGAAGATACTTTGCTATCTTTAGTCTGATAGATGGTTGCTCCTCATTGGTTGGTGTTGCCACCTCCTCCCTCTTCCTAGCCTATATAAGCATGCTACTTGGCTTGTATTTGCATCTCTTGTTTTTGCATCCTCTTAATGCTATTTTGCTTCTAGCATTTAAATTACTCTCTTGGAGACTAACTCTATGATGCTATTTTGATTTTGTATCATTTGCATTCATAGTTTAGATATTTACTCTTTGCACTAGTTTTCTGTGTTATTAATCTTTTCAGATTCTAACAAAAATGAACCCCCAAAATTATGATAAAGAGTTCTTTCCCTAAAATTGGGGAACTAATTGTGTGTTCACACAAGAGGACTCTTTGCTCAACTGAATTAACTCCAAAATTAACTTTTATTAACCTTTTCTTTTATCTTGCATTAATCTTTTTCATGCACATTTATGAATTATAAAATTACTTTATTTAATATTCACTCGACTTCTATTTTTAATCTTTATTACTTTTAATCCCATGCACACTTTATTAATAAAAAATATCTTTATTATTTTCACTTATTTTATCTTTTTAATTAATTTCTTTTATTTTAAACTTATGCACGCATCATGCAATGTAGAATCTTTTTAATAATTTAATATCTTTTCCACTTCTTAATTCATTTTAGAAACTTAATTGATAAAATATTTATTAATTCAATTAATAATAATATTTAGCATTTATTTAAAAATGAACTCTAAATATTTTATTATTAAATTAAATAAATATTATCACGTTCTAAATTTAAACTTTTAACTTTTATCTCCAAATTTAATTCTTTTTATTTAATTAATTTCTCAATTAATTAAATATTAAAATGTCATAATAATTTTTCCATTAAATTAAATCATTAATTAATCTTTTAATTAGACTTAATTAATAAAAATTACACCAAAGACTCATAAAGCAACATACAAAAACTCATCATTGCAAAACACATACTAAATCAAACAAAATGGTTATAATTATGAATTAACGTCATTCGACACATTCGGAGGGTACTGACTCAAATACTTGTCCTAATTTTCAATTAGGACAAATGGCTTAAAGGTATGGGATTTGGACTTAAAAATTTATCTCCCCTCTCTTACCATTGAGATAATGCGATAGGGTACGCTCATCCTGGCAATTCAGGGAAGTCGATACCCAGTAGTTGCAACCTGCATAAAATCCACACATGTACAGACACAATATTCTAAGCTAAACAGGCAATGGCAGAAAGTGGTGCATTATGTAGATCCCGACTAGCAGGTGACTACGAATCCCTTCCTTAACCACATCAGAAACGCCATACATAAAGAAAATAAACATGCACACCATACACATGCAAGTATGGGGTAAGTATCCGTAAGAAAACACATGTGATAATAAACCATCAATATTTGAAAACAGTGTATAATCATCATGCATATATGAAATATAGAATAAAAATCAACTAAATCTAAGACAATATCTGATAATCACCAAACAATACTACTAATCATTAAACATAAAATTAGCCTAAAAGAGTTCGACAAAAATAACAGAAATGCGAACTAGAGGCAGGCACTACAGCCATAGGATGATCTATGACCCCTTTCAACACATTTCATTACAACATATGTCTCTAGGGGTCTTAGGACCCCTAAGGATATATTATAATTGTTTATATGGTTCAAAAGGGGTCATAAGATGACCTATGACCCCTTTTGACCTATTTCATTACAACATATGTCTCTAAGGGTCTTGGAAACCCTAGGGACATATTATAATTTTTTATATGGGTTGAAAAGGGTCATAGGATGATCTATTACCCCTTTCGACACATTTTATTACAACATATGTCACTAGGGGTCCTAAAACCCCTAGGGACATATTATAATGGTTTATATAGGTCGATAGGGGTCATAAGATGACCTATGACCCCTTTCGACACATTTTATGACAACATATGTGGCTAGGGGTCTTAGGACCCCTAGGGACATATTATAACTATTTATATGGGTCGAAAGGGGCCTTAGGATGACTGATGACCCATTTCGACACATTCCATGATGACATATGTAGCTAGGGGTCTTAGGATCGCTAGAGACATATTATAATCATTTATATGGGTCGAAAGGGCCCATATGATGACCTATGACCCCTTTCAATAAATTTTATTACAACATATGTCTCTAAGGTTTCTAGGACCCCTAGGGACATATTATAATTGTTTATATGAGTCGAAAGGGTTCATAGGATGACCTATGACCCTTTTCAACACATTCCATGATGATATATGTCTCTAGGGGTCCTAAGACCCCTAAAAAAATATTATAATCATTTATATGGATTGAAAAGGGCCATAGGATGACCTGTGACCCCTTTCCACGCATTTCATCACAACCTATGTCCCTAGGACCCCTAGGGATGCATTTGGGTTGTTCCAATGCGTCGAGAGGGGTTATATGTTAACCTATGATCCCTCTCTATGCATTTCATGACAATGTATGTCCCTAAGAGCCCTAGGACCCCTAGGGACCCATTGGTAATGCATCGAAAGGGGTCACTAGGGGCCCGAGGGACATGTTGTCATGAAATGCATCAAAAGGGGTCATAGGTTAACCTATGACCCCTTTCGATACATTTTATGACAATATTATATTTAATAATAATATAATATTGTATATTTTAATATAATAATAATATATTATTAGATTATATAACAATAATAATCATATGTGTTACTAGATTATAGATTTAAGAATAATAATAATAACCATATATTATTATATATAATAATAGTCATATAATATTACTATATATATTTAATAATAATAATATTTATCATATATATTACTATATTATATTTAGTTATATAATAAAAATAATTATATTTATAACTATATTATATTTAATAATAATAATCATACATATTACTATAGTATAATAATAATTATAATCATATATAATAATAGTTAATAATAATAATATCAATGTCCACACTTCCTCCAAATAAATTTTCCTCTAAAACAGTCTAAAGTTTTCCTCTCAAATTTATTTCCTCTCAAATTTCCCACCCTCCAAAATTGCAATTGTAATATCTTTCCTCTCAAATTTCCCTCCAAAATTTTAATTGAAAAATCATGGACCTGATTAGATACCCGATTTGATTTCGGGTATCTGATTAGGCTCGGTATTTACCAAGCCTATTTGGTCAACCCAAAAAATGTGTTTGAGAAGGGTTTCACTTAAACTCAGACTTCGGGTAGCCATCTAACAATGTTATTTTCATTGAAATTGAATGAAACAAAAAGAGTTTTTTTATAACACTTTCAAGATTCCATCGATATAATTATTGTCAAATTCTGAGTTCGATAAGTATTTATTAGTTAATTTTTAATGAAGATGATTGTAAAGTGTTGATTGACATACTGATTGAAAAATATCTATAACTTTCAAACGGTATAACATTTTTTAAATCCAAAAGTTGCGTCACATTCTATGCTTTGCCTAGTATAATAAAAATAAAATAAAATTTAAATTTGTTAAAGTTTTCTATTAGTTAAGGTGGTCAGACATGAGAGTTTTTTTTTTGAAAAAGTTTAAGTAGAAAATTCACATTTAATTATTTATTTGGAATAAAAATACCCAAAAATGTGTCACATCTGAGCACGAGTCTACTTTTTATATCTATAATTATATTTAAAAAGTATTATCATTTGATTTTGATTAAGGTGGTCAGACATAAACCTACTTTTTATTTTTGCCCTGAAATTTTCGTAGTACTGCATTAAAATTCAAACTTTTGACCAATCAATTTTTTTTCTCCAGATAAGGCCTATTAGTTTAGAAACTACATTCAATTTCCTACAAATTATTTTTTACAACTTTTTGATATAAAGTCCAGAACAACTTTAAAATTATGTGTCAAGTTGACATAACCCTGATTTGTTGGTTTTTCACTGCCACTTAAGGCCATAGTTTGGTTGACCACGATCTTGCACATACCTAGGGGTCATAGGTTAACCTATGACCTCTTTCGATGCATTTCATGACAATATTATATTTAATAATAATATAATGCTAGATTATATAACAATAATAATAATATATATTACTATATTATATTTAGCTATAATAATAATCATATTTATTACTATATATAATAATAATAATAATATAATATTACTTTATATAATAATCATAATCATAATCATATATAATAATAATAGTTAATAATAATAATAATCATATGTAATAATAATAGTTAATAATAATAATGCCTACACTTCCCAAATTTTGGTTTCCCTCCAAAATTTGGGTGGTTTCCCTCCAAAATTTCAAAAATTTGGGTTGGGCTATGAATGCTTGAAAGAATTTTGTCTGCCACTTTTCGGGTACACAATTTCATATTAGGTATCCGATTTGGTATCGGATACCCAATTAGCCTTGTTATTACCAAACTTGTTTGGTCAACTCAAAAAACATGTTTGAGAAAGGTTTCACTGACATTCAGACTTCGAGTAACCATTTGACAATATTAATTTCATCAAAATTCAATGAAATGAAAAGGGTCTTTTTTTATAACACTCAAGATTCCATCGATATAATTGATGTCATATTCTAAGTTCGATAAGTATTTATTAGTTAATTTTTAATGAAGATGACTATAAAGTGTTGATTGACATTCTGATTAAAAAATAGCTATAACTTTCAAATGGTATAACATTTTTAAAATTTAAAAGTTGTGCCGCATTCTATGCTTCACTTAGTATAAGGAAAAACAAAAAAAAAAATTGGTAAAGTTTTTAATTAGTTAAGGTGGTCAGACATGAGATTTTTTTATTCTAGAAAAGTTATAGTAGAAAATTCATATTTAATTATTTATTTGCAATAAAAATACCCAAAAATATGCATCACATTTGGGCATGAGTCTACTTTTTATATCTATAATTATATTAAAAATATTATCATTTAATTTTGATTAAGGTGGTTAGACATACACCTACATTTTATTTTCGCCCTAAACTTTTTGTAGTACTGCATTAAAATCCAAACATTTGATCAATCAAATAATTTTTTCTCTAGATAAGGCCTAGTAGTTTAGAAACTACATTCAATTTTCTACAGATTGTTTTCTTACAAGTTTTTGATATAAAGTCCAGAACCACTTTAAAATTATGTGTCAAGTTGACATAACCCTGATTTGCTATTTTTCACTGCCACTTAAGGCCATAATTTGGTTGACCATGATCCTGCACATACCCGCCAATTAAATTGTTTGTTTCTAGATTTTTCTAGACCAAGCTTTTAAATTTTGGTATGGTAATAATATATATTTTTTCTTTTAAAAAGGTGACTTTCTCATTGCCCTAACCAATGAGAACTAAAAACAAATCACATTTTTAAATTCTTCAAAATAAAATGTAATAATGAACTTTAATAGTTTGTCTATCAAATTTTAAAAGTTTCACTTGATTGGTTGGTTCACTGGTCTAATAAGAAAGTATGCACCTAAACCATTCCATAAGTCATTCGTGGGAACAAATAAAATGATGTTAGTGGGTTGATTTCAATGGTAAAGGAAGTCTCCCTTTGTGTTAAAGTTTTGTCAACTAGTAAAGAATATGTGTGGATATTAATTATATTCATTATGGATAAAAGAAGAATTTTGTTGTCTTAAGACTATTGTTCATATAGTGAATTGAGAATTCTCTTAAGAAATTAAGTTACATTTTATATCCATTAAAGGGTATATCTTTGGCACTTCATGTGCTAATGTGATGTGAATGTGTTATTATATTCATGAAGGGGTGTTGAATTTGGAACACCAAGGAAGGGTAGAATTGAAGTATGTCAATTTTTCTCCTACATGCTATAGGAAGTTGGTATTTAAACTCTTTGACTAAAGTTGAATATTGCATATATATTTTCTAAGCGTGATTAATAGTTTCAATCTTACTGCCACATCCATGTTAGTTCTACACATAAGCATATTTGCATGTAGATATGTTACATGGCTACACCAAATCTAGTTGACCCACTAGTTCTGGGTTGTTATGATTCTTGGACAGAGTTGGGGAGTTCTTTGTGTTAGGAAGAACCCTGAGGGAGCTAACCACTATGTAGTTCGGCAGTAGAAGCACTTGGGCCACACTCTCATCTCATGATAGATGATGGACATTGTCTAAGGGATAAGGAGACATGGATGCATATAAATAGATAGAGGTTCAAAGGCATATTCATATTTATTGTTGTATATGTTTTTCCTTCATGTTGTTGTACTTATGCGATGTACTCATTGTTTAATGCTTGATGTGCAAGTCTACATACTTCTATGATAATTCTTAATGCATGGAAACTTAATTTATGAAATGTGTGTATTCTCTTGTTGTAGTGAATATGACATATAGGCTGACTTCCTTTGTGTAATCAATTGCAGATTTGTCCGTGTAATGTCATGTTGTGTTCGACAGTTGGTTGACACTTGGCATATGAGATGTAATCTTATTGTATCTTCTTATTTCGACATATAGGTCAAATTTACTGTGTGATTTTTATAATTTGAACGGGGAATTATTTTGGTTGACTTGATATATGTGTTGTCTACCTTTGACTTCTATTTTGAAATTTTTGCATTTTATGCTTTGTGGCTCAGGTGGCATGTTTATGAAAAAGTGGTCTTTACATCAAATGATCAATTTTGGTGAAGAACCATTGACTTTCACACTTTTATATTGATTTTTGAACAAAAAAGTGGTGATAAATCGGTAGAATATGATTTTTTTGAAACCTTCAACACCATGTGAAGCGTTTATCAAATTGCATAGAAACTAGAAAAATTACATAAAAAGTAGACCTCAATCACGAGTTCCTTTCTAATTTTTACCATTTTTCTCATTCTTATTCTTACATAGCATGCGTGCCTCTATGTGTGTGTGTGTGTGTGTGTGTGTGTGTGTGTGTGTGTGTGTGTGTGTGTGTGTGTGTGTGTGTGTGTGTGTGTGAGTGTGAGTGAGTGAGTGTGTGTGTGTGTGTGTGTGTGTGTGTGTGTGTGTGTGTGTGTGTGTGTGTGTGTGTGTGTGTGTGTGAGAGAGAGAGAGAGAGAGATGTTAGGGGTCATAAAGGGTGTTAAGGGGTCTTGTAATGTTTTTTTATTCGAAGCATACATTAATTTCACATTTTTAGGATGTTTACAATTCACAAAATTAAAAAAAATCATATATTCATCAAAAAATTAACGAAGAAACATGAGATAGACTAGTGTTAGCTAAATTCTCAGTAGAGCGATTAACAATTTTTTTTAAAAATAACATTTTAGGGGAACCGCACCATACATTATGTTATGTTTTTTCACAAAAAATAGGACCACTTTTGTGCTTCTCCTTTTTTAGGGACTTAATCTCCACCATTTTCAAAATAAAGTAATCATTTAGAAACTAATCTAAGAGTATTACAACTCTTGTTCTTCTCGCATCTTAAAATTTTGAGTTTAACTATCTTCAATTTTTTGTCAAAGTTGAGACTTTGCTAAAGTCATAAAATAATTTTGGCATCTTATGTCCCCTTCTTGGTCCCTCATCTTTGTGAACTTACCCAAATTTTAAAAAAAAATTTGACTTTTAAGGGAAAAGTGTTTTTTTTTAAAGAAAAAATGTTCATTTTCCTTGTAGGACTTTCAATGAATTGAGAATTTGTTTTAAAAATATTTTGGAGGAATTTGATTGTTTTCTTATTTGGTTTGATCCCTGTGTCACATCCTCATTGATAGAAACTTGTTGACTTTGTGTTGCAATTCCTCAACTTCATGTGGAGGAATTTATATTTCCATGAAGAACCCAATTTCTTTTCTTTTCTTTCATACTTTCCTACTTTGTATGAGCTAGGACATTTCACATCTTTTTCTATACTTCATGTTTTTTATTAAAGTTAATCACTTTCTTATCGTGGGCTGAGAATTAGCATTCCCCACATTTTTGTAGTAGGATTGTAGAATCACATTTCAAATACTTGCAAATCGCAACCCAAATTTATCTTTTTTATATTTAAATGTCATTAGTTGAGATGATAATATGCTATGTCTCAATAAAATGTCTTTCTTAGAGAGGACAACCAATAAGAATTCTATAATGTCATAATATCTTAAAAAATAATTAAATTAATTAATAAAATAAGAAAAATACATCTTATTAATTAAAAGAAGCATAGTTCAAATTGAACTCAATCTAATATTAGAGCAAAAATAAAGAACAATAATATTTATAATATCATAATATTTTTTTAAATTATTTAATTAATATAATAAATTTAAAAGAGTGCATTTTATTTATTAAAAAAAAAGTATAATTTAAGATAAGAGCCTAGAACAAAATGATGATTTGTCAAGGTCTCATGTGAGAAGTCTTGGTTTGAGACTATTTGAACTTTATCCATAAATAAATAATAAATATGTATAATTCAAATCTAACTCATTTAAAATAGTAAGCTCAATAAAATAAAGAATACCAACTCCATAATATCTTAAAAATTTATTAAATTAATTTAATAAAATAATACATTTTGTCTATAAAAAATGAAAGAATATATGTGAAGAACTTCGATTGAGATAGTCGGCTAAATCTAAAATTAGAATTAGAAAAGTAAATATTTAAATTTAGAAAAAATAGAAAATGAGTTTGCTATTTAAAATTTGAAACTGCAAATGCATGCTATCTTCATGCAGATCTCTGAACACCTATTAAATTTTCTGCACGACTAATCTATTATTAGCAGAGCACGTATTTAAATTTAGAAAAAACTTGAAGTTGAGCTTCATTATATAATTTTTTTACAGAAATTGTATGTAAATACCTAGTATCTTGCTTGAAGATCAAGTTAAATTCTCCAGTCAACTTCTATTAAATTCTTCGAACAATTTTTTCCAAGTAATTTTGCTCCAGAGTCGAAATGGAGGCGTATGGTAACATTTCCCAATTGCCTACTATCCTTCGGGTTTTAAAAGATCAGGAGGCCGATGATACCGCTAAAATTGCAGCTCTCAGTAGCCTCTGTGAAATTTCCGCAATGGCCTCAGAAGAATTTTATTGCGATGATTTAATACCCATCTTAGTTGAATTTATGAGTCAAGGAAGTCCTGAGATAAAGTTATTGGCTACCAGATGTATAACATATATTTGTGATGCTTTCCCATGGCACTGCTCACAGTTTGTGTTTGAAGGTGCAGTTCCAATTTTGTGTGAGCACTTGATCATCGTAGATTACTTGGATTTAGCAGAGGAGGTATGTTTATGGTTTTTGATTTAACAGTTTAAGAACAATTTACATTCTATCTATTTCAAAAGTGATCTCACATTGTTTAGGCTGGCAAAATTAAAAGCTTTTAACTGTTAAAACTTCAATCGTTAGGGTTTCTTATTATTTATCCCAAATTGTACATTCTTTTTGTTAAACTGCTATTGATTGTGCTGTGATTATTTTATTTCCAATTACGATGATATTCTGTTGAAAATGAGAATGTTTCTTTCACAGACTGTTATCAATTCCATCGTAAATGTTCTGTTGCTGACTACTTGTGGTTTTGATTGTCCTTCTTTGTTTTACTGAAATTTAATGATTAAAACCCTTTCAAAATTTATGCTCAGCTTAATCAAAACTTTTGCCATATATTTTCTTACAATGTAGCTTGTAGAGTTTCAAATTTTAGTTAAAATTGTGTCTTCCATTGCACTGCAGTCTGTACTGGCTTTGGAGAAGATATCTCAGAAGCGTGCATCTTGCTGCCTTCGTGACGGTGCTTTTACGGCACTACTGTTAAACCTGGATTTTTTTTCTAGAGCTATTAAGGTAGGCTTCCAATGTAAGGCCTCATAGTACAACTCTCTGAATTTTGAAATACATTATTGTGGGCCGTGGCTAACAAATATTTTTTTTTACAGAAACATGCATTGTCAGCTGCGGCAAATATTAGCTTAGAACTTTTACCGTCTACTATTGGTTTCGCCATGGAAGAAATTCCAGTATTGTTGGGTGTTCTATCAGATCCTGATGCTCAGGTACCTTCTGAATTCTGATTCCTCCATACAAAGTTATTTTATCCCTAGATTGCCGGTATACTCTGTAGTAATGAACTCTGGGATCTGAAGATGTACTTATTTTTATCTCTAGTTTCTTGTTTCATGCAGTGCTACGAGTTCAATGTGTTCTGCTTCTCTAAGTTCTAAGATTTTTTTATATAACTACTTGCTTATTATTCTCTTAATAATGTGGGGCATCAATGTCTAATAAAACTTGTGCTGGATTTCAGATGGTAGGGCATGCATGTGTCTGCTTATCTCAAATTGCAGGAGCTGCTGCTACTTCTCTAGATAGTTTAGAGGAGCTGTCTAAATATGGTCTGGTAGCTAAAGCTATAAGTTTGATGTCTGTCACCAACTCACTCAGTAGCCAGGCTTCTCTTAGTTCACCAAGATTCACGGTATTTTTATTTAGATTATTTGAGTGCAGGGCGTTTGAATTCAAAGTAAAAAATTTGATTGCATGCTAAAATAACTCTTGTGGTTTGCTCCAGGCTCTTACTGGACTGCTCTCAAAGTGTGCAAGTGCTTCTGCTGTATTGTCAGGGGAAATGATCGAAATGGGCATATCTAGGATCCTTAAGGACATTCTTTCTGCTTCTGATATTATTCCCCAGATGCTAATTCCCCCGTCTCCAAACAAGCCGACTAATCAGGTTCATCTTCCTCTTCTCTAAGAAATTTGTTCTATATATAAAAACTTACACAATCAAAATAAGACACAAATCAGCATAAATCTCATGATTGGAAAATTTAACGGCATATTTCGTGAACTGACTCGCGTTGTTTTTCCTACAGTTGTATGAGATCGTCTCCTTCACAAATGACCTTCTTCCATCAGTATCTTATGAGAAAATCTCACTTCCCACCAGTGATGAATCTGGTCATACACGGAACTCCGCTAGAGAAAAGCTATTTCAAGAAAAACCTGAGCTTTTGGTGGAATTTGGAATGAACCTTTTTCCACTTACGATTCAGGTAACGATTAATATAAATTGAATCTACAGACTAGTATTAACATGAGTATGCACTATATAAATTGTCAATGCTTTTGCAGGTATATGGTTCAAGTTTGAATGCACAGGTTAGCTGCCAATGTCTGGAAATTATCAAAAAACTATTGTACCTCAGCACTCCAGAGATGTTGAAGCGTTTATTACAGGAAATCAACATATCAAGGTATATCTCACAAGTGCAGTCATTTTTGAAATATTTACCTATTCAATTTTATGTTTCAGACACTGATAGCTTGTGTTTTATCATGTGAAGATTTTTGGCGGGAATTTTATGTGGGAAAGATTTTGAAATTTCACTTGCAGCATTAAAGATGGCAGAAATTTTAATTCAGAAACTTCCGGACATGATATTTGATATGTTCATGAGAGAAGGTGTTTTTCATGCAGTGGGTACACTTATATCTACAGGGAGCACTGTCTCTGGAGAGGATGAAACTCATACGACACGGAATATATCATCAGAAAGTGAAGAAGAAAGTGAAGGAAGTCGAATAGAAGAAATTGTGAATTATCATGCAAGGCAGTTTAAAGCTGCATACTTTGATTCAAATCCAAGGACTAGAGCTTCAAACAATTTTTGCAAGTTGACAAATCTTTGTAAGAAGTTAGATGGGACATTTTGCGACTTGAAGAGTAAATCAATGAAGCGCAAACGGAGTAGGGTTGTATATGATAGTTATTATGGTTTCAATGGAAAAATTGAAGGCAACCCTAAACAGGGAAATGGAAAATCAAAAGGGAAGGGTAAAAGTAATTGTGCTGTCTCTGATAACAACAAAATACCATCAATCATGGCTGATATTCTGAGTGAGCTGTGCCACAATGATGGTATATCAACTTTTGAGTTTGTTAAAAGTGGGGTTGTGACATCCTTACTAAATTATTTTGCAGGCAGGGACTTGAAAAGAGATAAAATGTCAAAAGCTGATTCGATTGGGCATCGGTTGGAAATAATTAAAAGACTTGAAACATTTGTTGATCTTTCTCTGCCTTTGATTGTTCATGGAAAAGAAACTTCTTTGACAATTTTAGTTCGGAAGCTGCAGGATGCACTTCCCTCAGAAGATTTTCCTATACAATCCGGTCATTGTCTAAGTTCGCGCAATAATCATCCTATAAAAGTACGGTTATGCAGAGCACAAGGAGAAAAAGCTCTGAGTAACCTCCCTCCAAATACTTTATATATAGAGGCTTTGGCGAGGATCACTGATATTGAAGATTATCTCTCTCGTAGATTGCAAATTAATGAATCAGAAATCAACTATACTACTAGTGTGGCTAAGCCTGGTACCCATGTGACATCTATAGAAGATTCTGCAGAGGGTAGATCTTCAGCAAGATTCAGGTCATCGACCACAGTGAACAATTCTGCCAATTCTACATTATCCAAAGAAGGAGAATGTACAATTGATTTGAATGGCACGCAAGCAAGAAGTGGGACTTCAATGAGAGAAACTTTAGAGACAGAACAACTACAAATACAACAGCAAGGAGGATTCAGTAATGAGGTATGCAAACATGATTTTCAATGGTTCCAACTGACTCCTTGATTTATATAATTGCATATGATCAGTATTTAGTAGCAGATTGCCCATGAAAACTGTAAAAGTTCAAATTACAAGTTGGTAGCCACCTTAAATGTTTCAACAAATCAAAGGCGACCTTAATGTTTTTAAGTTTCCGTGACTAATGCTGTTTCTCTCGATTGTCTCTTATTGTTCTGTAGTGTTTTTTCACTTTATCTTTATGTATTGAGGATCTGGAGCTTTACAACCCCCCCGCTTTTATTAATCAGAAGAAATTGATTGATTAATTCTCATGTACTTAATTTGTATTAATGCTATTGTATTTAAGAATGCCAGATTTTGTTTGATGCTCCTGTGTTTATGAATAGTAATATTTTGAAAATCTTCACCTATCCTATATGTAGACAAAAAAAGAAGAATGGATGATTATGCAATTTAAAAAAAAAAATCTGTATACAGCTATATGGTCAGTGTATTCACCATTTTATATGTGTTCTCAGGGGCTATTGGAGGAACCAGCTTCAATTTCTGTGATGGAGGGGGCGAATGACATATTGTTGAGGGATCTAGTAAATGCAAGTGGAATAGATGGTTAGTTTGCAGCCATTGACTTAATTCTTTAAAATTAGAGAATTCATTGAAGTAACTTTTTTACTTTTTTTTGCAGATTTCGGAACAATAAAAGCAAGATCTAATAGTTCAGAAGGATTCAGCAGAAGTAGGGAACATCCTACATTTAATTTTTTTATTGGAGGTAAACTGCTAGATAGATCATCCACAATATACGAAGCAATTCAAAAAAATAGGGAAGTTGAAGGAGATGAGAAAAGCGATTCAGGGTCGGAATGTATGTATGATTCGATTTGGTATAAAGTTCACAAAATTAGATACAAGAGGGTAAACTCACCAGTGGGGAGGAATTTAACTGAAACAAATAAAGAGCACTCAAGAATAATAAAATTTAAGAATTATCCTTGTATTGACAAGATTTTGCAAGGAAAGCTCCCTTATGATATACAAATTAGCGATAGCACACATGATATTTTGTTGCTGCTTAAATTTCTTAATGAACTAAACAAGTTAGCTCCTTGTTTGAGAGCTAACAGCTTATCTGATGCATTTGCAAAAGGAAGATTGAAAAGCCTAGATGAATTGAAAGCTAATGGTCCCACGGTTCCTCAAGAAGAATTTTTGAATGGTAAGCTAACTCCAAAGCTAGCACACTATCTACAAGATGCAGAGACATTAGCCAGTTCTGGTCTACCAAATTGGTGTCACCAGTTGACTGAAAACTGCCCGTTTTTATTTCCATTTGAGATAAGAAGGCAATATTTTATGTTCACTGCATTACATAAAATTTCTCCACATCCACATCTCAGAAACAATGATGCTGCTAGGCCACCACGCCTAAAGGTTTGTGTTTCACGAAAGCATGTATTAGAGGCAGCGACACAAGTGATGAATTTGTGCCGTGGGCAGAAGGCTACCCTTGAAATTCAGTATTATAACGAGGTTGGCAGTGGTCTGGGTCCAACTCTTGAATTCTATACACTTATTAGTCATGAATTACAGAGGAGTAAAATTCAACTGTGGAGGACAAATACAGGGGAATCAGGTCAGGCATCTCAAGGATTGTTTCCTCGTCCTTACCCACCTCATACAGATTCTTGTGGTGGAAGAGAGAACATCAATGTGATAGAGAATTTCACTCTTATTGGATTTCTAATGGCTAAAGCTCTTCAAGATGGTCGATTTCTGGACTTGCCTCTTTCCAGAGCATTTTATAAGCTTCTTCTCGGGAAAGTGAGTTTTCTAACGATAAAGCTTAAATTTCTTTCAATTTAGGGTATCAATTGAAACTGACAAGTTATTTGGGCTTACAGGATCTTGATTTATATGACATCAAGTACTTTGACATTGAGCTTGGAACAACATTGCAAGAAATGCAAGCTCTTGCTGCTCGAAGGCAATACCTGGAGTCGATTTCAGCTGATAAGAGCAAAGAAATATTAAGTTTACATTACCGTGGTGCAAAAATTGAAGACCTATGCATTGATTTCACACTTCCTGGTTTTCCCCACTACCTTCTCAAACCAGGGGGCAGCAGCATCTTGGTACATTCTCAGAATGCTCTTTTTCTACAATATAAAGACTTTTGTTTCTAATTGGCAATGCTCCATAAGACTTCGTAGTATTTATCTCCTCTTTGTTTTCTGCAGGTTACCATAGATAACATAGATGACTATGTTTCATTGGCTGTGGATGCAACTATTGGTCCAGGAATCAGGCCACAAATTGAGGCCCTAAGAAAAGGGTTTAATCAGGTGAGGGATCTTTGATTAGAACTACCTCTAGATTTGTTTTTATCAATTTGATCTATTTGTTTAGTAATTTTTGTAGAACCAATTCTAGATTTGTCAAATTTGATCTATTTGCTTTACCAAATTTTATAGAACCAATTCAAGATTTGATGTTGAAAATTCCCATTCGTCCAAATCAGTATCTGCATATTTTTTGATTGTGTCTTGTTTTTTTTGTTTTACAGGTGTTCCCCATCTCGACTTTGCAAGTATTTTCAGAAAAGGAATTGGAAACACTTCTATGTGGTGAGCGTGACTTATGGGAGGTACGTATAAAGTGGTTGTAGTGATTTTGATTATTTATATATATGTGTGTGTGAGAGAGAGATTCTCTATCAATGTTTGTTCTTGACCTGTAAGATGTTTTAGCAGGCTGAAATGCTAAGGGATCACATCAAATTCGACCATGGATATACAGCTCAATGTCATTCCGCATTGGATGTTAGTATTTGGACATCAGCTCTTATATTTGTGGATTTCCAGAGTGTTTTTATTTCTTTTTGAATTTTGGGACTTCTGAAACCCTACATTTGCAATACGCTAACATGTTTATTTCGATATTTAGAGTGATTTGTTTTTTATCTTTAGACTCTGAAAACCCTATATTTGCAATACCCTAACATGCTTTTTTTGTATTACCTGAAGTTTCTTGAGATCACGGCGCAATTCACACCAAAGCTGCAGAGAGCATTTTTACAGTTCGTTACTGGCTGTCCAAATCTTCCTCCGGGAGGTTTGAGTTCTCTGAATCCAAAATTGACTGTTGTTCGAAAGGTAAGTGCACAGCTCACATTTACAAATTGAACTCCATTAAACGGATTCCTTTTTCTCAAATTTTACATGTTCTAAGCATATATCTTCGAAATGTAGAATCCCCCAAATTCAACAGAGGCTGTTGATATGGATTTGCCGAGTGCTATGACTTGTACAAATTATCTTAAACTCCCTCCTTACTCAAACAAGGTTTGCCCTATTCCCCACTGAATCAAGGACATTTTAAAATATTTTTATGGTTCGATGTGATAGATTATGTTTCTAATTATAAAAATAACTGCAGAAAACAATGCGTGACAGACTGGTGTATGCCATTACTGAAGGGCAAGGATCTTTCGACCTCTCATAGAAAAATGGGCGATATTTCTGTCGAGTCATTCCACATATTCGCAAGTTTAAATATTTAGAAGATAACGGCTATCTGTGCCCTCGCCCAAAATAGTACAGTCTAATTTTTAAAAAAATAAAAAAATACCAAAGATAAAATAAAGTCAAACTTTTTTCCACGTTCATCCAAAACATAGTGATTGTTTTCTAATTTTATTTTTTTGTTATTTTGATCATTTACACAAAATTCCATGATGTTTTCATCTTTTTGAAAATTGTGGGGGACATCAACCGTATGTTGTGTAATATATGATTTGTACATAATATACTGAAACAATATTTTATTGCTGACTCTTTACTTTAGGATATCACTCGATGTGTTCTCAATTCTATGGTAAAAATATATTTATTTAAAACCCATGTTTATCCATCATATTGTAACCTTTTTAAAAGAATACCATTAGTAATATTTAAATTATTGTTATTATAAATAATTCAAATTTATATAATTTTGTTGTCATTAAAAAAAAAATCATTATTTTAAATAATTCTTAATTATTATTATCCTAAATCTAATTAAATATGAAGTTAACAATCACAAAATCAAATCTTAACATAAAGTCTACTTCAAGCATTAATTAAATTTTTATTTATTAAAAATATTTGATTGTGTTTAGTTTGATTCTAAATGTTGTAAAAATCTTAACACAACCTAATTCACAAATCATGCACTGCAATGGATTTTGCAAATTTGATCTGTCTACAAATATTTGAATTAAAATAAATATTTTAATGTGAATAAAAATTTAATCTACTATTTTAAAATAATAATATGTATTGTGTATAGTAATTTATAAAATATAATGTTTTAATAAAATATAAGATTAGGGACTCAATCAATAATATAACTAGCATTTGTTAATTTCAACTATTTGGATCGTGGACAACCAAATCATATAGTTTATTACACATAGATTGAACAAATTAAACCCTAAACCTTAAAGAATAATTTGAATAAAAATTTATTTAAATTATTTAAATTAAAATATTTTTTTAATTAATGCCCATAGGCATCTACAATGAGAAATGGTGGCAAAGAGATGGTGTGAGTGTATTAATGTTAACAACCATCTACACATCAACATCTTACTAGTAAGTATGTTAAAATTATAAACTTTAGAGATATAAATAATATTTTTTTAGAAATTAAAATTAAAAAAATTAAGTGAGTGCAAAAAAATAGATAAATGAGATAGAAGGAAATGTTTTTAAAAATATTTTATAATGGATATCTATATTTCTTTAGATATATTTATTTAAGATATCTACCCTAGTTTCAGTAAAATTGACACTGAAATATTCACAAAATAATGCAAGCAATAAATGAAGCAATACTTGGAGAAGTATTTTGGGGAAAAGATATATTATCAATATCATTTGATGCATAGAGATATATTTATATTTTTCTTTGTATCTTCATTGAATTTTTCTTTTATATTTACTTTATAATTCCCTTATTGTTTATTCAGTTTATATCATCAAAGTTTTGCAATATAATTTCTATTGCTTTGAGAGAGTAGGAAAAATGATTCGATCTTATAAATTCTATTGCTTTGAGAGAGTAGGAAAAATGATTCGATCTTATAAAATGTTTAGAAATTTTTCTAATTTGTTGGTAAACAGATTTGTCACTTAGAAAATATATGATTTAGCCCAATGGAATGTGTGGCAAATCGACTTCTGCAATAGTTGGATAGGCCCTTGGTATCTAGCCTTCCTCTGCATTTAGAGGGGCAACTCCCTCATAAGATTAAATATTTTTTATTTTTCAATAAAAGTGATTAGAACTTAGAAAATAAAAAGGAGTAGCTAAGTCAATTTTTCCTTGTACGCTCTAAATGATTTGATGACCTAAGCCAAAGTCTTGCTTTTAATGATGATTAAGCTCTACATCTTTACCTTGCATAGATCATGTCTCTTTTTGACCGCATCCAACTCTATGATGTAACATGGTAAGTTTTGAATACAGCAGTCCAAAGCCGCTGAGAGACTACTCAATCTCGTCATAATGCTAGCATCTAAACTTTGTTTACTACCAAGTTCGGTGCTGATTTTTGCCTTTCTACATTCCAAAACTAATTTCACACATTGAACTACAAGTGGGTGTCCTCCCGCATGGGCTAGACCACTTTCTAATGTTCAATGTGCCAAGGGTGATTTATCTTCTTTGTTCATCATCTTCCAAAAGTCCGCAACTTCCATATGTCCCATCTTTGTATCTGATATCTCAGGAAGTGTGCTTTTTAATATCACAGGAGGCTCTTTAGCTTGGAACTTGTACTTCATGGTATCGCTTACCAAATCCCTATCTTGGTGCAATGTCGAATGTGAAGTTAATATTCCCTTTGCTTCGTATCAAACTCCGTGTTCCATTTTATTCAGGCAATTGTGAAACTTTATCAA
Source organism: Cupressus sempervirens (assembly GCA_028749045.1). Taxonomy (NCBI): domain Eukaryota; kingdom Viridiplantae; phylum Streptophyta; class Pinopsida; order Cupressales; family Cupressaceae; genus Cupressus; species Cupressus sempervirens. The sequence continues at coordinate 702,681,522 of CM053789.1, read as the reverse complement.
AATCTCTATTTCACTTTGAAGGATCCAACATTTGTCTATAGCATTCATAAGACATTTTTAATCCCTTATCAATAACATTTCAGTCTATTTACTTCTTCTAAACAATGCATACATTTCATATGCAACAGAGGCATTCTGTCAAACAATTGACGTGCTTGGCTTATATTTGGGACTTTGTGCTTCATTAAGTTGCACAAATAGCTTGAGGCATTAGATTGAATGAATCATGCGCATGGTGATGCCTTGATAAAGAAACCCATTTCTTGTTTTTCTCTTCTTATAATTATCGGCTTTACACCCACACCCGATCTCAAAAAGACCAATCACCAAAGTTGTTGTTGTTCATTGGGCTCATCACCCAAATTACATTGGGTACGCACTCAAAAATGAGTCATCTCCTTATTACATTGGCTGAGTGAAGTTTCTCAAAAACCTGAGCTCTCATAAACTTTCTCCTGTTAATGCATAAAGACTTCATTTGTTCCTTGCAACGGCTATGTTTCTATTATTGAGTTGGCAATGATATTAAGTCAAACACATCATATTCATGGTCACGTCTGCAGCTTTATGTTCTTTGTCTATGTTTGGAACTTGCTGGAAATCCTGTTATGCATTTGCTACCTGCATTTTCTTTAGTTCTATGCATGATGGAGTATTAATAAAACTTAGTTTTCTACCTTCTAATGCATCAATGCATTGTGTCAAACATCTAGAATACAAAATCTACTCCAAAATTTCTTCACATTGGTCTGCTCACATGTTTGGTCGGAGGCTTGTATTGACTTAGAAATAGCTTACTTTAGACAGGAATTTAATCAAACAATTCGAGTGCCTTTGCTGAAGAATTATTACCAAACGTGTCACGTGCCTTGACTATGCTTCCATTGGTCGATTTGAAGGTGAATTTCTCCTTCCAATAAGCTTGACAAACAGATATTTTCCACTGGCATGGATCAATTCATGTTGGATTGGAAGACTAGATCCAAAGTAGTTCTTCAATGTGCACGGGGGTTGGCATACTTACAGAAAGAATGTGAATAGAGAATAATTCTTTTCGACATCAAACCCAAAAGCATTGTGTTGGATAAACATTTCAATGTGAAAGTCTCGGATTTTGGGCATGCAAAGTTGACCAGTAGAGAGCAAAGTGAAGTGATAACTATGTTGAGAGAAACACCGGGCTACATGGCACCTGAATTGTTGAACACATATATTACAGAGAGGGTGGATATATATATAGGTTTGGTGTTATGTTGGTCAAAATTGTGAGTTGAAAAAGAAGCAGATGAAAGCCAAAAAGGGAAAATTAGTAGACTTGTTAGACCCCCTAAATTTCTTCCTCTGTAGCCTACAAGATATTTTACCAATCATCCAAGTGAAAACCTCTATGCTTTTGAGCTTTCATGGAATAACTAACACTGGAGAAGTTCGGGTTAGGATTAGGTTAAAAAATTTGGAGTACATAGTGAGAGAGTATTTTAGTACGTGGAGAGAGAGGGATTGTGTGGGAGAAGGAAAATCCAAACCCATACTTCTCTTTAAAAGTTTGAGTACGTAGAGAGAGGTAGTACGGGGAGAGATAAAATTGTTGGGGAGAGAAAGGAAACTCAAACTCAAACCCTGAACTTCACTCTAGAAGTTAGAGTACGAGGAGAGAGAAAATATTGAAATAGAAGAAAATAATTATTTTATTATTATTATTTTTCTCTCTGTCTCTCCATTAATTAACTCAATTAACTCTCTCTCTCATAAAATTATCCAAACAACAGCTAGCTCTATCTGGGGACAAGGATTGTGTAGGACATTGAATGAACCCAGAGTTAAGAAAGAGCAGTGCTTTATCACAAGGGCTATAGAGTCACCCAAAAAGGAGATAAATCCAGGAAAAAGGGACTAAGCACAAAAAAATTGGGAACACAACCAAACAGAAAAGAAAAGAGGGTAGGAAAAAATCTTTTAACTAGACTATGTACAAGGCAGGTCTCCCTACCTGCAGTGACTCAAGGTATAATCTTGCAAATCCATTCACTGGCTAGAGAAAATAAATACCACATAGCATGCTAACATGTGGGCACTTTCAGGTTCCTTTGAAGTCAAGTCTAAGTTCGCTCTTTGAATTTCAATTCTGAGATTCCTAACATGCTTCACATCATTTGATAACAGAATGTATCCAAATGACCATGTCTCATCAAAAATTTATGACTTCGAAATCAACTCTACTTCATGTTGTATGTCACTGATGACTTCATTTTGAAATAGTTGAAGGATAAGGCTCTCAAATTTCTGAATGCATATATGATACTTTTCTTTACTTGACAAGCCCTCTACTTGAAATTCGAGTGATTGATCATCATGAATTCCTAAACTCATTTTTGACATCAAACACTCTTTCTTTTCCACGGGGATGATTGTGTTTGTATTCTCTATGAAATTATTCCAATATGAATGCACATCCTTATCACATTGGATCTTCCCATGATGTATTTCTTCCTCTTCTCTCATCAAATCACTCAAAGAAGAAACAATCATCTTTTCCATTTTGGTGTGCACATCCTCTAATGAGTCTATCTGTTTAGGAGAATTAATCATCAGTTGATATTGATGTAAGGGAAAATCTTTTAAAAGAGCATCATCATCTATGCCTTCATCTTCACATTTTTCAATCATTAGGTCACAACACATTTCTTCAAGGCCAAGTACTTCTCTGGTGTGAGATACCATCACAATGTTTTCTTTAATGTAGTCTCCACTTGTGAACTTGAATGTTTCAATTTCAGGTTTCATATATGAGGAAGAGTGAGAGTTTGATGTGTCATCTTCTCTTACTTGAAGCCTATCCTTAATTCCCATTTCCATCGTACCTATTATGAAATTTTCATCAATGTTTTCAAAAAATTGGTTCATTGATTTTTCTTGATGACCATCTTCACAAAATGGGAAAGCTTCATATTCCACTTGCATGTAACCTTGAAAAGGATTTCTTGACAACTCATCATCTTTCTCTTGAAAATAATCTTCTACTCTTGTGATGATCATACCACTTTCTGAAAACTCCTCAACATCTTCAAAAGTAAAGACTTCAATCTTAGGAGTTAATAGAGATTTTTGTAATATTTTACTTGATATTATCTCTTCATTAGTTTTAATGGTAGAAGATTGTGCAAAATATTCTAAAGAATTGATTTTCGAAAATAGAGTCCTCATCATTAATGATTATGGGTGAATGAATAGGAAGGTCTTCTCCACAGAGGAAGTCATCATTTGAAGCATTGAGGCACCAAGTAGGAATAAAAGTAGTATGAAATTCACCTTGATCCACATTCCCTCATCTTTAATCATATCTTTTGTAGTTCCTTGAGAAACAATTGATTTTTCTTTATCTTTCTCATTAGGATTGAGATGATTGAATACGTTCTCCTGGGTTTTGAAATTTTGACAATGATGCCTTGATACATTATTAGACCCTTCTTCCATAGACATCATCTCTCAACCATCTCCTTGATTAGACATAGAATCTGTATCTTCTTCTATGCATGAAGATTTAGATGATTCCTTTCTAACATTTGCATCAAGAGATATTTTGTTACCAAGAAAATAATTCTTGCATGCATCTTCTTTCTCAAGCTCTCTTAGTGTTTGAAGTAAAGATGGATGCACTTTGTCAAGATCCAAGTGTGTATTGCCGTAGAAGCTTTTTAAGAATTCAACCTGATTAGGATCAACAGAAGCATAATTTTGATGAGCAATAGGTGTAGGCATTGGGCTATTTTTCTAACCACCATTATCCATCATTGATTCACATGAATCATTTTTATGATCAACGTCTTCCTTATAATAGCATGTGGAACTTATTTCTGGACATGATTTGGGCTTGTGAGAGAAAAACTAATTATCTTTACTATCTTCTTCATCTATTGATAAGTAGGAGATAATTTCCACAGCAAGTCAAATTTTGATATTGCTATTAGGATTTAACAGTGTGATTTTGAATCAAACTCGTTGACCTATGTTTCATGAGTAGTGATTCAACATGAATCCATCTCTTATGAGAATAAATGGAACACTGAGCACTCATTGAAATCCATCTCTTCATCTATCTTTTGCAAAGTTTGGAGCAAAGATGGATGGATCTTTTCTGGATCCAGTTTTCATCCACCATAGAAACTCTTCAAGAAGCTACCTTGCTTAGGATCGATGAAAATTTGATTTTGTTGAGAGACACGTGAATGAGAGACATTCCCATTATTCTTCATTGTTGATTTAGATGAAAAACATTTTTCAGCAAGGTCTTCTTTATCTTTATATGTTGAATCTTTTTCCAAGAAGGATTCTTGATCATGAAAAAGAAAACCATAATCCTTTCCATCTTCTTCTTCGATCTTTTGTAAAACTTGAAGTAAGTGGGGACAAACCATTTTACGATCTAGCCTCCTTCTACCATAGAAATTCTTCAACAATTCAACTTGCAAAGGCTCATTACGAATTTGTTTCTTGGGATATGAAACATATTCTTCATCACTATTGCTATTAGTGTCACTTTCAACTTTTCCCTTGTACAAAACCATGATTATGAATTGACACCTTCAAATATAGTTGCCAATAATCAATCTTTAAAATAGAATTGCTAACCTTCATTCCAGTGAAGGTACCTTTTATCAACCATGTAACTGATTATTGCTTACCTGGTCTTGGATGTGACCAAGATTTTGCCTATTTCTTCTTGGAATAACAACTCTTCTTCAAACAACCATAATGTTTTGACCAATAGGAAATCTTCACAAGATTTCACCTAATTCTTCTTCTTCTTCTAGAACCTGATTCACTTGATGGTATTGATGAGTAGTTCATCTACACCTCTAGGCTAGAGTGTTCAAATCTGAAATAATATCTTCTTGTGTGTCCTGAAAGCCAAGATTTGATTGTAGAACTAGAAACACATTCTCATGCGGCAATACCAACTTACTTCACTATAGGTGACTAATTAGTCTTTCTCATTCGCTCCCCAGCGGAGTTGCCAAAAATTTGTTGGTAAACAAATTTGTCACTTAGAAAATATACGATTTAGCCCAATGGAATGTGTGGCAAATCAATTTCTCCAATAGTTGGATAGGCCCTTGGTATCTGGCCTTCCTTTGCATTTAGAGGGTCAGCTCCCTTGTAAGATTTTTTTTTTAATTTTTCAATAAAGCTTATTAGAACTTAGAAAATAAAAAGGAAACCATTGATAGCAAATGCACCACACAACTTCAATGTTTCCATAAAATCAATGTAAACTATTAATGAAAACAATCAAGAACTATGCTTGAGGTCTATCACTAACACAATGTTGATTTGATAATTCATGAGCATTTGCACAATACCATGTAAAAACCCATTACAAAGAAAGAATCAACATTTCAACATTTCAGATATGTGGAAAGAGAGAATGCAAAATGTATTTTCTTTATTTCTTAGCACCAAGAACATAAGAAATGATTGATTACAAGAACAATAATTGTATTACTTTCAAAAAATTGCCTTGTTATCAAAACATAAGTGTTCCCTGTCTCCAAGTCTAAAAAGTCCCTTATTACATTGAGGTTCGTGAATTTATAGCCATTCTAGCTTAACTAACTTTTCAAGTTTTTAACTACTCAAAAAGTTAGATTTTGGACTACTCTAAAGATAGTTCGTAACCAACTCTAACTTTCAATGCTTAACTACAGTTAGAAAAAGTTAAGACATTGACCAAAACCAAAGTTAATTCTAAAGTTGACCTTTTTACAAAATACATAAACTAAAACCTGAGACAACTTTAGACATATGCACTTCTAACTTTTAACTATGATAACTGATATTTCCTGAGCTTGCTCTTTGATCTATAGGTGCTATGAGTAGTTGAGTCAAGTTTTCCTTGTACGCTCTAAATGATTTAATGACCTGAGCCAAAGTCTTGCTTTTAATGATGATTAAGCTCTGCATTTTTAGCTTGCATAGATCATGTCTCTTTCTGACTGCATCCAACTCTATGATGTAACATGGTAAGTTTTGAATGAAGTAGTCTAAAGCCACTAAGAGACTACTCAATCTCATCATAATGCTAGCATTTGAACTTTGTTTACTGCCAAGTTCAGTGCTGATTTTTGCCTCTATGCATTCCAAAACTAATTCCACACATTGAACTACAAGTGGGTGTTCTCTTGCATGGGCTAGACCACTTTCTAATGATCAATGTGCCAGGAGAGATTTATCTTCTCTGCTCATCATCTTCCAAAAGTCCTCAACTTCCATATGTCCCATCGTTGTATCTGATATCTCAGGAAGTGTGCATTTTAATATCACAGGAGGCTCTTTACCTTGGAACTTGTACTTCATGTTATCACTTACCAAATCCCTGTCCTGGTGCAATGTCAAATGTGAAGTTAATATTCCCTTTGCTTTGTATCAAACTCCATGTTGTGTGTATCAAACTTTCTCTTGTTAATGCATAAAGACTTCCTCTATTCCTTGCAATGGCTTTGTTCCTATTATCGAGTTGGAAATGACATTAAGTCAAACACATCATATTCATGGTCATGTCTAAGGCTTTATGAGCTTTGTCTATGTTTGGGACTTTCTAGAAATCTCGTTATGCATTTTTCGCCTGCATTTTCTTCAGTTTTGTGCATAATAGAGTATTAACAAAACTTAGTTCTTTGCCTTCTAATGCATCAACACATTGTGTCAAACATCTAGAATACAAAACCTGCTCCAAACTTTCTTCACATTGGTCTGCTCACATGTTTGGTCGAAGGCATGTATTGACTTAGAAATAGCTTACTTTAGATAGGAATTTAATCAAATAATTTGAATGCCTTTGCTGGAGAATTATTACCAAACGTGTCACCTACCTTGACTATGTTTCCATTGGTTGATTTGAAGGTGAATTTCTCCTGCCAATAAGCTCGAGAAACAAATATTTTCCACTGGCATGGATCAATTCATGTTAGATTGGAAGACCAGATCCAAAGTAGTTCTTCAATGTGCACGGGGGTTGGCATACTTACACAAAGAGTGTGAACAAAGAATAATTCATTTCGACATCAAACCCCAAAACATTTTGCTGGATAAACATTTCAATGTGAAAGTCTGAGATTTTGGGCATGCAAAGTTGACCAGTATAGAGCAAAGTGAAGTGATAACTATGTTAAGAGAAACATCGGGCTATATTGCACCTGAATTGTTGAACACACATATTTCAGAGAAGGTGGATATATGTATATATATATAGCTTTTGTGTTATGTTGGTCGAAATTGTGAGCTAAAAAAGAAGCAAAGAACTTATAGAGTTTTGATTATTCTCAGTATTACAGATGAAAGCCAAAAAGATAAAATTAGCAGACTTGTTAGACCCCCTAAATTTCTTCCTCTATGGCCTGCAAGATATTTTACCAATCACCCAAGTGAAAACCTCTATGCTTTTGAGCTTTCATGGAATAACTAACACTGGAGAAATTTGGGTTAGGATTAGGTTAAAAAGTTTGAGTACGTAGTGAGAGAGTATTTTAGTACATGGAGAGAGAGGGATTGTGTGGGAAAGGAAAACCCAAACCCGTACTTCTCACTAAAAGTTTGAGTACATAGAGAGAGGTAGTATGAGGAGAGAAAAAATTGTTGAGGAGAGAAAGGGAACTCAAACTCAAAACCTAAACTTCTCTCTACAAGTTAGAGTATGGGGAGAGAGAAAATATTGAAATAGTGGAAAATAATTATTTTATTATTTATTTTTCTCCCTATCTCTCCATTAATTAACTCGATTAACTCTCTTTCTCTCTCTCTCTCTCATAAAATTATCTGGACAACATAATTTAAGTTGGTATGGTTATTGACTTAGGTTTGTGGACTATATCAACTCGGATCATGATGATATATGATTATTGCTACTATTGAAAATTTGGTATGTCAAAAATATTAAATCATTGTGGTGACATTTTTGAGAATGCCAAAAATACCATTCACTTATAAAAATAATTTTGTATGAATTTGAAGTGGATAAATTTCTTTTGAGAGAAAATTGATTGTTTTTTCTACAAGAAAAAATCTCTCAATTTGAATTGAAATTAACTGCCCCTATTGGTTTATTTCATGATTTGAAAAAAGAGAACAACTAGGACTTCTTTACTTCCAATATTTAGCTGAATTTATTCAATGAGGCCTAACCCATAGAATAGACTTAATGAATTCCAAATTAAATTCATTATTTGTAGTAGAAATGTTGATATTCACTACTTTTTATCAGAAGATAACTTCCATCCTAATTCTGTCATCCTTTTTGACCGTGTGAGATTTTACCCACTCTACCAAGTACCATCCTTTTCGAATTAAGTTTTATTGTTAGGGCCTAAGGAAACTGGATGGTCTTAACTAGCTAAAATTTTAGTAGTAGATTCTTATTTACCTTTAATACAAATATCTTCTAAAAAAATGAAGCAACAAAAACTTATGTCTCGCTATGAACCTGAGTATACATCTTTAGCTAAACAATCATACCTTGAGCATGAAAGTGTCCTCAGGTCTCTCAGTTGGTCATGCAAGCCAAAAGGCATATATGAGAAGGATTACTATGATTAAAAAAAACTTCAAAAGTTTATGTATTACCAAGTGAACAATCCTCACCCTCCAGAGTATTTTGTGAGAAGAGTAATCCATTTTGTATTTGTACTCAAATTGGCAAAATTGATGTCCCCTTGTGTCATATGGATTCTAAGAATTCATGAATTGGATGATTACTTTTTCCTTATTTCATTATTGGTAGAACTCCTTAGGGATCCATATAATCTTATTGATGGTGAAAAGAAACCATTTGTGAGTGTTAAATATGAGCTTCTAATTCAACCACACACTTCAACATGATCATTATTTATCAATAACATCCCAAAATGAACATGAGATTATTCATTCGACATGTCTGGACACAAGGTGATCTGATGCCTTCTAACTAGATAGGGTTTTACTATATGCTCTCATAATCAAGAGTTCAGTAACCAAACCAAACTAGTACGAAGGATTTGAATGAATGCAGCTGTAATATTAATCTATGTTTTTGATATTTTTGTATGCAAAGATATGAATTAAGCCAAGAACAAGAATAAGAAAATTAAGTGAAATGAATGCATTATAATCTATATGATAAGCATGTAAAAAAATGGAGATTTGAATGCAAAATGCTTAAGTGATCAATCTGACAACGATTTGATACTCTTCACTTGGATCCTCTCCAAATGAGAGGCCAAGGATTTCTTTTATAGAATCTTGGATCCAATCAACTATCAAGATTAATCTGAGTGTATGGTTTAGATTGAATGAGAGATTGAGTCCTCCATTTTTGATGGAGTTGAATGAGATGAAATAGGGGATTACATTGATCCATTCAAATATGTGCTCATAATTATTATTTTAATTAATTAAATAATTAGTTTCAACAATTATGATGAGCATATTTGATTAAATCAATATATTTAATTCCTTTTTCAGGTGAGATGAATTAGGAGAGAATATTGATCTATTCAAACATGACATCATAATTTAATAGTCTAATTAATTAAATAATTAGTTTCAACACTTATTATATGTATATTTAATTAATTTAATGTATTTAATTCCTTTTTTATGTGTATTAGCCAAAGAGGGTGGATTTAATTTAATTAAAGTGGTTAGGACTTATTAAATTAATTCAATTAGGATGTTAATTTAGCCAATTTCAATCAATATTTAGGAATTAATAAAGTATGTGATTAATACAGATTGGTGATTTTCTGTATTTGACACTTAGGTCAAGTAAAGATGATTAGAACTTAAAATGCCTAGTACAATAGGACTTAATTGATCAACAAATTAATTTTGTGAGATTGATGCACCAAAATTGGTTCAAAATGCCAATGTGCTAATTTTGGGGTATTACATTTGTTGCTCTTTGAATAAATGTGTGAGCAACATGTTGATTCAAAGAAATCAAAAGTCTGAAGTATGAAACAAGCATTGAGATTGATTTCGAGATTGATGACATGAAAACCAATTGATAAGATTTTTAGGGTCATCTTTAGAATGAAGTTTAACCCTACATAATCTAGATAGAACACCTAGACATCAGTCCTAATAGAATAAAAATTGTCAATATTTATAGGATCGTTCCCAAAATGAGACTTGATCCTTAGGAGTTAGAGTTCAAATACCCCAATACCTATCCATTAAAAATGACAAGATTGATCACAATTCATAGGATTGTCCCCAGAACTAGGCTTAATCCTTAGGAGTCAAGGTTAGAATGCTCTGATACCTGTCCATTACATCGTGACTGAAAGAAAGTTTAGGATTATCTCCAGAATGAAGGTTAATCCTCTAGAGTTCAGATAAAACTCCTAAATACTAGTCCATGAAAAATATAACAAGACCTAATGAGTCGTAGGATTATCCCTAGATTATCCCAAAATTTTAAAATGGGATTTTGAGTTGTTTAAGTGTGTTAGATTTCAATCTTGATCCCAAAAATGAGTCCAGGGTTGTTCAATTAACCAATGGGGCATTTCCCATGTCCATCAAAGCACTTTGAAAAATTATATCAAAACCTATGTAAGGGTCTAAAGGGTCATTTTAAAATTATTTGAACACTTGTCTTTTTTGGAGGAGCTCTGAGGTGAAGATGGTGGTCCCCATTCATTCTCATCGTTTCAAGTGATCCAGGTGACATAGCCACCTATCCTACAATGAACCACCTATACTTAGTCAGGAAACCTCCTCTTTGCTTCAATTTTTATGCATTTTGATAGATTTTTAGGCATTTTTTGTCATTTTCAAATTTGATAGCGTTGGGCTCTTCACATGAGAACTCAATTTCTCATGAGAACCCCTAAAAGATCTCATGCCAAGAAGTGCTACTAAAGAAATTTTTTGCATAGGTCCTAGGGTTTCCGCACATGAGACATATCCATGTCTCATACAAAAAACCCTCAGAACTGAGTTGATTTTGCATATATTTGAGGATTTCTTGTGCGAGTTTATTATCTCGCACACGCCACAAAGTTTTCTCACATGAGGGTATACCTTCTGGGTGCAAGATTGTTAAATAATGTGTGATATTTTGATCATTTTTGGGTTAGTCATATGTAGAATCACATTTTTTCATCCTATTTTGCATCGTCATGATGTTGTTTAGCATGTTTGTATGTTGTCTATGTAACAGTAGTATAAGAATATCATGTTTTTGTTGTAAGTGCATATTGATTGTGTTATGTTGTTTGTTTGTTTTTAGGTTGAATTTCCAGATGTTGGGTTTAAATCGCACTATCTAGCCATCAGGGCATTGATCAGACAGCTAGATGCTATACAGTTGACACATATTGATTCACTTAGTCTCTCCCATTTATGTGATATCCCCAACATTCAAGTGAATGATGACTTATTGATTTCTTTGGTGGAGTGTTTCTATTTGGAGACAAACACTTTCCATCTGCTCCTTGGAGACATGACCATCACACTAGAGGATATATACAAGATTCTATAGATCCTATTCCATGGGCCTCAGATAGATTATGATAGACAAAAATGACTTGAGACATTGGCACTAAGGACCATATTCTAGGATGATTTCATTATGGGCAGGGCTATCCCCTAGGAGGAGTTGGTGTAGGTGTATGGTCTGATATAGAGATTGGCAGTGGTTCTAGGAGCTTTCCTTAGTTGCTACTTGATGTTTTCCAGAGCTCAACATGGACTAGAGAGTGGATGGGGTCACATGCTGCAATGGATGGTAGAGAAACCAACACATTTTGGGTGGTGTTAGTGTATGTTGGCCCACATGTTCCATGAGATGCATGAGATCACCTAAAAAGAGATAAAGAGCATGGTGGCAGGTGTTTATGTTCTTCAGATGTGTACATGGGAGCATTTTTCCTATTACCAGACCAATTTGTGTGGATATGAGGTAACCTCATAAACCATATATTTGCAGATATAGGGGAAAGATGATCCAGACTACATTGGGTAAGACTGAGCAATGGAGAGTCAGTTAGATGATCTTGTAGTAGTGTTATGATAGTCCTAGAGAGAGACAAAGGCATGGGATGATTTCCAAGCACAAATCAATTATATGTTTACCTCTTAGCCACTAATTGGTCAATATATACATGTTATTAAGCAGTTTCCTTTGACAAGCGTGTGGATGCAGTATGGTCATCCACAAGACATTGCTCAGGAATATTGTGCTTATGTACACTTCACCAAGGAGGTGAAGAAGGGTTGGTTAGTTAGATTGGACCTTGGGAGCTTGATGATAGATGTTAAAGGCCTTACATTGACCCACTAGGATTATATGCTTGTTGTAGCTAGTGGAGGGATGACTCCTAAGTTTAGGGAGCATTTTGTAAGTCATCCCTTTCCATAATTCAAAGATCTAGTTGGGATAGCAGTACCAATTTAGCTAATACAATCTCCTCAGTAGGTACCACAACAACAAGGACAAAAAAAGGGGCCTCGATAGAGGAATATGCAAATCCCTATCCCAACTCGACAAATGAGGATAGGTCCAAGTGCTCGGAGAGAAGGGAACCTTGGGTTCCATCAAAGGTGATGCTCAGAGGCAAAGAGGGGATGACTAGCCTACACAACATGTAGAGTAAAGAGGAGGTGATGAGTAGATGCAAGATCAAATTTCTCCTGAGCCATAGGGCAGAGATATCTTAGCAAAAATGTAGGATTCTAAGAGGAGATCTTGAGTTGGATGATGATGGTGCATCGCCAGCTTGGAGAGTTTCATATTCAAGTCATAGTGTAGGAAGGACATCTAGCAGAGCAAGATAGAGAGATCTGAAAGCTACGAGAGCAGTTAAAGCATTAGTAGGATGAGGCTCAGACATAGACATCAAGAGAAACATACTATTATGAAACTTATATAGGTCTAGTCCTAGAGGCAATAGAGTAGATTCCTCACTTCTCAGAGTATACTAGAGCATTAGAGGGTGCACAACCACTAGCTAGAGTAGATGTGTCTCCTCCTCCTTCACCTAGGGATGAAGGGGAAGGATGCAATATGTATCAGCATCTTGTTGTATCATTTTGAGATCGATAGTGCTCGAGTAGCACTCATTTTTGTATCGATGTACATTTTGACTACATTGGATATTTATATATATGAGAGCTCTTGTTTGGTATCATCACATGTGTTACATTTTGTTTCTCTTATGATTGTTCATACATGAGATGCATAGCTAGATGATTTTGACTTATGCAAATGTGTATGATGTACAAATATATAGCATAGATGAGATTTATGTTGTCATGAAAATTTGATGAATGAGATATAGAGATGTGATGTATGTTTATGACATGATTTGATGATGTGTAGATGATATGATAATGCCAAATGAAAATGTACCAACATCTCATGCAAGGTTTGTAGTTGTGTGCTGATAGCAAGTGCTCCAGCAAATTTGTAAAGATTGACCAAGGAATCAAACACTTGTGCAATCAAGATGAAACATAGTACATTGAAGAAATCAACAACCTCTCAAGTTGAAGAACACGAGTAAAGAAGTGACTGAAATCATGCCCTAATGCAATTGTAGTATGAAATACAATCCTATGCTAGATGCAATCCTTAGGACTGGTTACTAAACCCGTATGATAATTTTCATCATAGAGATTTTTATTCAAGCCACCGAATGTCATACAATCCTCACTGACATTGCAATCATGAGAATATGAATATGACATTTGTCTTAGTTTTGTTGAAATTAGATGTAAGCATTAAGGCACAAGAAGCTAGAATGGCTAGAACATCTTTTCATGTTAATGCAGCAAGCCAACACAAGCATCAGAGTGTAAACGCGAGGATGGCCAAAATGTTTCTTCCACACAAACACACTAGAAACATGAGATATCCTTCTCATGCTAAGTAATTAGTAATTATTCTATCTACAATGACCCTTGCATTTGTAACCTAAGACAGAAGTGTGGTGAGTGTACTCATAGTGACCTATTTGTTCACTTTATAGGACAAGTATCAATATTATACTATAGCATAGAGAAACCACTCAAACAGTCAAGGAAAACAACCAACCTCACCAAAATGTTAATATAAAATGAGTCAAGGTACACATGACCATCCAACACGAGATAGAGGCTCTTATAGTGGACACCCCTTTTATATGTATTTTTTAGATCATTAGAACTAAACTAAGAAATGATCATGCCCCTAGTCCTCGCTTCTCTAGACAAATTAGACATCCTCAAGTTTATTTGAAGGATAATGACAAAGAAAAAAAAACATAAAGAAAATCTCAACATAACTCAAACACTTTCAGTGTGGTTAATTCAGTTTCACTGTCAGTAGATTAATGCCAAGGGTTGATGTTTAGAAAATGTGTAAGAAATCTCTTCAATAGTAGGATGACTATAGATGGACTCAATTAGGACAACTAGTGACTAACATTAGAGAGAAATATTCATTGAGAAGAATCTCAGCAGGAGACTCGGTGACAATAGATAGATACTGCTAGGACAACTGGTGACTAACACAAAAGAGGTCTTCTTTTAGAGGAATCTTAGTAGGAGACTAAGTGATAGTAGATAGATATATTTAGGACAATTGGTGAGTGATTCTTAAGATATTCTCTAGGAAACCATAGGGTGTTGCTCCTAAGACTATGACTAGTTTCAATCCATGTAAATTTTGAGAAGAGTCTCGAATGTTAACTAAGAGTGCATGCATGAGAAATACAATAAACTAAAGAAAGAATGAAAAGTACTAAAAGAAGGAAAGCAACTATACAGGAGCCAAAAGATGCATTTTAGGTTGTAGCATTCAAAATAAGTGGCACATGGTTACTAGGTTATCACCTTCTTGGCAGAGATTCTATTTTTTTCTACCATGATGCCTATTTTCTAGGTTTTCATCAATGGCACTTTTGGTGGTTTTCAAAAAAAAAGGAAAAGGGTTTTGTTATTGCCAAGGCACTTGTTGCTAGGTTTTCTCCAAGATAATAGATTTATTTTAGGGCTTTTTGCAATTTTTAGACTTTTTTTTTAGGTCATTTAGATATGTACAAAGACCTTCAAAAGCATATTAATTGTAGAATTTTTTTAGATGAAGGATGTTGATCGACTCCTTGAGTGATTCTCCTTCAGTTGTTGAGATTTGATGAGCATTGGATCCAAACATTGCAGTACGTATGAATCCAGCTAGTTGGGTTCGAACTTTCCCTTTTGTATATGTTGTTGATTCTTAGGGTTTTCCCCCAAAATGAGGTCACCCTGTTCAAATTCATGTGGTTTGACTTTCTTATTGTATCTTTTGGACATTTTATTTTAATAAGCATGTAGATGATCAAAAGCCACTTGTCAATGTTCATCCAATAGTTCTAGCTCTTGTAGTCAAGATATTCTATAATCATCATCAGTAATGAGGCCTTTCAAAGAGATTCATAGAGTAGGAATCTCAACCTCAATTGGAAGCAAACCATCTACTCCATATACCAAAGCAAAGGGCATTGTTCCCATAGGAGTTCTAATACTTGTTTTGTAAGCCCATAGAGCCAGATTAATTTGAAGGTGTCATTCCCTTCCAGATTTGTTAACTATGTGATGCAAGATCTTGAGAATAGCCTTTGCTTATCCATTACCTTGCAGATAATAGATAGAAGACCAATGTGACACCAAAGGCACATTTCTTAGGATTTAATCTGGAACTAAATTTCTCCATAGAATCTAGGATAGGTCCCAAATCTTGAATATTAGTGCTTTATTGAATACTCTTGACCAAGGTATCATCAACATAGTCTTCCATCATTTTATGCATCATGCCATGGAATATTGTTGTAATTGCACATTGATATGTTGCACCCACATTCTTTAAACCAAATGACATTACATTCCAAGAAAAGTACTGTATTGACAAGTGAAAGTAGTCTTCTCTTGATCTTTGGGCATAATTTTAATTTGGCCAGAGAAACCACCTATTAAAGAGTACATTTCATATGCAGTTGTCATGCCCACTATCATGTCAATGTTAGGTAGTGTGAAATCATCCTTAGGATATTCTTTGTTGATATCTCATAAATCAATGTAAACTTCGATAGATTTTTCATGTTTTGTGATTGGATCTATATTTGATATCCATTTAGCATAATCAATACCACGAATGAAACTAGCTTTCAATAGTTTTCCCTATTCAACTTTAAGAAGAAGTGTCACATGAGGGTGCATTTTTCTAAGTTTCTATTTAACAAGTTTCACCCTGGTGGAGTAGACAAATGATGCATTATAAGATTAGGTTCTAAACCCAACATATCTAAGTATGTCCATGAAAATTTGATGTTCTTCTCCAAGAAGAAAGCAATAAATTGTTCTTTTTCTTCACCAGTTAAAGATTGTGCAAGATGTTTAATATGAGGATGTTCCTCAGTTCCTAGATTGATTGGTTATGTGCGTTCGATCAATACTAATGAGGGCTCCTAAAAGTGACTTGGAAGTGCATCAACTATCTCATCCTTAGGTTCCCTAGAGAAGTTTTCACCTTCAGATATGTCTCTTGTTTTTACTATTTTTGGTTTTGATAATGCCACAATGTGGTTTTCACCATCAAAACACCTATTCTTTTTCCTTTTGATTATATGAATGAGATATTTTATGTTACCTTTTCTAGACTAACCGCTAGCCTTCCCCTTTGGGATTCATGACATGGCTTAACTGCCTCCTATGTTCTATAATTCTAGTAGTTGTATCAAGCATTAACAGGTCAATCTTTTGGTGCAATGACAACTCTAGCTTGTAACAAGTGGTATCAAAGCTTGGTCATAGGTTTGAATCCCCTCGAGTAAAGCTGAGGGGGATTTTTGGACTAATCATCAGTCTTCCCCTTTGTGATTCATGACATGGCTTAACCGCCTCATGTCTTCTATAAGTCTATTGGTTGTATCGGGCATTAACAGGTCAATCTTTTGGTGCAACGACAACTCTAGCTTGTAACAACCTTTAAACATATTAACACTATGTGCACTAGTGGAAGACATTACTGATTCAACAATGTGTAGATAGCAAGCAAGAGTACAATAATTCTAGTACATGGGGACTTCAATAGATGTAGTATGGGAGTTCCAATCTATTAACTTAGGATAAGTGAGTGAAAGAGAAGTGGTAGGTTCAATTGTGTTCATAGTATAGTCATCAAATGCATGGACAAGTAATTCAACACCTAAAGTGATTTTGTCCAAAGGTATTGTTGTCACAAAAGCTTGCACCCTTGCCTAAGGAACTACTTCTCAAGTGACCTTGTGTAACATGGAAACAACCTCCAAGTGTGGGACTTGTGCTTTGAGGCTGAGTCTTCAGAGAAGGCTATTTTCCTTTACTATCAAGATGCACCTAACTAGTTTTTTAGAGGAAAAAGAGAAGGAATGAATTTAAGAAAAACTACCTAATCTAATCTAGAGAGGTGATGCACCAAATAGTATATGGATCTACTTATTTCCCAATTAGTGCACTACAACTTAATAGATTTCTCAAAATATACCATTATCTACACCTTTTCAATCTCAATTTCCTAGATAAGCCAAAAGATAACACAATCAGAGAAGGAATGCAATGGATTCACTTGATCTATTCAATTACCAAGTATAGATGTTGGTCATATGATATTTCAATTGTCAAAATAAATTCAGAAAGCAAGGCCACATAAATGCATACACACTCATCTAACAGAAAATGGATACATAATAGAAGATCTCTATTGAGCATAGAAAAAATTATAGAAGAGTTCTAAAATTAGAAAAGAGAGAATACCCCTTAGAAGAGCAACAAAACTTCCTTTTATGGCCCAAGAATAAATAGGATAGCTTTGATTGAATGTCACCCTAAAACCACTATTAATAAGTCCTTAAAGAATAATCAAAGGTGATATGAACAATAGATTTGATCTAGTACACTCTTAGAGGCATGAGAATCATCAAAACCCTAACCGAAAGAAAACCTGAGGTGATAGAAATAGTGCCATAATGCAAAAAAATCTCCAAATGAACAATCAATCAGGAAGTAGCATGTCTTTCATGCCATCTAGCATAGCCATAAGTTCGGAGTGGTTGGGATCGATCAAGAAGATCATATCGCACAAGGAAACCATCTTCTTGCCATTCCTAGCTCAACAAATCAGCATAAGTCAAAAATCAAAGGGGTCAACCACCCAGAAAGAGCCACATGGACCAATAGTCTTATATATTTCCACCACCTTAGAAGGTCTTCAAGTGTTTGACTATCCTTTCAACCTACTTGTGGTCGTGACTTCACAAAGTTTCATTTCCAACTAACATCAAAAGCTTGTGACTATGTGATCAAACCACACACTAACTTGTTATTGCTTAGTTGCCACCTTGACTTGGGGTTACCTTTAACTCATAGTGACCTAGAGAACAAGGTATTTCATGGCCTTGCTATACTAAACATGGGTTAAGCTTAACCTCATGCGACCAAGTGATAATGGTATTTCGCTACATGTTATCCTTCATTCACACAATCGCAGGTTGAAAAAAGATGTAACATAAGATGCCTGCAACCCTATGAAATTAACCATTGTTTCTTACTCGACTTGACTGGGTGCACTAGGACATATGTCCTCATGTTGCTTCCTTGTATTGTCTAAAATCCTCACAACTTCAAAATGTGGGAAAGTGATGATCATCAATCTCTATAAGATCTATAGTCTGTTGGCATTATGTTGTATTTTGTCATTAGTGACAACACTTATTTGATTCTGAATGCTTATCAAGCTCATCACTCAGTCCACCATTTCTACCAAGCATTCAGTGGTTACCTTGTAAGTTCAGCAGTTAAGTAGTTCACACCGAGAAATCCTGAGGCTATCAAGTGAATGTGCAATTCAACAATGTTTATTGAATAGATAATGGTCATTGAGCTTCACAGTATCCACTAGGTCATCAATTTGTGTGATATGCAGCTAGTTTCTACCGAGTGATGGATGTGTAGTGTTTACCAAATGATAGCAAGGTAAATGAAGGTTTCAGTATTCACCGAGTGACACTATATCTACCGAGTCTCCAATGGTTACCGAGGTCTAAGTTACATTGTGTGATTAGTATGGATTGAGCTTCTACTTCTACCGAGTGCATGATGATGCTGAGTAATGCAGTTGATGCTGAGCATCAAAAGGTCACCAAGTCAGCTTGGAGAGCCCAAGTTTTTTTTACTGTTTGGTTGACTCAGTAATATTTGTTTACTTATGTTTTAGCCGACCTTGCAATTGTAATTATTGGAATGGTATATATGTAATGTATTGTATCATTTGCAATATATTATTATCATCATGGAATGTTAAGGAATGGATATGTAATGTCTGAGAAGAGAAAATGCGAATCAACAGCAAAATAGAGTATTCAACAAGGTCATTAAGGAGAAACAAAGATATATCAGTCACAAGAGGTGATTTGTACTTCAAGATCTATTTAGCAATCAATTTGTAAGTCAGATCTACTATTTCATCCTGACAGGTGAATCAGTTTTCCAAATCCTTTAACAAGGTAGACTTAACAGTCTTTATATAAATCTCCAAACAAAGTGCATACTTCATTGTATGTTTGTAGAACCTCTAACAAGGTGGACCTAGCAATCCAAATTGCTCTTAATAGGGAAAATCACCAGAAGTGGTCAATATAAGCCCTAACAAGCCAACTTTATACTGTAGTAGTAAAGTTTTGTGGGTATCATCCCCACCCCAGTTTTACTTTCTATTTGGAAGGTTTTTGGATCACCAAAATATTGTGTTCATGTGTTATGAATGTTTATATTTTCTCATGCATGTAGTGGATTAGATGAATGAATGATGAATGATTTATATGGTTAAGTGTTGAATTGATTTAAAGTTTTTGAGGTTACTGATTCACCCCTCCCCTCTCAGTAACCTAGCTAGTCTTAAGTATTTCCAACAATTAGTATCAGAGCTTTGTGGTTCTCAGGATAAAGTTTGACAGCTTGAGTAAAGATCAAGGACAATGGAGATATTCAGACTTGACAAAGCTATTGAGAATGAAAAGCTAGATCTAGAAATGGCCATAGCTCAACTCAAGGAAGCAAAAGAGCATCTTTCCCAATCTCTAACGAGAAGGAAGGAACTTGCAAGAAAAATGAATGACCATCAGTACGTTGAAAAAAAGATTGAAGATTGTTTCCCATCAAGTAGCTCAGATGAAGCAAATGAGGCAATCAAAGAACTCCTAGCAAAGAATGGCTCTCTACAAGAAGAGGCAAGAAAATTGAAAAGAGAACAAGAAGTTTAGTCAATAAAAATGTGTGAAATCTTGGAAAAAAGGAATAAGGAAAGTGAAGACTTGGAGGCAAGGAACAATGCAAATCAAAATCAACCCCTTCAACAAGAAAGTCTTATCAATCAGCTCTCCAATGTAAATGAGGAAATCATGAATCTGAGATCTAAAAGTGAAAGCTTAAGGAATAATCGAATCATTGAAAGACAGATCAATGAAAGATTGAAAGTTGATCTAATTTTTTAAAAGCAACTCAATGAAAGGATGATGAAATCACAAGCAGATATGGATCAATTAAATCAACAAGGTGAGTATAATCTCTATAGGAAAAAGGGTAAAGCAGGACCTAGTTACAAAGAAGAAGGTGAATCTTCCAAAAAAGGTGCCCAAAGGAATCAAAGACCTATTTGCAATCACTGTGGTAAGTTAGGTCACACATCAAACAAATTTTGGAGCAATGGAAAGACAAAATTCAATGAAAAATGCTACAATTGTAGTAAACATGGTCATAAAGCTAATGAATACAAGGTGAAACCAAAATTTGAAGGTAAATGTCACAAATGCAAGAAACAAGGTCACAAGGCATCTAAATGCAGATCCAAACCATTCAATCTAGCTAAACAGATTGTCAAAGAAATATTTGGTTGGGATTACAACACTTGGTGTAGATGTCACTATTGTGGAGAATATGGACACATTGGCATAGACTACACAAGGCATCACTTAAGAAAAAGAGATTCAACAGTAAGATGTTACAAATGCACTGAAATTGATCATATAGCTAAAAATTGCATGAGCATAGGAAGAGTGGAAGATGAGAAGAAAGCTAAAGATGATAACACTAGGAAGCAAATGAGACAGTAGTGGATTTCTAAATCTACTGAGCAGAATAGTTCAAATGATGGCAATATCACTCAAGGAGTGGGTGACTCCACCATTTCCAATTAGATTCTTCTAAGGAGGGACTGGAACTGTATCTTCAAGCTATATCTCGAGTAGTTCCAAATGGAAGAAAGAAAAAGATCCAAATTAGTATTTCAAATACAAAAGGGTCACTTGAGTTTGGTTCATACTGAGCAAGGTTAGTCATAGACTCAACCAAGCTAGGTCGAGAGCAATGTAAGTTTGTTTGATCATTGAGTCACAAGTTTCTATCGAGCTAGTGAGTGGATGATAGTCTATCATGCACTATGTCAGTATGGTACCTAGCATTAATGGAAAATTTTCATCAAAAGGGGTAGAATTTGACTCCATTTTTCACCGTGTCTTCAGTATTCATAGAGCAAAGAGATTTCCAGGTTCACTCAAGCAATTCCAAGTGATTTTGAGTGAATTTGTAGCTAAGGAATTTGTTCCAAAATTTCCATCACTTACTGAGTAGCAATGGCATCCAAAGGCACCAGTAGCAGCAAGGCAAAGAGGGGTTCAAAGATGTTGGTCAAGGGTGTAGAGTGGAAAGCACTAAATTTCAAACTTGTTCCAGCAGTGGTGGAGGCACTTGACCCTAATGGTGCACAATCCCAAATTACACCAAAGGTACTATTAATTAACAATATTCACACTCATTTTAAGTGTTCAATTCAGGAGATAGGAACCCTAGAAATGGATAGTGCTTTAGAGGAAATATGTGCTGATGACTCATTGAAACCTAAGCACAAGCATCTTGAAAAAAAAGGGTTGACACATATCACACTCTTGCCTAGAATTTTGTAGATAAAATGGATTAGGTATATTCTTAGCCACATAAAAAATGGTCAATTATGGTTAGAGTAGCTCGTATTGATAACCAAAAAGATGATTTACAAGATTACTAGCCTTCCCATACTGAGCAAAGAAAAATCTACCAAAACCCTAGGTTGGGATGAACTCCAAAAGAAAATTGTAGCCGAGTGTGGGATGGTAGAGGTTTGAAAATTAGCACCATTTTTTATGTGGAGTTGAGGTTTGGTATCCATGTAATTTCCCACAAGATCTACAATTCTAGTCATTTAAACAATGTGCCATGTGAGGTAGTGAACTTAGCTTTTAAATTTGTGAGGAAAAACATGGAATTTGATCTATCAGAGTTACTACTCAAACAATTAAACAAGAATATAGACAGCATCCGAACATCAAAGAACAATCCTTGTAAATTTTGTTCTTTGTTGACTTGCCTTTTCTTTTATGTACAAAAATTATTTCCATCCAAAGGTTCTATTGTGTGGAGAAAGGATGTTCCCATTTTGTATAAGATAAATGAGTTTATTGCAGAAATGGGCGTAAATTTTGACAGCATAATGGACAATTATTTTGAAGATTTCAAAGAAAGGATGAACAATAGGTTTAGGATTCCTCCTAAACTTGTTGAGGATTATAAATATGATGTGTGTTTCATGGTAGATTGTAATAGAGTATACATTCAGGCAGCCAGGCCCCGAGTTGCATGGGTGAAACCTCTCCCTTATGAGGTCAATATTGATGAGACTAGGGACATCATTGAAGCACTGGTAAATGAGCCTGTAGATCCCAAGCAACCAATTTTTGGCACATATGATGAGGTGAAAGCCAGAATTGAACTAGAAATCAAGCTACCTCAAGAAACTAGCAAAGGTAAGAGGAAAATAGCTAAGATGAAAACAACCACTAGTCCCTTAATGCTTACCGAGGGAAAAGGAGAGGATGAAGAAGAAGAAGAAGAAGAAGAAGAAGAAGAAGAAGAAGAAGGAGAAGAGCAAGAAGCTAAAAAGGAGGCAGAGTCAGCAAAGAAGAAGGGAAGGGTAATTATTACCAAGCCACTAAAGGCCTCCACAACGATTTTCACCAGGAGAGGAAAAGGCAAAGGTAAAAGTGAAGTTATGTTTAGCAAGCCTCCACTTGCCTTCCAAGAAAGGCTGAAATAGATGGAAGGAGCTAACATCACAAACTTCAAGGCTTTAAAGTTTGAAACCAGAACTGATGCCGAAAAGATATAGATTGAGGAGTTGGTACTCATCAAAATGGGAAAATGGAAGTACTCCCCAAATTGGATTGCTCCTAAAATCTCAAGGGAATTGTTGGTTAGATTGCAACCAAGGTGGGAATTAGCTGCACAAACAACCAAGGATATCTATGAACAATCTTTAAGGAAACTATTGCCAAATCTTACTGATGCAGAAATAAAAGCATCCATGAAGAAAAATGAAGGTAAAATGATGATTAGATTCCACACATGTTTGATTTTAATCAAAGGTATTGAGCATCTTGTAAGAGATGCAACAAACATGTGGAAGAATATCTATCATCTGCATAAGCCTAGTGATGATCTAGTTGAGATCAAGGATAATGATGGTGATAGTGATGATGAAGAAGATGATAACACCCCATGTGCTATTGTTGATGTTGAAGACTATTAGACACTAAGGGTTGACGATGAATGAGAAAGAGGAAGAAGCTAAAGAGGAAGACAAGGAGGAAGAAAATGAAAAAGATGACCCAATGAAAATTGCAGTAGAAGTCATTGCTTCCCTTCATTACTTTCCACCTAAGCCAACAACATCATTAGGGTTGGAGTCAGCTTCAGTAGGATTGATTGCAACTACATCAAAAATGTCATATGCTCCTACCACCTCATAGCTCCAGGTATCTTCAATGGAAGTATTGGTTACTTCATCTACCAAGTTACAACCCTCTTCATCAGCATCTATGCAATCTATATTAGTAGTGTGCATAGCTACTAGTTCTAAAATTGTATCAATTT
This sequence comes from Cupressus sempervirens, assembly GCA_028749045.1. Lineage (NCBI taxonomy): Eukaryota > Viridiplantae > Streptophyta > Pinopsida > Cupressales > Cupressaceae > Cupressus > Cupressus sempervirens. Next base: position 702,657,528 of record CM053789.1, on the reverse strand, counting down.
CTACTGCAGCTTGTTCAGTAAGTTTGCCAGTTTGTTCTACAATTTTGTCTACTACAACTTTAACTGCACCAATTTTTGTTCCAGTTAGTTCTTCAATTGTAAATATTCTAGCTTGTACATCACCTATTGTTACATCATTTTAGGGAGGCACATCAATTTTGGATACAGTTGGTACTTCTCTAAGTTTTTCTCTAGTTGGACCAATCCAAGTTTTAACTGCTAGTCCAACTACATCAACTATTGTTTCCATTTCTAAATCTAAGGAAGCAAGAACAAAAATAAAACCAAAGACTCCTCTAAAACTTCTACTTACTGGCAAGGCAATTGATGAAGATATAGACTTCGATTTAGTGTGATGAGATTGTAGCTTCTTGTGGTGGTATTGAGCTGCAAGGGATTGTAGAATGTAATCACTAGATAATTTAGTTGTAAAAGGATTTACACAGAGAAAGGGCATTGATTTTGATGAGATATTTTCTCTTGTTGTTAAAATGACTTCTATTCATACTATTTTAAGTATTGTGGCTATTGAAGATTTTGCATTTGGAGTAGCTTGATGTTAAAATAACCTTTCTCCATGGTGATTTGGATGAAGAGAAATATATGGTACAACCATAGGGATTTGAGGTCAAAGGTAAGGATAACTTAGTGTGCAGATTGAAGAAAATTTTATATAGCTTGAAGGAAGCACCTCGGCAATGATTTCTTAAATTTAACAATTTTATAAATGAGCATAGTTGTCATTCTAACCATTGTATTTATTTTAAGAGGTTAGATGATGAAAACTATATTATTTTACATTTATATGTTGATGATATACTTGTAGCTAAGTTTAACATGCGTTACATTAAGGGGTTAAGAGAAAAGTTAGCACATTCATTTTCTATGAAGGATTTGGGGGCAGCAAAAGATCCTTGGTATGAAAATTTGTAGAGATAGAAAGCACAAAAAATTGACATTATCTCAAGCTAATTATATTGATAAGGTGTTGCAATGTTTCTCTATGGAGAATGCTAAAGCTTCTAGCACACCTTTACCTAGTCATTTAAAATTGATTAAGGAGATGTGTCCAAAGACACCAGAAGAGGAGGTTAAGATGTCCAAGGTATCTTATGCTTTCAATTGTAGTCAGTTTAGTGTATGCTATGGTATGCACTAGGCTAGACATTATACATGTAGTGGGAGTTATTAGAAGGTATTTGAGTCATCTAGGGATTGAGAATTGGAATGTAGTCAAATGGATTCTCAATTATTTGAGAGGAACTCTAGTAAGTATTTACATTTTGGGGGCTCTACAATTGATTTACAAGGCTATGTTAACTTAGAGTTGGTAAGGGATCTTGATACCAAGTGGAGTACTACTAGTTATGCATTTACTATTGGTGAAACAACAATGAGTTGGATTTATTTGTTGTAGAAGGCTAATGCTTTATCCACTAGAGGAAAAGTATGTTGCTACTATAGTGTCAACCAAGGCGATTATATGGTTTTCTTCATAGAAGAGTTGGGGAATCAATAAATGGAAAATTATTTATTTATAGATAGACATAGTTCCATTCATCTTCTGAAGAACTTTTCTCTATATTCAAAGACAAAATACATACAGTTGCAGTACCATTTCATTCGGTTAGTTTTGGATGATGGATAGTTAAAGCTGGAGAAGATACATACATATCATAATCCAACAGATATATTTACCAAGGTAGTGTGCAAGGAGAAGTTGAACTCCTCTTCATCTTTGGTTGGTCTTCTAGACTGAATAGAATAAAAGAACAATAGAGTCTAGGATGGTTTGATATTTCAATAGAAGCTAAAGGTTCAATGATGCTATGATTAGTCTCTGAATGGGAGGTTATTGGTGGAGAGTTTGAAAAATCTCCAAGTGGGAGATTGTTGTGATGTGGAGCCTGATCAGACTTAGAGTTTAATTTCCCCACTTTACTTAATGCAATTTCTCCCCAAATTATTATTATGGGGGTTTGGGAGCAACGCCCCCAAGAAGGGGTCAAGGGGCAGTACCCTAGGTGTGCTTCCTATTGTAGTACAAGGTGGGGTTGAGGGGAAACACCCCCACAAGGGTTTTTGAGGGCAACATCCCCGAAGCCAAGTAATGAATTACTATTGCAAAAGGCATTGAGTATTATTTTTCTATTAGATGACATATTCTATCCCTAATTTAGTAAGTGGAAAAAATCTTGTATAAATGGCTTAGGGTTATAGATTTCATAATGTATGATGAAATTGTAGCTTCTTGCAACAATATCGACTTGTAATGGATTGAAAATTATAATAAATTAAAGTTTAGTAATGACAAGAGAAACTTAGCTGAAGCAAACAAGTCTTCACTACCACCTAGATTAAATGCTAAAAAACTTTCTCTCAACTCCATTAAAGAGAGAGAAAAGTATGCTAGGATAGATTCTAATGGTCCTCTATCCTATGATAAAATCCTAACTAGGACTCTTAAATTTGTAATTGAGAAAAAATATAATAATGTAGATTATTTGATTGAGCCTAAATTTATTGAAGTGACTAATGAATCCTCTAAACAAGAGATGAAGATAGTTGAGAGAAAATCTCTCTCTAATGACAATAAGAAATCAGGAAAAGATATCCTAGATTTTTTTAATAGGCTTTATAATAACTCTAAATCTCAATAATCTAAATGATGCACATAAAATCCTAACTAGGACTCTTAAATTTGTAATTGAGAAAAAATATAATAATGTAGATTATTTGATTGAGCTTGAATTTATTGAAGTGACTAATGAATCCTCTAAAAAAGAGATGAAGATAGTTAAGAGAAAATCTCTCTCTAATGACAATAAGAAATCAGGAAAAGATATCCCAGATTGTTTTAATAGGATTTATAATAACTCTAAATCTCAATAATCTAAATGATGCACATTCACAACTAGAACATGAGAGGTCTTGAGATGCCGGATAGAAAGTACCTAGTGAGAAAATGGTGTAACAATCTTAAATTGAAAGATATAATTTTCCTTCAAGAGATTAAGATAGTGGGTTTTAAGGCTTACAACATTCTAAATTCTTATGGGACCAATCAATTGGATTTTAATCCAATCATACCTAAGGTAAGTGGGGAACTACTATAATGGTTGGTCCTCAATGGGATGATAAAATAATTGCTAATGATGTATCTCCATGTCAAAAATCTCTATGGGTCCCCTTTAAACACAATGATAGCAACATTGGAATATGCAACATTTATGCCCCTAATGAATATAGGGAAAGAGCTAGTTTATGAGATTGTCTTATCTCTTGTCTTCTGAAGGCCCAATCAATTTTTGCAGGAGACTTTAATATGGTGGAAAATATAGAGGATAAAAGTGGAGGTAATCTACATAACTAGAAAGGGAATGAAATACTTTTCAGGTCTAATTTTAAGAGGAATTTTAGAATCATTGATCCTTTGGCTTCTAAGAAAAATTCAAATGATATTTGGTTTACTTTGAGAAATAATTAAAGAATTTATTTCTGATTGGACAAGGTATATGTAGAAAGTCCCACCTTCACTTGTGTTTCCAAGCTTGGTCATGCTTCAGTTCGTGTCTCCCCAGTATCAATGTCAGATCACTATCCAATCTTAACAAGTGTTTACTTAGAGGACTCTAATGTCAAGACAGTGGTAGAGGAAGGAAGAATGGCTCTATTAATCTTAATGTCTCTCTATTGAATGATGAAGATAGTGACAATTCTATGAGAATGGTTACTGCCTTAAGTAAATTTTATAATCAAGCAATGAGAATCAAGGAAAGATGGTCTTTAATGGTTGATGCTTGGAGGAAAATTTATTAGATTATTGGAAAGAAACAAGCTACTAATAGGGTTAACAAAGAGAAAGATCTACAAAATAATCTAAATAACATTGAAAAAGAATTTTAAATTAAATGATTTGGCCCTCAACTAGAAGACTAGTTAGTTTGTATTAAGGGGAATTTAAGGAGGTTGCAGTGGTTTAAGATCAAGGGGCTAAAAATTAGGGCCAAGATGAATTGTATTAGAAATGGTGATATAGGTACCAAGTGATTTTTCAATATCATTAAAGCTAAGAAAAAAGGGAAATGATTTAGGGGATCCAAATTGAAGGAGCCATCTCAAATGATCCTAACAATATTAAGGAGGAATTCTTTAACTTTTATAAAAAGCTCTTCACTTTAGAATATAATGAGAATGATAGGTTATCCCTAGTCAAGTGTTTAAAACTTATTCCTAAGAAAATTTCATCAAAGGAAACTAAGAGAATGGAGAATCCCATCAATCTAAAAGTGATTGAGAGTGACATCACTTCCTTAGCTAATGACAAGTCTCTAGGTCTTGATGACATCCCACTTGAATTCTATAAGCACAACTTAGAGTGGATTGGCCCTAAAATTTTGGAGTTGTATGAAGATGTGTTTGAGCAAGGCACCTTAGGGGTAGATATCAATCAAGGAATTATAATTTTTTTAGTAAAGGTGGTGATAGGACCCAAGTTAAGAATTGGAGGCCTACTCTTTTAAACCTGACATGTAAGAATATTGTCAAGGTTCTTGCTAGGAGAATAGGGGACCCGCTTAATAATTTTATTTCTTCTACTCAAACTAGCTTCATTAAGGGGAGATTCATCCTTGATAATTTAATTACTAGTTGGGAGGCAATGAACTTGGCTAAGAGTGAGGACCAAAATGAAGTAACGGTATTGTTATAGTTGGAGAAGGCATAAGATAGATTTGAATGGTCATTTGTCATGGGCATGCTTCAGGATTTTGGATTTCCCTCTTATTTTGGTAAATGGATCAACATCCTCCTTAAATATGCCTCCACAATCATTGCTATTAATGGTGAATTATAAGATAATATTAAGCTTCAAAAGTCTATAAGATAAGGGTTCCCTATTGCTCCTGCATTATTTTTTCTTGCAACATATGATCTCTATTACATTCTCAGTACTCTTCAACTTGGTCCTCTGGTCAATGGTATCACTCTCCCTAACAAGGAGATACTACATAATGCCTAATCTGCAGATGAAACTGCATTATTTATTGTTTTGGAGGAAGAGAACTTTGACAATATGTATAAAAGGCTTCAGTTCTTTTGTCTGGTCTTTGGATCTAAAGTGGCCAATCACAAATCTTCTATTATTGATTGACATCCTGAATCTGGATTGGATTGTGTCTAAAGGATGGTAGTGACCCAATCCCAACTTTATTATTAGGTATTTGAGGATCACTTTCCCTATTGACCCATCTCTTAAGGATATGCAATCTTGGCTCTTCTCTAAATTGAGAAGAAGTACATGAAGTGGAAGACTAATCTTCTCTCTATGACATGGAGGATTCAAGTAGTCCAAAAGGTTCTTTTAGCTCATCAAATGTATTTCTCTTACACTTTATTATTTTCTAATTATCAATCCAATAGTCTAGAAAAGATCATGAGAGATTTCTTTTGGTCTGATGGTTTGGGAACAAAAGGAGACATTGTGTCAAATGTGAATGGTGTTGTCTTCCTAAAAGGTAGGGGGTCTTGGTAATAAAGACTTGAAGATTTGTGGAATTTCTTAGGCCTCTAAATGGACCATTCAATCCTTTTCAAGGGAGGAACCATGGAAGGTCCTAGTTAGGAACAATATTACCAAATTTTCTATTAAGAAAGGTAAAAGTTATGTTTCTCTTTGTGATAAGGACTTTGGTAACTTCTAGTTGTCTATCTTTAGCTCTAAGGTTTTTTAGTCTCTCTAGAAGGCGTGTACCCATGTTAGGGATTTTATTATGTCTAAGGGGGCTGTTGGAGGCTCTCCTACTTAGTCTATCATAGACAAATCCTTATGGTGGGGAGTGGAGGCTAATGAGAAACCCTTAGCTCTAACTCAAAGTTACTTTGCTAAAAATTGGCACAAGTTTGGTATTTCTATGGTGCAAGATATTTTTATTGAGAATCGGTTAGGGACTTGGGAGGAGATCTCTACCGGGTTCAATATCCCTAGTACTTAGAAAAGCATTTTTTCTATTATCTATAAAGCTAGGGGTAGATGGTTTCCTGGACATATTATGAACATTAATCATTTTTTTGCAGCAGACCAAATGGAAAGATGTCACATTTTTTAACAAGGTCTCTACTAAATAGATATATTGCATGTTGAAAAGTGGTTGCTCTACCTTTGACAAAGTTAACCATAGATGGGGGTTGGGATGCTCTATTTCTAAAAGACATTTTATCTTTGACTATTTCTAGCATTCCTATTGTGCAAATGAAAAAGGATTGTTTTAGATGGTTGCATCACTTAAGAAACTTTTTGTTTGGTTTTCTATCTCCCATGAAAAAGGTAGCATCATCATGTGTGATCTTTTTTCTATTCCTAAAACTTATGAGAATTTTTTTTTTGAGTGTAGTTATGGTCATGGTGTTTGGTCTATTTTTTTGGTTCTCCTATTATTTGGAATGGTGGTTCTGGTCTCTCATGGAGTGAAATCTTTTATGGTTTTGTGGAATATTTTGACCTAAAGACTAAGACTTTCTGGTTTGTCTTAACTTGTGAGATCTTGTGGCTCCTATGGAAGGATAGGAATGGAGAGATTTTCCATAGGAGAAGGAGACAACTTACCGAGTTTGGGTGAGTTCTGACATAGGTAGAAGTTGCCTTAGAAATATCCAAGGAAAAGATTATGATGTTGATGAGGGAAGATCAACTATTGATCCACAAGAAGGATGTGATCTCCTTCCAATACTTCTTGGTGCACAAGGACATGCTTAATCTGAGGGAGCTTGAAAACTTGAACTAGCTCATTCAAAATTTCAATATTGAAGACAAGACTATTGGGTTCAAGGGCCATACACAAGGGCCCCATAGTGCTGAAATTAATATTAGCAAAGATTAGTTTCCTAGCAACTAAAGGATGCATTATTATTGCATTTTAAAGTTTTCATTTTTGGCTATGTTGTATCTAGTACTTTAGTTTTGGTTCTATATCATCTTCTATTCTTAAGTCTCTACCATGGTTATATATGTTGATATATGAATATACATGATGTATACATCTGGAGTCTATTAGCTAGGGGTGAGTCTCAATCCTTTTTATAATTTTGGTTCTTAAAGTACTTTTGATGTTACACCAGACTTGCACTTTTTTACTATCAACATTTTTCTTCTTGCAACCATAGAATATACTTTATTTTTAACAAATTTCCTGTAGCATGGATGTTTCTAGCTCTTGGTGCCTATATAGAGTCGACTGAATTCAAGCTAAACATCCCTAGTCTAATAATTAAATGAATCTCCATGCGAGAAAGATGACTATTCAATATGGATTGACTATGGTCCTTGGATTAACCATTATCTAAGGTCATTAAATTAATTATGAGGACAAGAAAAGGGAATTTCCAAGTATCTTATGTGGTGATTCCCCCACCCCCCTCAAGACACACCAAATCTATCACACTAGATTGGAGGGCGTTCATCTCATTCTAGTATAATAGATTTAGCCATTAAAACATTGCTACTTAAAGAAGAGAAAAAGGTATCACCCTTTCCAACTAGGTTTTCAACATTCTTCTTAAATAAATCTACCAATGTAGTTGTATCATCTTCAAATTGAATGTTAGCTAATTTCTATTAGTTGGAAAGCATAATCACTTTGACCCTTGGAGATAATGAATCATCTCCAAGCATATAAAATACCATGTCTTCTGAAATGACAAATAGAGAAGGGGCCAATGGGAAACCCTATCTAATGGATCTAGAAATGGGAAAGGAGATATATATAACACCAACAATCTCCACTAAGGTTGTGACTCCAATCATGAGGTAATTAACCATTTAGAAAAAATACTTAGAAACCCTATTCATTAAAGTATCCTCATGTTATATTCCCATTCAATACTTTAATAGATTTTTCACAGTTTATTAAAAAAAATACAAGCCTGATATCTCCAACATCTAGCCTAGTCAATGACCTCCCAACAAGTAATTAGGTTTTTCCAGAATAAACATTCCATTAATAAATTTAGGTTGAGTGGAGTTGATCACTTTGGATAAAATGTTTTTAGTCTTAGAGTGAGTGTCTTGGCAAATATTTTATAAGACACATTGAGTAGGTTACTAGGCCTCTAGTTCTTGATTAAATCTTTGTCTCCATCCTTAAGGAATGAATTTATAACCTGCCCAATTTGGTAACAAGACCAAGATATCTAGATTCAATAGCCTCTTCATTTAACATCAAAAGATCTTTCCAAATCCAATCAATTTTATCCTTATAGAACTCGATGGGTAACTCATCAAGCCTTGGGGCCTTTCATTGTTCATTTCCAAAATGGTATTATTGATTTCCTTTCTAGATATAGGTTGATCTAGTACCCAAGGAATATCTCTCATCTAATATCCTTGATCTTTCTAGATATAGGTTGATCTAGTACAAAAGGGTCAAAGAGCTTGATCTTGAGGCCTCTCCACCATTTTGATATCCTTGAAAAGTACCCAAGGAATATCTCTCATCTAACACATCCAATTCCAAAGTGAAATTATATCATTGTGGTCATTGGGAGCATAAATAGAGCCTACTCCTACCACTTTTCCATTTAAGTTAAAAATAACCCGCACCATTTTGTTCCAAGGGGAAGAATAAATTTATGCCACCTAGGTCCTGTAAGGATGACAACATCCCCCTTACCATTACTAAAATTTGAAAAAATAGTTTTGGAGCACTTAAGAGAAATTCCAAGATGGAATTCGGTTGCTTTGATTTCCTAAAGCATGAAAAATTCATAATCCTCATGGTTCCTTAGAAATATTTTAATCACATATTTATTTCATGGGACTCAAGTCTTGTAACATTACAAGAAATAAATTTGGCATTCATTAGGTAACAATTTAGGGTTCGATGTCCATAGGAACTTTAAAGCTATTAAAACATTTAGGTAGTTTCCTTCTTGGGATCTTAAAGGGTTTGATATTGCTAACTAATTTTGGGGGCCTACCCCCCTTCCTCTTGGGAAAGGGCTCCACATCTTCATAGAAGATTTCATATTCACAATTCTTTTTCACTACCACATCTTTCTTAGTCCTGTTAGTGTAGTTTTTTATTTTTCCTATTTTGCTAGGTTTTTTCTACACTTTTAATAATCTTGCTTAGGTTAATAAAGCATGTCTTATTAGGTGAATGGTTGTGAGGTGTCACCTTCCTGCATGTGAGCATCCATTAGCTATCTTGGGAAGATACTTTGCTATCTTTAGTTCAATAGATGGTTGCTCCTCATTGGTTGGTGTTGCCAACTCCTCCCTCTTCCTAGCCTATATAAGCATGCTACCTGGCTTGTATTTGTATCTCTTGTTTTTGCATCCTCTTAATGCTATTTTTCTTCTACCATCTACATTTCTCTCTTGGAGACTAACTCTGTGTTTGTATTTTGATTTTGTGTCATTTGCATTCATAGTTTAGATATTTATTCTTTGCACTAGTTTTCTAGGTTATTAATCTCTTCAGATTCTAACAAGTCCTGGGTTTCTTAGATTTCTTCTTAGAATTGAATATAAATAGTTCACCATCCTCATCCCTACTGACAAAGTTGGAAAATCTATCTTCATCTCATTCTGACTCACAACTTCCATACTACCTCTAAGAGCCTCTTCCTCACTACTTTCATGAAAGCTATTAGAATTTCTATCCATATGAAGGGGAATAAGAGGCTTGAGGTTAGGAGGAGGGAGGGAAGGAGGAATTGGGATAACTATGTATTCCTAATCATAGTTTATCCTCAAGATTATAGGAAAGCTTGATGGCTTCCAACCCACCAATGATCGAGGCATCATCTTTGCACTCGTTAGCCAAGTCCACTACAAGGGAGGTCACTAGAGGCCCATTGTCACTAGGGGAAAAAATTATTATATGCATATTTGAGGCTTAGGAAATAGGTGGGTAGGAGAAGATATATTGTTAACTGGGGGAAACATTAGGGGACCTATGGTACTTCTTAGTTTTTTCAAGTACAATCTATTGGGCATTTTGCATCACGTGCTTAGGTTTGTGAACCAAGGGATGGAGACCAAGATTGATTTTATTAAGTTTGGGGAGAGACTCAAGTTGGGAAAGATCACATTTCGTAGGAGGGGGGTCCTTGAGTTGTTGAAGGAAACTTGCAAGACATCTAGTGTGGCACAAATTACCTTAGAATTAAAAGGAGGAGGAATGCCAAGAGAAGGACTAAGGAAGGGGGTAGAGAAGAGAAATGAACAACCACGGAGTTCAAAAATGGCTTCTTTTGGAAAATGCTTAATAGGATCGATAGAAATAAGAAGTCTAAATTCAATATGAGGAAGTAAATTGTTAGTTTATCTACCCTCAAAACATTTCCGAGGGGTTTGAGAGCCTAAGGAAGAAGGTTCCAAAGAAAAGGGGCTAGATTACAAATAGTGATCCAATAGGGGATGACAGAGCCAATATTTTGGCATTGATAGCATCAGGTGACCATGACAAGGTCCTATAACAAGATGAGCCAATCCTCTAGAATTGCTTGTTGATCACCTCTTTTTGGGAATTAGGGTTAGCAAAGAAAATTAGAATACCTTTTTGAATCATTCTCAGGTAAGAAAAATAAAACCCTAATTTTGTAGTCTACACATTATGTAACCATTTAGTCAAGTATGATCTAGATGGAATCTTATTAACATCTTGGGCCTCAAGAAAGATGACCGAAATCCAAAGTTTATTTTTCCCCTTTATGGCCATGACCATTTGGGTACTAGGCCTAAGAATACAAACAGGGGTGGTCAAATTCTTACGTCAATCTCACCCTCTTTCATATCCATCTCTATCACTTCCCAAACAACATTCAAACCTTGTTACTATTGGCAATGACATTTCATTGCCGTGAGCCTGTTTGAAGGATATGGGTTGTTCAAGTCGTTAGGTTGTGCTAATGATTTTTCTTGCACACTTGAACTGTCTTTGGAATGTAGAGTACCTAGAGCATTAGTCTCCATATTAATTTGGTTTGATGAGCCCACTACATTAATTTCCCTTGACAAGAGTAGATAGAAAGTATAGTAATGGAGGATGACTTTCTACCAATGAGGAAGGCCTCCTCTGATTCTTTCCTAGGCATTTAAGCCTAGTTACAAAACCTTGGGTTTCTTAGCAACTGTCTAAACTTACTTAGGAGGTGAGTGTTTTTCAATGTGAGTAAGAGAGATATAGAGATCAAGATAGAAAAGGAGAAATAAGGACATGCGTGTGAGTGGGAGATATAGAGATCGAGATAGAATAGGTGAAACACAAATGTGTGTGTCTGAGTGAAAGAGGTTTGGAGATAGCTATAGAGAGGGAGAAATATATGAATAACGAAGCAAAGAAATAGTAAGAGAGGGGTTGAGAGGGAGAGAGGGAGAGAGGTATAATGGGAAAGGAGAGAAAAAACTAGTCTCTCTATATCTCTAAAACTTTTAATCTAAATTTTATATTACAAATTTTAAAAAATTACAATAAATAAAATTGTATTCAACAAATAATTATAAATTAAATTAATTCTAATATCTTTATTTGTAATTTTAACAAAATATATAAATAATTAAAATAGTTTTTACTTTAAAAAAAAAACTTTAAAAGAATTAGAATAAGTAAAATATATAAACAATAAACTACATTTTAAATTTAATGAAATGAAGAAAAATAAAGCTACTTTTTAAAATTTAAAATATTATAGAAAAGATAATAATAAAGGATATTCTTATTTTAAAAGTAATAATGATAAAAATATATATAATTTTAGATGTTCTAGCTATTTTTCAAAATTGGTATTAAATATTACTAACTTTTCACAATTCATAAGAATGTTTGAAGTTGTGTTTCAGAATTGATGAAAGAATCTTTACACAATCGAATTTAAGAAGAAAATCGTGATATTAATTATCTTAGACATATTTAAATTAATTAATAATTTAATGAAAGGGTGCATTCAATTTTTTTTTTTTTTTAAATCAAATTGAACTCGTTTGAAGTCGGCTCAATCAAATATTAGAAAAGTAAGTATTTAAATCTAGAAAGAAATAGAGACCGAGTTTTATTATTTGAATATCCAGCTTGAAGTTTTCTGTGAGCAACTATTCCATTGAATTCTGCAAATACATGATATCTTGCTTTAACCTTTCTGTGAGCAACTATTCTATTGAATTCTACAAATTGCAAATACACTGTTTTTCAAGTAATTTGATACAGTTAGAAATGGAGGGCTATAATGACATTTCTCAATTATCTAGTATTCTTTCAATATTGCAAGACAAGGAGGCAGACGAGACTGCCAAAATGATAGCTCTAAGTAGCTTGTGTGAGATTCTAGCCATGGCTTCTGAAGAGTTTTATGTTGATAATTTTATACCTGTTTTAGTTAAATGTTTGGAGGAGGGAAGCCCGGATATAAAGCTATTAGCTACAAGAGCTATAGCATATATTTGTGATGTTTTTCCATGGATTTGTGCAAATGTTGGGAGTGAAGGTGCAATTTCATCTATGTGTGAACACTTGATCACTATAGATTACATGGATTTAGCAGAGGAGGTATGTTTATGCTTTTTAATTTATTTGTGATTGTTTTTAATGTTTAAGTTGTCAAATTTAAAAATCTTTACTTTTATATGTACTGGCACAATTATAATATTTAGGGTTTCTTATTGAAATTTTATAAGTAAGACAGTTTAAGTTGAAGTAATATTGAGATGGTTGACTTATGATACATTCTTATGAGCGTCACCTAAATGCAGTAGTGCGCAGTATTCCAATCATTGTCATGCAAGATGGATTCTTGTGAACCACTACTTATAAAACATAATTGCTGACTAAATCACAATTTGACTTCAAATCATTTTGAATTTAGATTAATTTGTATATTCATTTTTACTGTACTGTCTATTACTATTATGGTAATGTGTTGAAAATGAACACGTTCTTTCTAAACAATTTTTAAAACTGTATTGTGACTGATTTGTTGTCCATTACTTATGATTGTCTTTTATTGTTCTGCTGATATTCAGTGCTTAAAAGACCTTTTAAATTTGATTTTTACCTTAACCGAAAGTCACTGCCATACATTTTCAAACAATGCAGTTTTTAGAGATTCAAATTTGAGATATGTATATGTTTAGTTTTAACAGTGTCGTCCATTGCACTGCAGTCTGTAATGGCCTTGGAAAAGATCTCTCGGAGGCGTGCATCCGCTTGCCTTCGTGATGGTGCTTTCATGGCGCTATTGCTACATCTCGATTTCTTTTCCAGTGCTGTTAAGGTAGGCTATTGCTTCCAACGTAAGCCCTCTTACTAAATTTCTCCGAATTTCGACATACATTCTTGTGTCTAAACAAATTTAATTTTTTTTACAGAAACATGCATTGTCAACAGCGGAAAATATTAGCTTAGAACTTTCATCCTCTACTATTGGTATGGCAATAGATCAAATTCCAATACTATTGGGCTTCTTATCAGATCCTGATGCTCAGGTACATTTTGAATTCTGATTCTCCACATACAATTATTTAATATTTAGACTGTAATCTTGAACTGTAGTTATTTTTATCCAAGGTTTCTTGTTTCATGAAGTGTTGTGGGCCAATTTCTTCTATTTCTCTTACTTCTAAGATTCTGTCATTTAACTGCTTTTCAGTATTCTCTTCATGACGGGGACAGCAAAGTCTAACAAAAAAATATGATGGATTTCAGATTGTAGGACATGCATGTGTGTGTCTGTCTCGAATTGCAGAAGCTGCTGCCGATGCTTCTATAGATTATTTAGAGGATCTTTCTAAATATGATCTGATAGCTGAAGTTATAAGCTCAATTTCTGCCACCAACTCAGTCAGTAGCCAGGCATCTCTTAGTTCACCAAGATTCATGGTAATTTTATTCATATTACATTTGGATGAGGGTATTTGAATTCTAGGTGATTTGTTTGTTTTGAATTCTAGGTGCTGAAATAACTCTTTTGGTTTGCTCCAGGCTCTGTTTGCACTGCTCTCAAAGTGTGCCAATGCTTCTGCTATATTTTCAGGACAAATGATTGAAATGGGCATCTCTAGTATTTGTAGGGACATTCTTGTTTCACAGATGACCATTCTTCTGTCTCCAAACAATCAAACTAATCAGGTTCACTCTCCTCTTTCCCAACCAAAAAAACTTATTCAAATCAAGAAACCAACTAAGGTAATCTCGTGGATTGTGGAAATTTAATGACATAATATGTTGACTGAATTTAAACTGTTGTTCTTACAGTTGTCTGCGATTGTATCCTTTGTGAATGTTCTTCTTCCGTCGGTATCCACTGAAGAAATTTCACTTCCCACCAGTGATAAATCTGGTGATACACAGAACTTCATTACAGAAAAGCTATTTCAAGAAAAACCTGAGCTTTTGATACAATTTGGAATGAATCTTTTTCAACTTATGATTCAGGTACAAAAGAATATAAATTGAATCTAGTTTAGCAGTAACATGAGTTTGCACTATTTTAAGTGTTAATACTTTTGCAGGTACACGGTTCAAGTATCAATGCCCAAGTTAGCCACCAGTGCCTACAAGTCATCAGAAAACTATTGTATCTCAGCACTCCAGAGATGTTTAAGTCTCTAATAAAGGAAACAAACATAGCAAAGTATATCTCATTTAATGCAAACATTTTTGAATTATTTACTATTAGCTTTTATGTTTCAGAGACCCAAAACATACCTGAGCTTTTACATATGTGCAGATTTTTGGCAGGAACTTTATGTGGGAAAGATATTAAAAGTTCATTGACAGCACTACAGATGGCAGAAAATTTAATTCAGAAACTTCCGGACATGATTTTCAATATGTTCATGAGAGAAGGTGTTTTTCATGCAGTGGGGACACTTATATCTACAGGAAGCAGTGTCTCAAGAAAGAAGGAAACTGATGCAACACGAAATACATGGTCAGACTCAGAAAGTGAATATGAAAGCGAAGAAAGTCGAATAGAAGAAATCGTCAGTGCTCATGCAAGGCAATTTAAGGCAATATACTTCGATTCAAATCCAGGGACTAGAGCTTCAAACAGTTTTTGCAAGTTGATAAATCTTTGTAAGAAGTTAGATGGGGCCTTGTGTGAACAGAGTAAATCAAAGAAGGGCAAACAGAGCAAGGTTACATATGACAGTCAGTATGGTTTCAATGGGAAAACTGAAGGCAACCCTAGACAGGGT
Source organism: Cupressus sempervirens (assembly GCA_028749045.1). Taxonomy (NCBI): domain Eukaryota; kingdom Viridiplantae; phylum Streptophyta; class Pinopsida; order Cupressales; family Cupressaceae; genus Cupressus; species Cupressus sempervirens. Next base: position 702,642,332 of record CM053789.1, on the reverse strand, counting down.
AAGGGGAGAAAAGAACGAAAGGGTAAAGGGAGTTTTGCTGTCCCTGATGACAACAATATAACACAAATAATTGCTGATATTCTGGCCCAACTGTGCCAAGATGATAGCACCTCAACTTTTGAGTTTGTTAAAAGTGGGGTTGTGACATCCTTACTAAACTATTTTACAGACAGAGACTTGAAAAGAGAAAAAAGTCCAAAAGCTGATTCGATTGCACATCAGTTGGAAACAAGGAAAAGACTTGAGACGTTTGTCGATCTCTCTCTCCCTTTGATTGTTCATGGAAAAGAAACACCATTGACTGTTTTAGTTCGGAAGCTGCAGGATGCACTTTCCTCAGAAGATTTTTCTTTACAATTCAGTCAGGGTCCAAGGTCACGCAATAATGATCCTATAAAAGTACGGTTATGCGGAGGACAAGGAAAAAGAGCTCTTTGTAGCCCGCCTCCAACTATTCTTTATATAGAGCCTCCGGCTAGGATCACTGATATTGAAGATTATCTGTGTCATAGAATGCAGATAAATAAAACTGAAACTAACTGTACTAGTAACGTGGCTAAGTCCGGTAACCCTGTGACATCTACAGATTCTGCAGAAGGGGGATCTTCAGAAAGATTGAGGTCATCAACAATAATGGAAAATTCTGCCACTTCTACATCATCCAAAGAAGGAGAACCTACAACTGATTTGAATGACACACAAATAAAAAGTGCGGCTTCAATGGGAGATGCCTTAGAGAGAGAGCCACAACAAAGATATCAGCAAGGAGGATTTAGAGATGAGGTAAGCAAGCTTAATTTTCAATGGTTCCAACTGACTCCTAGATTTTTACAATTACATCTGGTCAGCATTTAGTGGTAGAATGCCCATAAAACCTGTGAAAGTTGAAATTACAAAATAACTTCTCTAATGTTTTAACAAATCAAAAGCAGCCTTAAGTTTCTGCTATTTTTGCTGCTAGTTTACTATTGCTCTTGGTTGTCTCTTGTTGTTCTGCAATGCTTTTCCTTTATCTTCATGATGTACTAAGGGTCTGAAGCCTTTCAAAATCCCTGTTTCTATAATTGAGAACAAATTGATGGATTAATACTTACGTTCTTAATTTGTATTAATGTTCTTGTATCAAAGGATGCAAGTTTTTGTTTGATTCCCCTGTGTAGCATTCAATCAATGCACTTTTTGTTTGCAAAAGTAGGATCCTTTGGTTGTTCCTGTTGAGCTTTGACAAATTATGGCTATGGATGACTAATAAATAGTAATATTTTGGAAATGCTGACATACCCTCTTTGCAGAGGGAAATAAGATAATGGATGATTGTGCAAGTTTCATGAGATATTTGATTATAAACTATGGCCAGTGTATTTACAATTTTATAATGTTCTTAGGGGATATTGGAGGAACCAATATCTATCTCTGTGATGGAGGGGGCGAGTGACATAATGTTGATGGATACGGCAGATGCAAGTGAAATAGATGGTTAGTTTGCAGTCTTATAGTTAATCTATTAAAATTAGAGATTTCATAGAAGGGAAGTCCGATATTTAATGTCTTTTCCCATTTTTAGCAGATTTTAGAACAATAAAAGCAGGATCTAATAGTTCAGAAGGATCCAGCAGAAGTAGGGAAAATCCTACATTTAATTTTTTCGTTGGAGGTAAACTGCTAGATAGATCATCAACAATATACGAAGCGATTCAAGAAAACATGGAAGTTGAAGGAGATGAGCCAAGGGATTCAGGGTTGGAGTATATTGATGACTCGATTAGGTACAAAGTTCACAAAATTAGATATAAGAGGGCAAACACAGCAAGGGGAAGGAATTTGAATGAACGAGATAAAGAGCATTGTAGAAAGATAAATTTTAGGAATTTTCCTTGTATTGACAAGATTTTGCAAGGAAAGCCCCCTTGTGGTATACAAAAGAGAGATAGCACACATGATATCCTGTTGCTTCTTCAAGTTCTTGATGAACTAAACAAATCAGCTTCTTGCTTGAGAGCTAACAGCTTATCTGATGCATTTGCAAAAGGGAGATTGAAAAGCCTAGATGAATTGAAAGAAAATGTTCCCACTGTTCCAAGAGAAGAATTTTTGAGTGGTACGCTGACTGCAAAGCTAGCATACCAACTACAAGATCCAGAGAAATTGGCTACTTCTGGTCTGCCCAATTGGTGTCACCATTTGACTGAAAACTGCCCTTTTTTGTTTCCACTTGAGATAAGGAGGCAATATTTTATGTTCTCTGCATTACATAAGATATCTCCACATTCAAATGTGAGAAACAGTGATGCTGCTAGGCCACCACGCCTAAAGGTTTGCATTTCACGAAAGCGTGTATTAGAAGCAGCTAGACAAGTGATGAACTTGTGCTGTGGGCAGAAGGGTGCCCTTGAAATCCAGTATTATAATGAGGTTGGCAGTGGTCTGGGGCCAACTCTTGAGTTCTATACACTTATTAGTCATGAATTACAAAGGAGTAAAACTGGACTGTGGAGGACAAACGGAGGGGAATCAGGTCAGGCATCTCTGGGATTATTCCCTCGTCCTTACCCACCTCATACAGATTCTTGCTGTGGAAGAGAGAACATCAATGTGATAGAGAATTTTACTCTTCTTGGGTTTCTAATGGCTAAAGCTCTTCAAGATGGTCGGTTTATGGACCTACCTCTTTCCAGGGCATTTTATAAACTTCTTCTTGGGAAGGTGAGCTTATAAATGATAAAGCTTCAATTTATTTCAATTTAGGTTGTTAATTGAAACTGACAAGTCATTTGGGCATGCAGGCTCTTGATTTATATGATATCAAGTACTTTGATGTTGAGCTTGGAACAATATTGCAAGAAATGCAAGCTCTTGCTGCTCGAAGGCAATACCTGGAGTCAATGTCAGCTGAGAAGAGCAAAGAAATATCAAATTTACATTACCATGGCGAAGAAATTGAAGACCTGTGCATTGATTTCACTCTTCCTGGTTTTCCCCACTACCCTCTCAAAGCAGGAGGCAGCAGCATCTTGGTACATTCTCAGAATGCCTTTTTTGTGATTTTTGGCTGTTACAATAGAGACATTTGTTTCTAATTGTCAATGCTCCATAATACTTAGTTGTATTCATCTCCTCTTTATTTTCTGCAGGTTACAATAGATAACATAGATGAGTATGTTTCATTGGCTGTGGATACAACTATTGGTTCAGGAATCAGGCCACAGATTGAGGCCCTAAGAAAAGGGTTTAATCAGGTGAGTGACCTTTCATTAGAACTAGCTCTAGGTTTGTTTTTGTCAATTTGATCTATTGGTTTGGTAATTTTTACAGAAGCACTTCTAGATTTGACCAATTTGATCTATTGGCTTTAGCATTTTTCATAGAACCGATTCTAGATTTGAATTTATTAAATTTCCACTTGTCCAAATTATTAAATGCAGTTTTTGGTACCTATCTTGATTTTTGAAAGCTGTTGGTGATTGAATGCTTGTTTCCATTGCTTACAGGTGTTTCCCATCTCAACTTTGCAATTATTTTCAGAAGAGGAATTGGAAACACTTATATGTGGTGTGCGTGACTTATGGAAGGTGTGCATGAACTATGAAGCGGTTCAATTGATTTTTATATATCATAGTCTCTATCAATGTTTGGGTTTTGAAACGTAAAATGTTTTAGCAGGATGAAATGCTAAGGAACCACATCAAATTCGACCATGGGTATACTGCTCAATGTGATTACGCAGTGGATGTGAGTTATTCATTCCCAGCTCTTACGTTCGGATTTTTAGAGTTTGTTTATTTCTTGCTGAATTTTGAGACTCTAAAACCCTAGATCTGCAATACCCTAACATCTTTTTTTCTTAATTACGTGAAGTTTATTGAGATCATGGGGCAATTCACACCAAAGCTGCAGAGAGCATTTTTGCAGTTTGTTACTGGCTGTCCAAACCTTCCTCCGGGTGGTTTGAGTGCTCTGAATCCAAAACTGACTGTTGTTCGCAAGGTAAGTGCACTGCTCACATTTACAAGTATAGATTCATTAATCAGATTTATTATTTCCAAATTTTACATTTTCTAAGCACATGTCTTCGAAACGCAGAATCCCCCAAATTCAACAGAGGCTGTTGATATGGATTTGCCGAGTGCTATGACTTGTACAAATTACCTTAAACTCCCTCCTTACTCAAACAAGGTTTGCCCTTCTCCCTATTGAATCAAGAACATTTGTGATGTATTTTATGGCTCTCTAATAATTTGTTGTGGTAGAATATGTTTGTAATGATAAAAATAATTGCAGAAAACAATGCGTGACAGACTGGTGTATGCCATTACTGAAGGGCAAGGATCTTTCGACCTCTCATAGAAACAGAGGCGATTGAATCATTCAGAATGTTGGCATATTATTGAGCTCCACGAAATGATTTCGGAAATTTAGAAGACATTGGTCACTTATGCCCATTCAAATGCAAGACCCTTAGCAGATTGTCTCGCTCATGATGAAAATAAAATTCAAGGAACTGTTTGCCGCGTTACAGAAGTTTGAATGAAATAAATGTACAGATAATCCAGCAGTGCACACTGATCGACATGTCTGCAGAATGGGAAGCCTCTAAAATTGAAAGTATCATGTTACTTTGTTGGTTGCTTAATTCCAGTCATTCTGTTTATGCCAACATTGAAGCTATGGTTAAATTTGATGCAATGAGCATGTTCTTGTAATTCTGTTGTAACTATGTTTTTACAGCTGCACTGTCTGATTTTTAATTCTTTATTTATTAAAAAATGGTTGTTGCTATTATGACTTGTGTTCATGGCAATGCTAATGGCGACGACATTAAGTGTTATTTTAACTCTAATTTTAACATAACTTGTCTCCATTCTTACGTATATGCAATATAAACCAAATAAATGAGTTAAGTGATCATTAGAATCAATATCAATTTCAACATAAAAATTTCTGTTGGAAATCAAACAAAGTCATGTTTTACTATTATAATTTAGTTTACATGGATTCTTAATAAACTACTTGTTTAATTTTCTTTACAGAGTTGCTTTTACAATGTGGAAGCTTGTGTTGAACCAATTAGTACATAGTTTGGTTTGGGGGATTTATGAAACTCTAAGTTTGATCCTTACCTTTCTCTTATTTCTTTTACATTATCATTAATATTAAATTAAAAAACCATATAAATGATAATATGATTAGAACATAAAATTTCTTAATATTTACTTTGATACATGTATGGTAGTTTAGCTTTTGTTAGCTATGTATATCTAATATTATCTACATAAATATATAGATATAGTCATACTAAGCTATGAATCTTAAGACATTTTTATGAAAGATAGAAATATTTTTTCTTTTCAATGAGAAAATTATAATCTTTTTATAGTTATATTGATCCACATCAAATTGTAATATTGCTATCAGTGGTGTAGTCTTCAAGTCAAATTAAATGGCGCTCCTTTAATGAGTATTTGTTAGGAAGAACCCATCTGTCGAATAATGAATGAAACACTTAACACTCATTGCATCTAGGTGATGCTCACAAAGATGAAGAATTGAGTCTTCCCAAAAGATCACTCATCCCAACACAAGATTAAAACATTAGACAACTACAATGATCATCTTAAAATCCTTAACAATTACCAAAATTTATACTTAACTAATTTCTTCTCCAACTAAAAGAAGTCCTCCTAAATAAATGGATCCAAAAGAAAAAGGAATGAATAACCACCTTAATCCAAATCTTATTTAAATTACCTTTTATTACATGATAGAAATATAATTTCTAATCTTGTTAAATAGACAATAGATTTAAAATTCTTAAAATGTCATTCAAATTGCTATTCAATATTCTATCAAAACTTATAAAATCAAATACACTTTACCTTTAGATGAAGCATCATATTGGACAGAGAAGAATCATGTTGGTTTTCATTGCTTTGCTTTCTTCATACAAATTGGGAATTAGTGACATTAATTTAGTTTATTTTTGAAAGTTGATCTTCATACAAATTGGGAATTAGTGACATTAATTTAGTTTATTTTTGAAAGTTGAACTATTGAAACCAGTTCCCCAAACTATCATAATTTGAGGAGAAAATATGAAAATTGTTGAAGTATAGTTTCCACATAATGAGAGAGAAGAAAAACCTTAAAAGTCCTATCTACAAAACAAGGCTAAAAATAATGATATTATGAATGACATAGTGATGAAGGGCCACACTAGCTTACCAACTCATAACCAAGAATGCAACAATATGGAGACAAAGAGAGATAAAATGCTTCCCAAGCAATTTTATTATACTTGAAAATCCTTACAATATTCTCCAAATGAGAGAACTCCAAATTCTTACAATATAAAAGAGCTTCCAACTAGCTTGTACACCAAGAGCTTCTACAAGAAATTGCACTTGAAGACTTCTACTTCCTGAACTTGATTACAAATGATAATAAGCCTTGCTTAAATAGGCACTTCCAACCCAAGACATTACAAACACAACCAATGTGCGATAAAAGGTAAATACAACTACCTTAAAACAAATGTTAAATTCCCACCCAAATACAACTAAACACCACCATGTGGCCCAATTAGAAAATTATATTTCCTTTGTGGATTACAACAAATATTAAATGCATGGTTTAAGGAACTTTCTACAAACTTCTAAGATGCCACCTACACACCTCGATTAGTGGAATGACAACTATTTTTCTTATTTTTCTATTTATGACACCTATGCACCTTGAAAATAAAGATTCCTCTTTTCTCCTTTTTTCTATTTTATTTTTTATTTTTTATTATTTTTTGTCACTTTCTTTCTCCTCCACAATTTTTTTTTTAAATTTTAAATAATAACTTTAATCACTCCTTTTTTCTGTGATGCAAGATGCTCTTGCATCACATAGCAATACCTATTGGAGGCTAGTTCAAGCCTTTGAAAATGGTAAAACTATTGAAACCTGTGGTTGCAGAGGTGTTGTTATGTGTTGGATTGAATGAAGCAATCGAGCAAGTTACTCAAAACAAAGAGAGAAAAACAAAGAGGTTGATTTGCTTCAAGCAAGACATTGAAAAACTGGTTGATCATCTGAACAAGCTTTGTGTCAATTCGAAGAGATCAATGCCTAACTATAACTTATTTGAATACAACCCTTATGTTCAAAATCTCCAATATAACAACTTTCTAGCTTTAATGCAAATATTACTATTTTACATACTAGTCAATGCAACACAAAATAATTCAGTCATCATAACCTTAATACGTAGTAAAACATTAATAAACAATTATACATTCAAATATATTTTATTATAGTTTAGATTCAACAACTTAAAATAATCTTTCTCACTGTATGAGGATTAAAAAAATCATTAATAAATCATTTTCTCTCTTATTTATAACTAAGTATTGTTCTGCCAAATGTATTACTAAAATTTTGTAAAAACTCATTCTATCAAAAATATTTAATTATTATAATCCCTAAAAATAAATATAAAATTTTACTTCCAAATATATTAAATACAATTCAATTTCAACTACTTAAAATAATTATTTCCATCATAACTAATAGTTGAAAAGAATACCAACAACAACGCATTAAATTGTATCTTAACCTTATCCTCCATTATAAACAATTCCATGAGTGCATTCAACTCTACATATATCTTTGGTATCCAATTATAATGCTTCTCCTTATGGGTCATGACAGTCATAATCTACAAAATAAAATGAATATGTTTATTAGATGGAAACCACTACAAATCCTGGACACTTTACAAAATTGAGCACTACACATAGATAAACAAATTATAAACCACATAACCAATCTTTTCACTATCAATTTTTATAGAGATATTACACTTTTTCTCCCATACTAAGAATCGTACATCTTACCAAACATAACATCTTCAAATATAAGGGGCCATTCAATCAATCAAAAAGCATTTTATTGAGTAATTACAATGAAACTTGAGAAATTTATGATTTGATGTCAACAACTTTGCAACTAGGGCTAACAAACAAGTCTTTTGATTTCAACATGCCAAGGAGACAACTAGTGAAAGTGCCCAAATGGGAACTTCCCAACTACATGGTATCTTCCCAAGTTTACAACGGCCATTGCAAGACTTGCTTTGTAAGTGCTTAGCTTGTTTGGCTTGGGATTTTCTGAGTGTTTCTTTATATTATTATTTATAATCACCTACCATTCTTCTAGGCATAAAAACCTTGCTTCAATTCCTACATATATAAAGAAATTGTTTGTGGGGCGGTAAGTAAATTCAATGCTTACATCTTAAAAAAGAAAGCTTCTTAAAGGAAAAAAAACTTTTAGACATAAAAGTGCATAAGTGGTAAGAATTATTCTTAAAGAAAACCATTTAGACATAAAAGTGAATAAGTGGTGTGTACTATTAAAGTAAGAATAGAGAAGTTTATATCAAATTTCTTTTATAAATAGCTAACATTTTCTTTAATCAAATTTATTAACCTATTTTTCATATGTATTATTACAATGGGTGGTCATCACAAAAGTCAAATGCTTCAACTTTGCTCTGGAATCATAAGGGTTATCAAGAAGAATAATGGGATCATGTGATAGAATAGGAACTTAGTGTTAAGATCATTTGGTAAGATAGAATCTTGTGGAGAATATAGAAGATTAGGACACATAGATGAAGGAATGATAGGCCTTTGACAAGGATATGGAGCGATGGTCAGATTTAGTGGAGGTGAAGGGAAATTTTGATCTTGGTTAAGAAGGAGATCATTAGACTATATTTTAAGGGTGTTATTGTCTTGATCACTATGAATGGAATCATTTGAAAGAATGGGCATAATATCATGATCTTGCTTATGGATAAAATGTAAAAGATCAATAAGATTGGGAATGACACTTTTTTCCTGAGATAGAAGAGGGTCCTCATTGATAGTATAAACATGGATTATTGGATCATTATTAAATTCTACAAAGATAAGATCTTGGTCAATGATTGCATGAGATTGGTCACTGTGTACTATTACTACTCGTTAGAGATGGGCTCTTGTAAACTATTAGTCTTGAAACATGGAGCAATGAGTTGACCAATCTTCTTTTTAAATAATTATAAATTATACATGTAATATTTTTTTTTTAAAAAGAGAGTTAATGTTAATAAATTATATATTTTTTAAGTTCACAACAAAAAACTCAATATAGAAATCTTTGAACATTTTCTCATCATAAAAGCAATCACAAACATCCATTTTTTTTAACTTATGAATGATCCACAATGAGAATTAGAATTTCACATATTTAATAGATTTTATAATGTATATCATATTGAAAATAGTCTCAACATATGCTCATAAATGCTAATAATTCTCATTTCAAAATAGATATATTTTCTGCTCAAATCTCCAAAATCTCTTTTCAAATTCATAATCCTAATTGAAAAACACTTATCTACTTTAATAAAAATTATATATTTTTTCTGCTCAAATTTCCAAAATCTCTTTTCGAATTCATAATCCTAATTGAAAAATGCTTATGTACTTTAATAAAAACTCCAATTCAAACAAATCAAATTTTTGACTTACCTCAACATTAATAATATCCCAACAACAAAGTTATTGGTCTTCCCATCTAATCTGAGAGAGCTATCCACCTTAATGTGGCCATGTTCATCCAAGGACTCCACAAACTTATATCCTTAAGCCAGGAGGAACTTGCCTTCTTTCTTATGCAAACAAAATGGTAATTTGCATCAATGGTTTGTCCATTGCTTCTAGTAAAGCTTGTTATTATGTCAGAGATGGTGCTCATATGAGCCCTTTCATTGAGGTGAGCTTCTAGCTTCTTCGACTTGACCTAGGATTAGTGTTAAAATAATCCAGGGTTACAATTTTATGAGAGTGGATGAAAAACACAGTTTCTGTAGATGATTTGGTACGAACTATTACACCAAAACCCCAAGGTGCTAATGAAGACTACCCACCAAGATCATAACATCCCACCACACTCCACAGTCCAGACTCTGGGTTGGATGTTCACCCATATGGTGGGCCCTTCCTTGGTTGTATGAGCCCTAGACAAACACTACAATATCAGCCACTTACTGTGAGACTCGAACCTGGGTGGAGGCTCTGATAAGAGCATGACCATGGCACCATAGAGGCAAGATTTTTTCTCAACATTGGGATGATTTTGGGAAGAGCATAACTTTCAGATTTTGGTGATTTTTTTTTTTTTTAAATTAAAGGTTTTTTGAAGCTATAAAGAAGCTATAGTCCAAAATTCAAAGGAATTGGAGCAAATTTGAGAAAATTATTTTAGAATTACTATTTCTACATGATTTATTAAGATCTTCATATCTCTCACATCCTGTTGAATTGGAGTATAATTTGTATTGGGTTTTTGAATACATAGTAAATGAGCCTAAATTTCAAAGCTTGGAGAAATTGAAGAAAAAGTAAGCAAGATATTACAAAATTAGAAAATTTGTTGTAGGAAAATTCACTCTCAAGGCAGCAAATTTTCTAATTTTTTGAACTTTTTTCGAGTAAGGGTATATTGGCCCTAGTAAGTTACAGCAAAAAATTAAAAAATAAACCAGAGAATTTACATTTCATTTGTGTGATTTATCTCAAAAATATTGGTTTCTATCATGATAGGGCCTCCAACAAGAGGCAAAAAGAATTCTACCACGCTGGGGAAATCCTTTGATCAAGATTGGGAAACAACAAAGAATAGCAATCCCAATGAGGAACTAAGTAAGTTCAAGGAAGAGGTTAAGAGGGATATGCGTGACCTACGAGGAGATATATCAAATATAAAAAGAATGTTAAGCACCTATATGAATGAATCAAGGAAGGAGCTCTCAATAAATTAAGGTGAAACCTTTAAGTTGACTAATAATGACACAAATTTAAATACTCCTACAAGATCTAGGATTTTTTTTCCAAAGATGGATATGTACAAATTTGATGGCAAGGATCCTCTAACATGGATAAATCAAATGGAGATTTTTTTTGAAGTACATCAAACCCCATATGGACAAAAGATCATGATGGCTTCCTTATATCTAGAACCATATCAATTCATTTGGTATCGTTGGCTTTGTACTCATAGGAGGAAAAAGGGTCTCACTATATCATGGTCAATTTTTACAAAAGAATTCCAAACACAATATAAAAATAGTGTGGCAAAAAATTTCTTTAGCCAACTTGCTAAGCTTCAACAAATAGGACCAGATAAAGAATTGTATTCAAAAATTCCAAATCTATCCTTAAGAGTGGATACAATTACAAGGAGAACTTGAATTATTTATTCTTGGGTGGTCTCAAGGATCACATTCAACATGAGGTACATATGTTTAGTCCCAGCTTAGTAAATGAGACTTTTATATTGGCACACAAGGTAGAGGAGAAGTTCTTGATTCCTAGAAAGAAAGGGGCTAATGTGACAAGAGAAAAAGGATATTCAACACCTTCTCTTCCTCAACCTACTAGGCTGACTCCATAACAAATTGAGTAGAAAAGAGAAAAAGGGTTGTGTTTCAATTGTGATAGCAAATATAGTCAAGGACATTAATGTAGTGAAAAGAAATTGTTCTATATTGAAGGTCCAAGTGAGGAAGAAGAGGATGAACCCATATTAGAGGAGGATAGGGAGTCAGATGAGGAATCACGTGATTCTCAACCAATCATTTCTTGTCATACACTTTTAGGTTTTAGTGCACCACAAACTCTCAAGGTAGTGGGTTTCTTAAAGAAGTAGAAAGTAATTATGTTGATTGACTCAGGTAGTACTCATAATCTTGTCAACAAAAAGTTGGAAACTCTTCTAAATTGTTTTATATATCCAACCCCAGAGTTTTAGGTAGCATTTTTTTTTAAAACATGAAAGTAAATCCATTTACAACTAATCCATTTACAACTTATACATAATAACGGAAGCAATAGCAATGTTCATCTAAAAGTAAACATAACAGGTTATATTCTTTAAGGATCCCTTAATGTTGAATTACATCTAAATCAACTAACATTATTGAATCCATCTAATACAACAATCCACATGAAATAATAATGATAAGTCCAATGTTTATACATTACATTTCTAAATGCTCAATCATCCATTGTACATGTCACAGGGTATGAAAGGCTTAAAATAATATACATATGTGGAAGAAGGTACATCATCCTATTCTAATCCATGATGCAACACGATAAAGTTAATCACATGTAATAAATGATACATCATCATAGAAGATATAGACATCCATCATAAAAGATCAAACATAATAAACTAAGTGCACGGTTCCTCCCAACCGTAAATAGCATCATTAGACCATCGTGGGTCCTAGCCATCCCTCCATGCGTAACATTCCAAATCACCGAAGAGATCATTGGTATTAACATAGTAGGAATGTCACTCTTATAAACATACTACATCATATGCAAAAATTAATCTAACATACAAAGTAAAGCATAAGATAACATCATCTAACATATGCAAATCATCAATATAAGGATACATGTCCACCATCATAATCATGAATGCATCAGCCACGGTGTCTCAAACGGATCTCAAATGATAAGAGTGATAAAGCAGTACCACCTGACCGCGTGGAACTTAAGTAGTCCACTCCCACCGCGCTAAGGAGATAATCTCAAGTCCAAAATAGGCTATCGAAATCACATAGCATAAATACTCTCTAAGTCTAGGAATCCTAAAAGTATACCAACTCAAAGGTCCCAACACATAAATCAACATCTAATTCCCAGAGGCACACAGTGACATGTAGGAAACCTACTCTGTAAGCAGGCAAGTGTCATCGCATTAATCATGTAGAAGTTACCTTGGCAATTAGCTTAGGACTCCAAGGTCCCTATTGATCCTTATGCTGCCACTAGTATCCTCTCATACTGACAAGGCACACTATGGAATGTAAGGTTGCAACCAAGCATTCTCTCTACTCCCCTCCTAGTTTGTACTAGCACTCGAGGCATGGACGAGAACAAAACAATTATCTTATTAGGTTCATTTAGTCGGTATTAGGTGAGAATGTTTTCACTTATTAAAACAACTTACAATGAGTTACCTTGGCAGCCACTTAAGGCCCCGACCCCCATTGCAAGCCACTTCTTGACACTACAAGTAGATAACCTACCCTAAGCTCATGGAATCATAAATCTCATAATCACCCCAATCCTATACAAGCGACTGGAAAGAAATACCAAAAGATAATCCAAAATAAGAACATCAAATATCCATAATAAAAACATCAAATCTCCATGAGCAACTAAAAAGCATCCATAGATAATCATGACCACAATAGTTCTCTATTGGTAACTGAAGGTATCACTGATAATCAAAAGTATCCATTGGTTCTCAATAACCAAAATATATCTCAAAATCATACTGATCGAAGACTCCAAAATGGTCGAGTCAAAATATGTCACAACATGACATCATAAATCAACATTTCATTCCCATCATGGCGATTGGAAAGTAATCCAAGGATAACTGATTGATGACTCAAAAATGGTTAAGTCAAGTGTCTCAGATACATATAACTCAACTTCACTCAAGAAGACTAATGAGCAATAACAATCAGTAAATACAAACATCTCATAGAGCATACGATCACATTACCATGGTTGTGTTTAGAAAGATCAAGATCAAACAACATCAACATGTCATCACAATCATAACCCTCGAGCCTCTGGTAGACATCCTATAACTGGTCAACACTAGTCAACCCAAAACCCAAAACAAGAAGCATAGAGAAAACACAATGCAAGCACATGTTTGAGTTTGCTAAAATTACATAGTTGAATTGAGTATGGAGGTTTCAGTTTCTATTTGTAAGTATACTTCAAGTATATAAGATTCTACATTTAATTTCCATGTCAACATAGAATTATCTCTCCATTGTTTTAAAACAATCATAAGATAATTATATACTTGTCTAAATCCTTGTACTAGCACCCATTGACTTTTAGATAAAATCACTCATGCTATTCAAAACATTAGAATAATACTTATCAACTTTCAAATAATTAGTTTACAATTTCTTTTAAACACTTCAAGGACAATCATTTATTTAAAATGATCCTCATTGATTTTAAGTAAAATCAATCTTATTAATAATTCAATTATTTAATTCCACTAAACACTTATTAATATCTCTTTTCTTTTAATTCGCCCTCATTTAAAAATCTATTTACTTAAATTGACTAATAATTAATTATACTTCTTCTACTATTAACTAATCTTAATTAAATTAAATTAAATTAGATTAGTTAATAAATCATATAAAACTAATGCATAAAGATAAGATTCCATTTTAATTCAAACCCAAATCTGCTGTAGCAACAGGAAAATAGCATACAGAATTATAAATCCAGATTTGCATTGCAACAGGAAGTCTAGTGGCGACAGGAAAATAGCATACATAATTATAAATCCAGATTTGCATTGCAACAGGAAGTCTAGTGGTGACAGGAAAATACCATACAGAATTATAAATCCATATTTGCATTGTGACAGGAAGTCTAGTGGCGACAGGAAAATAGCATACAGAATTATAAATCTAGATTTGCATTGCGACAAGAAGTCTAGTGGCAATAGGAAAATAGCATACATAATTATAAGCGACAGGAAGTCTAGTGGTGACAGGAAAATAGCATACAGAATTATAAATCCAAATTTGCATTGCGACAGGAAGTCTAGTGGCGACAGGAAAATAGCATACATGAAATGTAGAATCAAAATAATCTCATCGTACATCAACTGAATCCATAACATAATGTCTGATAGTCTCGAAACAATGCTACTAATCCATCAACATAGAACTAGTCTAACATAGTCCGATAATAATAGCAAAAATATGTCCAAAAAGATGTGAACGAGGGTAGGCACTACATGTTTAAGGAAATGTCATAGCATTAAATTATCCATAGGAGATTATCAACTTCATACCCCCAATCTATGCAATATCCATGGGTGTGGCATATATTGTTTTAGAAGTACAATGGATTACTACATTGGGAACAATTGAGATGAAGTTTCAAGAACTATTCATGAGATTTCAATCGAAAGGAAAGGTAGTGGAGCTAGGGGGATTGAAAGAAAAATCCCTACAAATGGTAAGCTCTCATCAAATGAAAAAGTTTCTTAAGAAAGGAGCAGATGGATTTGTGGCCCGTCTATGTTCACTAGAAGCCTCTCAATCTAATGATCTTACTCATCTAGATTTACAAGCAATAATTGATTGTCACTCAATGATTCTTGGAGATATGCCTAAAGGACTTCCTCCTAAGAGGGATCATGACCATTCCATACAACTAGTTCCAAGGAGCCAACCAAAAAATATCAGGACCTATAGGTACCCATAGATACAAAAAGTGAGATAGAATTTTTTTTTGAGGAAATACTAGAGGCAAGAATTATTAGGCAGAGCCAAAGTGCTTACTCCTCAGTTGTGGTGATGGTGCGTAAAAAGGATGAAACTGGTGCATGTGTCTAGACTATAGAGTGCTCAACAAGTACACCATTAAAGATAAGTTTCCTATTTCAATCATCAATGATCTTCTAGATGAATTAAATGGAGCTATGTAATTTACCAAGTTAGATCTTAGATCGGGTTATCACTAAATTTGGATTAAGGAGGAAGATATTTGTAAGACAATATTTCAAACTCATGAGGGTCATTATGAATTTTTGGTGATGCCATTTGGTCTTACTAATGCACCATCTACATTCAAAAGTTTGATGAATTCCATTTTTAAGTTCTTGAGAAAGTTTGTGTTAGTATTTTTTGATGACATATTAATTTATAGCAAGACTTGGGAAGAACATTTGCAGCGTGTAGATCAAGCATTACAGTTACTCAAAGATCATCAATTCTATGCTAAGCCATCCAAGTGTTCCTTTTTGTCTTAAGGAGGTGGAGTATTTGGGTAAAGGTGGACCTAACAAAATTAAGGTTATCATGGAATGACCTATTCCAAAAACCATTAAGAAACTAAGGGGTTTATTGGGATTGACAGGGTACTATAGAATATTTTTGAAGAATTATGGTCGTAGAGCAGCACCCCTCACCACTCTATTGAAGAAGAATTATTTTCATTGGAATGAATCTGCTAATGTAGCATTTGAGAAATTAAAGAAGGCTATGTGTACAACTCTAGTGCTTGCTACTCCAGATTTCACCAAGGAATTCATTGTGGAACATTTGTGATGCTTTTGGAAATGCGATAGGAGCAGTTCCCATGGAAGAGGGTTGACCAATTGCTTTTGAGAGTCATCAATTAAAAGATAAAAATAAGCTCAAACCTATTTATGAGAAGGAAATGCTAGCAATCCTTCATGCAGTCAAAAAATGGAGGCCTTATTTAATGGGTTGACACTTCAAGGTTAAGACAGATCATGATAGCCTAAAATATTTTTTGGAACAAAGACTATCTTTGGAAGAGCAACAAAATGGGGTCACTAAGATGTTGGGATATGACTTTGAAATTGTATACAAGAAAGGGAAGGAAAATATTATGATCAATGCACTTTCTAGGAAGGATGAAAAAGATGAATCCTTATTGTGTGCCCTTTCAATATTACATAAAAATTGGGTGGAAGAAGCCAAAGTAGAGTAGAAAAATGATGTTTCAACAAGTACTCTCATCCAACAAGTAAAAAGTGACCCTAGTAGTTCAAATAATTTTTTTTTAAAGGGGGATATTCTTTGGTATAAAGAGTAGTTGTATCTCTACAAGAATTCCACTCTTAAACACAAGATTTTCATAGAACTACATGAGTCTCTAATTGGTGGCCATTCAATATTTTTGAAGACATATCATCAGGTCAAGAAAGATTTTTTTGGGGAAGGGCTAAAAGGTGATGTTCAAAAATTTGTGGCTAAATGGTTGGTTAGTTAAGAAACTAGGTCTCTTGCAGTCATTATCTATTCCTAGCCAACATTGGGAAGAGGTTTCCATGGACTTCATCATAGGACTTCACAAATCTAAAGGTCATAATGTCATCATGGTAGTAGTTGATTGCCTCACTAAATATGCACATTTCATTGCATTATCACATCCTTTTACAACAAGTATTGTGGCAATAGTTTTCTTGGAGAATATCCAAAAGCTACATGGTACACCTAAGGTTATTGTTAGTGATTATGATCCTATCTTTACATGTCACTTTTGGAAAGATTTATTCTCATGTTTTGGTACTCAATTGGCTCATAGTTCTTCATACCATCCTTAATCAGATGGGCAAATTGAGGTTGTTAATAAATGTTTGGAAGGATATCTATGTTATTTCACTTCAGAGAAACAATCTCAATGGGTAGATTGGCTACCTCTTGCAGAATGGTGGTACAATACTTCTTTTCATAGCTCATCAAAAATATCTCCATTTTTGGCACTTTATGTATATCATCCTTCTTCTATCATATCATCATTAAAGGTGTCACCAAGAGTTCAGGTAGTAGAGGACCGCTTTCTTCATCAACAAGAGATGCTTTCAAGACTCAAGGAGAATTTAGCTATGGCACAAAATCAAATGAAACCACAAGCAAACCAATATCTCGAAGAAAGAAATTTTGAAGTTGGGGATTGGGTCTTCTTGAGATTGCAACCTTATAAACAAACCTCAATGAAGCAACAAAAAAAGAATAATAAGTTGTCTCCAAGATATTATTGACCATACCAAATCATGCAAAAGATTGATAGTGTTTCCCACAAGCTAGAGGTGCCACCAACAACAAAGATACATCCAATTTTTCATGTTTCTTGTTTGAAGAAGGTAATTGGGCATAATATTCCTGCTCAAATAGTACTACCAAAACTTGATGAAGAAGGAAGAATAATTTTGGAACCAGAGTGCATTCTTCAAACATGCTTGAAGAAGTTGAGGAATAAAACTCTCACCCAGTATCTCATTCAATGGAAGAACTTACTAGTTGAAGAGGCCACATGGGACGATGAGGAGTTCGTTCAAAAGAATCCACGATTGGTTAGCATTGAGGACAATGCTTCTTTCAAGAGAGGAAGCATGCTATGCCCTTAATATTGGTGTATATAGGGTTATGAATAGTCAATGTATGGCAATATTAATCCTTAATTAAATCATGTTATCATTATTATATTATTATCTAGGTAGGTAGGTTAGCCTAGGTGTTGTGTCTATTCAACCTAAGCATAATTATGTATATATAGGAGGTTGTGAGTCTTATTTGAAGATCATATTGTGAAGTGTGTTCTAATTGGAGATATTTAGAGGTTGACCCCTCGAAGTGGCCTATTACTCTCAATTATTATAAAGTATTTATATAATATTTTATATTCTTTTTTCTATTGTGAAAATTATTTCATTACATGATTTTGTTGTGATGAAGAGGGATGTGGAGGACAACAAGTTTGATATGGTGCCAAGACTGATGAAAATAGGGGCTATTTGGTAGATCAAGGAGCTTCTTGAGTGTTGAGTGTCACTATAATCAATGGTAGGGATGTTGCCTTGAAAGGAGCCCCAAATATCAAAGAAGTTATGGGGAGTGTTTGGATTTATTTAGTTTTTTCTAGACTAGTGGAGTCATCATACATCAATGGCAGTGACTATTGAGTATAGAATATGTCATATAGATTGATTTTCTCTTGACCTTAATGCTTATTTCTTGTCCATAGTTTTCTGGATTATTTTTCAAGAAGAACACGAGTGAAAAAATTCCAATTGATCTAAAATGCTACTAAACTTTGAAATTTTTGGTCATAGTTATGAGAAAAATTCATGTTTATGTGCATTGTAAATCCTATTTTATGTCTTTTATTCCAGTCCTCTCTTACTGAACATCTTAGAACACCCCACACTATTGCAACTATAGGAAGAACTATAGGCAGTGATGGAATTTTAGGTAGAGCTATGCCTATATCTCACACTCCTAGTGCTTCTAAGAACTTGAAAGTAGACTGCATCACTTGCTCTGAGAAGAGAGAATTTGGCAACACCATGTCCTCTTCTTGTGATGAGATTACCTTTTTCCCATCTAAGAGTGCAAAGGGAACATCCTTGAGTTATTTCTTATTCAAAAAGAGATAAGGTGTTAGGTTTTCTCTTCCCTACTACACATTAGAGGACACTGGCACTAAGTTTGTGCCTTTCATCCATCATAAATAGTAAATTTGAGTTTTTTCTGCATTGCCACAAGTGTTGCCTTTGCCTTTTATAATACAATTATATTGACCCCTTGATATAGATCTATAATGGTTAAAATATACCCAATCAACGAAAAGATTACTTAATTTCATCTGTTAGCCCCTTGAAAGCTTAAACAATTTAGTACAGTACAAAAGAATCAATATTAGCGTGATATTGCAGAGAAATGGAGCTTAAGCTATATCTCATTTTGTGATTAAAAAAAAGGTAACTCAAATCAAACTCCTAGAGGAAGAAAAAAGGAAAGAGAAAAGGACAAATTTTAGCAATGCAATTGCGGAATCGATCTAAGGCCACTTCAAAAAATCAGTGAAATATAGATGCTATAAAATGAGGAATTTTTCTAACAACCTCAATTTCAACATGCAAACCATTGGGACAAATGACTAGAGATATGGAAACCTCAAATTCATAAAAGGAAAATTGATCTCTAGATTAATCAAATTTTAAGTGAAATTCATCGATTTAAAAGCTCAAACAGCCTATCAAATAACATGAGTATATGCTCATTGAAATTGGATCAAAGGGGTCAAATTGGACATCACTAGAAGGAGCATGATGAGATGAAGAAGAAAATCATACCCATGAGGAGTTCCATGGGCTCAATGCAGGTCAATTGGCAATCCACCATGGTCCTTTTGCATATCACATGTTCAAATGGCAGAATGTCTTGATATAAATATGGTGATGCAAAACACACATAGTCATAGCAAAAGGTAACAGTGAGAAAACTATGTCATGCCTAGCCTCCTCAGTTGCAAATGGACTTCCCTACATTGCTTTAGGAAATGCTTTAGCCCTAAATCTTCAACTAAAATCAATCCCACAATAAGACATTCCAATTCATTCAACATAACAATCTCTTCAAACCAACATTCCAATCTATTCAAAACAACAATCTCTTGAATACAAAAATCTCTTCAAAAAAAAATCCAATCTATTCAACATAACAATCTCTTTAAAACAAAATCAACATTTTGTTAGCCCAACAATGGCAGAGATGAAATGAAGAAAATACATGGTTTTGGCAATGTCGAAACAAAAAGAGGGGGCAGTAGCAAAAGGGACAAAGGAACTTTTTCAGGGGCAGAATAATAGTCGATGTGATAGTAAAAAAGCTCAACAAAATCAAAGAAATGGAGACAAACAAAAAGGTCGAACATAATGTACCAATATTACATAAGCAGGAGAGTGGCAGACATGGCAAATGTGATCCACCATGAGGTCTATAAACAGAGAAATCTTCTTGCTTGTCCCAACTTCACACCTCTTCTCCAACTCCTCCACTTGTGTTTCACATCTCCAATACCCTCAAATTCCCTAATCCTCACTCGTTGCGACACCATCACATCACGAGGTCAAGTCCCACAACTCCCAAATCACCAAAATCCCAAAGCCAAACAAACAAACAAATAAACCAACCAAACTCCTCTCTCCCTAGCCTCTACTCAAACTCAACCATTCATAATCGACACATTTATAATGGGTTATGTGGGGATTAAAGGTACATAAATGAAAATGCTACTTATTGAGTATGAATACTCTCAAAATCTCACTTATGCATGTTTGAATGCCTCTATCTGGATAGATTGAAACCAACATCTCCATATAATCAACATCAAGGCAATGGAAGTGAAAGTGCAAATTCCTTCAGCCAAAAATCTATTCAATATTGTTGATAGGAATTTAATCTATTAGAAATATCTTCCTAAAATGCAATCCATCATAAGATTTCAGCAATCATGCATAGATCCATTGAGATCTTTAGCTTTAATGTGGTTGATTTTATATGAGATTGCAAAAGGATCTTCATTTACTGTTTGTTAAGTAGTTTTAGCTGAGACTAAAAAAATCAATGATATCTATTTGAACAGACAAGTTTTCCCTCAAATCCTCACCTATAATAGCCTATTGACTAATTATTTTGTTGAAGTAAATGTTAACATTGTTTGGGCCGAAAATTGAAGAAGGGGAGCCAAAAATTGGCAAATTAGAGATGGGTGGGGACTTGAATAGGTTGGAACCCATGAAAATGGAGAATTGTAAAGATAGGATGGCCACCTGGGTTCTTCTAAAGGAAGGGGGTTTTTTTCCCTACATGCAGTCAATGGCGGGGTACGATGAGAACTGCGCACTCCAGTTTGTTGATGGATGGAATGATAGAAAGGTCATCATTAATGGAATCACCTTCCAATTCACTGAGGAAGTGATTGCCATGGTGACAAGCCTCTCAATGAAAGGGAAAAAATGGAGAAAGTTTACCAAAATTTTTGATGAGGCCAGAATGAATAGCTTCTTTGCGGAAGATGAGGAGTCGATTCATTATCGAGGAGGGTTTAAAAGAGAGAAGTTTCCCACCCCTTAGGATGATGTATGCTTGGTCCTTATGAGGTATTTGACACTAGAGGATAGGTTCAATGTCTGCTATTACTATCATTTCCCTTTGTTAAATCATTTTAGGAATAGGGATTTCATTTCTATCCCTTTTTATCTTTTGCATTCTCTTGAGGATATGGTTGTTGATGTTAGAGAAAAAAGGAGTTAAGGTTTTAATTTTACCATAATTCATCAAGGTTTAATCTTCTACCTCTATCAGTTTCAACTTTCCCTATGCCCCCCTAGGGTGGTGGTGGTGGATAACCAGTGCCACTGCCAAAATTCACCCCCAAGCTCTAGTACAGGTACTAAAATTCACACCCCCTGACCCTCCCCTAGTAAGGAAAATAAGAAAAAGAAAAAATTTGATATAACAATGGAACAAAAGGGAAACAAGAAGATAAAAATTGAAAAACTAGTTGAGGTTGATGGAGAGGACTCAGAGGAGGAGATTGGGGGTAAGGCTAGGTGGAGATCTAGTAGTCTTGCATAATCTCAAGCTAGGTGCAAACAGAAATCCATCAGAAATCTGGTTGAGAAGGTTGATGAAGATAGTTTTGAAAACAATAATGAACAGAGGAGGAAGATATTTCCAACTCCAAGAAGGATGATGGAAAGGAGGAGGGAGAGAAAAGTTTTAATTTGGTGGATAATACTCAAACCTAGGTGTCTGTTGGTAATGCTGTGAATATGGAGATTACCCATGTGTCTGCCAATTTTTCCCTCAAACCCATTACCTCTTGTGAAGAGAGCAGCAAGATGGACACCTCCCCCATAACTATTTCCTTCCCGATTAAGGATAATTCTAAGGTTTCCTCTAACCCAAGGGTTTTGCGAGATGATATCCAGGTGCAGAAAGCCAAGGAGGAAGCACTAAAGGTGGAAGTCGAGACTAAAGAAGGGACTGAGGTGCTGCAAGAGCAATATGCTAATCTAGAAAGGAGGGTTAAAACTCTGGAGGAAGGGTTTTTTACCTTCTCCAAATTTGGCCTCAAAGTCACACATGCTACGGCTACCACCCTTCAGTAGCTGGCACAGGAAAAGGAGGACATGGGTATGGATATAGAGGACCACAAGTTGCTCTTCAAGTTCCTCACGTATTACTGGGCCCAGATCCTGTTGGATGTGAAAGGGAAGGGAAAAAAAGATAATTATGTTTCTTGGTTTACTAGGATCCTTGGATCCAAAACTTTTTATGTCTTATTGTTGGTTAAGGTTTTGCTAGTATACAACTATTGTTAAGACTTGGGTTGGCCTGTTATGCCAATTTTGGTTATGTTGAACTGTTGTAGTCTGCTAGCTATCTCTATTTGGTTTTAGCTTAGTTTCTCTTAAATTCTGTTGATTTTTTTGCAGACATTTGGAACTTTGTTGATGTTTAGTTAGTCTTTTGTCTGCTGGTGATTTCTGCTGGTAATGTGTTGGTTACCAGCTTTTTGCTTGTATGGGCCGACCCCCTCATTTTGGTCGCTTTTAATTTCAAAAACATTGTTTGGGCTATTGTTGCTTGTAATTTTGTTCAATTCCATTAAATTTATCACTGTTAGACCATTAACTTGTTGAATTATTTATATGATAGAAGATTTGATTAGTGATTCATAAGTTGAAATCTTTATAGCAATATCATAGTGGAAAATACCTTTCACTTTATCAAAATTAAGACTATAAATAATTAAGAGACATCTAAGAGAATAAACATTAGGAAAAGTAAATTATTTTTAAGCTTTTAAAATTAAAATGTGAATATGACTTTAAAAAAAAATGTAAATATTTGATTACACATTTATAAATATAAAACATATTTTCATATTAATATTAACTATAATATAAGTATTTGTCCTAGATGTTTTAATTAACTAGTTTTTTTTCCTTAAATCAGTAAATGACCAAAGCCTTTGGATTATATATAAATAAATTGGAACAATTGCAATAGTTGAGTATCTTCATTCAAATAGACACTGGTAGGAAAGAATGGAGAAGAAAACCTCTAGTCTTGCCTAGGAACTTAGACTTATACAAGATACAAATATAAAAGGGACATTCACCAGTTTCTTAATACATTACTATGCTCTATACTACTTTATATATATTTATTCTTTAGAATTTGATACATTTGTTTCTAGGGAGCCATATTTGTAAATTCTTGATCAAAGCTAGAGTCTTCCACTCATCTTTTGGTTATACTTAGTGTCTTGATCAGATTCAATTTACCAAAGCTTTGCAATCACATCCACTACAAAATTGTTTTGGAGGTTAGAAAAAACTTTAATTTAAGTTTAGAATCTATATAACTTCCAAACTAATAATCTTCAACTAGATACTAAATTTAACTGAAATACAATAGAAACAAGAAGAGGTGAATTGATAGCTTTAGATTTTTAGTACTAACTTTTTGCTAAATTATAATATAAATAGGTTTCTAACAGGGATTAGTTATACTATTCAAATCTCCTGGTTGTTTTGATTAAAAGGCCTTATTATATTTAACTTAATTTCAGTTCTACTTAATGTTTAGATTGTAATTTGTGATTGTATTGAATTCAGTTTAACTTGAAAGTAACCTATTGTAATTTATATTTATACTTATTGAAGTTTTTCTTTATTATGATATGTAATTCTACTTATTTTAATGTGTATTTATCTTGAATTTAGTTATACTCAAAACCTTAATGTAACTTGTAATAATACTTAATTCAATGCAACTAACCTTCCTTATTCTAACAGACAGGCTATCAACTCTCCATATGAAGGATGCAAGTGGAAAAAAGAAAGATATGAAGATCACGAGAAAATATCCTTACCCCAAACTAAGTGACAGAGCCCCCCCCCCACAAAAAAAAAAAAAGTGAAAACAACCTCCCCCAGAATACAAAATGTCAAAAAATGATAGGGCAAGGGGATAGAATTGCTAAAGAAACTGTAGCTAAAATACAAGGCATGAAGGGTTCCAATCATGCCCTTTGATTAGAAATAATTTAAGAAAAAGATTAACATTAATACTTATTACCACACCTAATCTTAAAATAGAGGGTTGGAAGGACTGCATTACATCCCATTCCAACAATCCCAATATCTCTGTGTTCTTTGTTTCTATAATCATCTTACTTCTTTAAGAGGGAACATCTAGATAGAATATAATTCATTTTAGAAATATGATTACTAAGATATGAATTATTTATTTTTAATTCCAAAACTTAAAATGTAGGGGATAAAGAGAAGAAAGCTATAGAAAACCATAGAAAACCAAATTTCAAGTTGTACCGCTAAATCAAAATCACGTGAACCAAGAGTTGAACAAAAGTAAGAAACAAAAGATATTTTATGTATAATAATATCTATATAGAGGTATCTAAATGAAAGAGAATAAAACCACCTAATAGGGAACCAACTAGAACATTAAGGAAGGACCAAAAAGATGCACTTAAGGAAACCAAAGCAACATAAAAGGATATAGATGAAACCCTAGAGCAAAGAGAGAAAACTCAGATGAACACAAAAATAGAGAGCCTCCATAAGAAGATAAGGGCTAAACCTCCTTGTCTTTCTTCTAGCAAAACATAATGATATCTACGGCTTTATCCAAATCATCTTCCTTAGATCTTGAGGAAACACATATGCAAGTTGCTCTTTGTAGGATTTAATCATATTGGGCAAAATGAACTCCAGATTGTCAAGATCATCAAAAGACACTCTTGGCTCAATGTAGACCTCAAACACCTAGATAAAATGGACTAACCATTCCTTACTCTACTCTTCTATATTTCATGTCCACTGAAGTAGGAAATTAATGCAAGCCTTTATTTTCATCCAAGCTGAAAAGAATTGGACGTTCTCTCGAATATATAGAGAAGATCTCTTAGCCATAATGGAAGCTTGAGACTATCTGGTGGATGAACCATATAAACTTCTGGAAGCCAATTTTAAGCTTCTGATCAATGCTAAGCACTGCATTCTCCAAACCTTCTAACCAAGTCAGGTTGAAAACATTATGACAGAGCCGAATAATCTCCCCAGTGTCTATGCTTTCCCTAGCAAGACAACCTATGAAGGATCCAATTATAGAACTAGTGGTGCACCATGTGAAAATGTAGTTGAAAGCATTTTCACCTATAGCCCAACTAATTACAAGCCTTAACAAATTGTCAAGAGGGTTGATAACCCTATTCCATCTTTTGGGTTTAATAGACCCCTTAAAAGACATGGTTCTAACCTCCAACGAATGAAACAATGAAATAGCTTACTCCATCAAGACTCAAAAGTGAAGCTAAAGTAAAGACAAAGACATTAGTACTATAGAGCAGAAGAGATCCTTATAAATAGACACCAGAGCTGCAAAAGGATCCAGAGACAAAATAGAGGGGAAAGGCTTAAGCACGTCTCCCAACAAATAATCATGACCCGACGAGCTAGAAAGCTTAACAACTCATAATTAACGCGCCTCTGGCTAATAAATATTATAGTACTTTGAAGTTAGGGAACTCCTTATAATGATAATTCATTAATTAATTAAAAGCACTACTGGAAAAGAAAAAAAAAAAGCAATAAATTGGAGGATAACTAAAAAGGCTAAAGCCACCTGGTGAAAACCTAGGATCTTATAATGAAGATTGGAGGATAAAATCCTCACCTTCAACTCCTCTATTTGCTAACTTATCTACCTCAGTATTGCCTTCTTGATATATATGCTAAAATCTGGTTTCTTCAAATTGGTATATTAATCTAAGAACATCTTCAAGTTTAGAGTTCATCACCCAGTTCAAAGTTTGACATTTTCTAATAGCATTAATAATAATTTGGGAGTCTCCTTTTATAATTAGTCTTGTTATCTTGTTTTTAAAACTTAATTATAGTCCTTTCCAAAGGGCTTTTAATTCCACTATGTTATTTGTAGCAATACCCAAGGTTTGGATCTTTTGATAATCCACTCTCCAATTTTTGACCTAATTATACATCCTATTCCTACTTTTCCTGGATTGCCTCTTCATGCTCCGTTGAAGTTTAGTTTCATCCATCTTGTTGGTGGTGTTTCCCATTTACATTCTTTCCTATCTTTTTTTATCTTTTTTTCTCATATATTAGAGGGGGGCTAATTAAATGAGTCCAATTCTTTTTCATACTCCCATCCCATTTAGAGAATGTCCCTTTAGTTTTAACTGTTTTCCTTAATGGTTGTTCATAACTTTAGTAATACTTGCTTCAACCTTGTTTAAAAGAGAGTTCGTGCTTAGTTTTGTGTTACTGAAGATATGCCTATTTCTCTCTTTCCATATTTCCCACATTAGTATGGTTGGGGATATGTTCATCCATAGTTTATCATAAATACTAGATTTGTTCTTAGTAGGCCAATCTAGTAGGTGACCAGATAAATCCTTAGGGAGAGGAGAAGACCAGACAAGTTTAATTAACTATTTATTAATAAAAAAAATTAAAACATTATATTATGTAATTTTTGTTTTCATGGAGTCATAATACCACTCATAATTTCTAAGGCGATTTTCTCTGATACATTATTAAAAATATGTAAACATAAATATTCCATTGTTTAGCATACTTTAAAATATAATTAATAGTTAAAAAGAATAAATTGGATTATAAGATTAATGGTTTAAAAAGAATAAATTGTCATGTCTTTTTTAAATCTAAAATATAATATTTTATAATTTATCTATATTTTAATTTTTTTTATGAGAATATATTTATTGTATATTATAGTTTTTAAATATATATTTTACATTATAAAAGAGATAGTATTTATTAAGCTAGATTTTTTAATTATATATTAATGGACTAAATATTTATAGTCTTAATTATATTTCTAATTATTCGGCAAATACTAGCCACTACGTGGCACTAGTTGTAATTGTGGTAGCCATAGGCAATGTACTATTGCATATACTTCTCCATAACTAATGAATCACTGTATTCTTTTGCACTAATGAAGAGTAACTATTTTTTTCTATTATATAATTTATTTATCTTGATTGGTTGAAGTGATTTTGTGTTATAGAAGCCCTTTTTTAAGAAGCTCCTTCATATTCTTTTTTTTTAGCCAAATTTTAAACCATTTATATGAACTGTTAATATAATTAAGCCAAGAGGCTTTTTATAGTGGAAGCATTCATCAATGTAAACATTTGCCTATTTTAACAAAATTTGACGTTTGTTTGAATGTTTTATGAAGTGCTAACTTGGTCTAATGATGAATTAGTAGAGTGACAACAATTACAAATATGATAGAGAAGCGGTGGATCAATTACATACTATCATATATATTGCATGTTTCTTTTTCTTTCTTGACCAAACAAATCCTTTCGTATTCTAATAGTTGATTCCTAATATCGAAGGTATTGTATAAGTTGATTTTTCTTGATTTTGCTTGTTGTATGGTTTTTCTCTCGAAGAAACTCTAAATAAATATATGCCTTCAATTATTTTTGCTATGCTACACTTAATTGGAAGAGTGTGCAAATGCATTAAATTCTCTTACATTTTGGATGTCTGCATATTTTCTTTCTATGGTTTGTCCTCTGCATGTATCTTTTGTTTTCATAAAATGGTGAATCTCATCCTTGAGATGCAGGTTTCTTGGATTTTTGAGTGAATGAGTAATAGATCTATAACAAAACATAAACAAGGTATGTTTAAAATATGTAAGGCTGATATGCTAAAATCGACACTCATTGCCATAAGAATTCATAATTCAAAGGTGCCACAAGCCTAATAATTATGATTATGGATTGTTTTTTCTCAGTTAGATGGCTATACTATTATCACTTAGTATATTTTAATATGGAAATGTTGCAAAGTTTATAATAATCTATGGTAGGAAATTGGTTGCATTTGGCTAATTTACTCCTTGAATTTGAAACAAAGGCTTTCTTAGCATCTAATGGGATTCCAATGGCAAAGACTTGTGTGCAAGAAATAGGGGAGATCAAAGTCACCCAAGGAATTGACAATTTACAAATTATGAACCTAGGCCCTTTGTAATGGTAAACCATTTAAATCTTGAAGAAATCACTAATATAAAGCTATTAGAAATCGTAGGAATCCAAAATGCTACAAGGGACATGTATTCAAATTTGAATCTAAAACAAAAAGCTCATTAATGCAAATATATACTCCAATCTTTGAGATCAAATGAAAAATAAAATCATTCAAGTAGCTTGAATTTTCATCTACATTTGTCTGAGAAAGCTCATTTGTAGAGCACACCTCTTCATCTACAAGCATTTTGTAATATTAAGGCTATGTTATCTTTAATTTTTTCATTTTCAATTAAAATTTGTATCAGGTTCTCAAAAAAAATCTTGCAAGAAGGGCTTCAATTTAGGACTTGCATTTTTTTGCATTGGCAAATCATTCTTACATTATAAAATTTTATTTTTGTATTTTTTCTGGTTTCAAAGAGAGATGATCTTATAATTTCAGGGTAAGCTTTTCCTTTTCTAAATTGTTATACTTAGCACAATTATTTTTGAGTTAGATTGTTTCTTTAGTTAGATATTAGAAAGGAAATTTTTTTCTGTTTCTCTGCACAAAGTTTTCTCTTATTATTATTAATTCATTAAGCCTTCTACAATGGAAGACAATGTAAACATTTTTGACATTTAAAAAAATTGAGCGTTTTATGAAGTGGTGAGCTGATAGAATAAAATATTAAATTAATGTGCTTCCAACTACAATTAATTTACATCTGGTAACAAAAATAAAAATTACCTCATATATGACAAGAGCATGATAATTGATCATCTTATTATTTCTTTAAAATCAAAATAATTCTAAATTTTCTTCTAGAAATCTTTTTAGCATTTGTGTTGTTGTATATTGCACATAGTATGGGCAATAATTGATTATGAATTGAATTTAGTTATTATTTTAAAAAAAATGTTCTGCTATGTAACTATCATAAGTGGATCAGGTGGGAGAATCATAATAGAAACTTATAAGAATCATAAAATTTGATTTTCAATACTAATGGCAATGCATTATTTTCATTTTTTCGTTGATTTTTGAAAAAATATATATAATAGAAACATATCTCAACAATCCAATAAAAAATTCAATTTAGAAAGGAAATATAAGATTTTTTAAATTATAGTAAAAAAATTGTTTGAAAATTAGAAAGTATATGAAGAAACAAAATAAAAGAATAAATTACAATAATTTTACAACTTGATTTTTAAGAAAAATAAAGAAAAAAAGTCCAATAGAGAAGAAATTGGCCAACAACTCTTTTATGTGTTTTATAGGGTCTCAAGTGTGTCCTCAAGCTGACTGCATCTTAGAAACTATATTACCACCTTTGAACACACCCCCAACATTCAGAAGCTTCCTAATTCCTTCACTCATTATTACCTCATGAGATGGATTCTTCTCCTATTGCCCTGTTATTCATGACAGGTAAGATTATTAAGGTGGAAGTTGGTCCAAAAAGAGAGTTGAATGTAAACAATGCCTTATTACCTTCTTATTAGAAAATTACATTGCAGTTACTCCAGGAAAATCAAAAATCATTTGCTTAGGACTACATGGATATGAAAGGATTAGATCCTATGCTCTGCACTCACAAGATCTACATTAGTCTTGATTTCAAACCTATCTGATAACCTTAGAGGAGAGTTAATCCTATTCTGAGGGATAGTTAAAAATGAGCTCCACAAACTATTAAGTGTTGGTTTTATCTACCCCATATCTGATAGCGAATAGGTCTCACCCTTGGTTATAGTACCAAAGAAGGGAGGAAAATGGAGATATTTTGTAGATTATAGGGAGCTCAATTCAACCACTAAGAAAGATCACTTTCCCTTACCATTTATAGATCAAGTTCTTGACAACCTAGTTTGCAAGAAATATTTTTCTTTTCTGGATGGTTTTAGCAGTTAGAACCAGATATAAATAGCTCTAGAGGATCAAGAAAAAAAACAACTTTCACCTACCCATGGGGAATGTTTGCCTACTTAGTTTTACCTTTTGGCTTGTGCAATGCCCCTGCCACATTCCAACAAGTTGTCATAAGTATCTATTTTGATATATTGGTAGACTATATGGAGATCTACATGGATGATTTTATTGTTTATGAGATTACTTTTGAGGAAGAAAAAGCCAATTTAGAAACAATACTCAAGAGATGTCGAGACCATAACCTTTCCCTAAATAGTGAATTTTTTTTATGATGATGGAAGGAGTAGTACTAGTTCATTTCATTTCATCAAAAAACATCCAAGTAGATCCAAAAAATATTGAGATCATTAGTACATTGCCTACACCAGAAAAGAAGAAGAATGTATGAAGTTTCCTAGGACATGCTAGATATTATAGAAGATTCATCAAAAAAATTAGTCAACTTGCAACACCCCTTTATAACTTGTTAAAAGAGGATTCTAAATTTTCCTAGGACACTAACTGTGCTACGTATTTCCTATAGATAAAAGAATTTCTCACCATAACACCCATTTTGAGAGGACCTGATTGGGGACTACCTTTCTATACAGATGCCTCGGACTATGTTATAGGTGCAATTATAGGCTAGAAGGTAGACTCAATTGAAAATGCTATTTATTTCATCAGTAAAAATTTCCAAGGTTCAGATTTTAACTACATAGACACTGAAAAGGAGCTGCTTATAGTTATCTATGCACTGAATAAATTTAGGCACTATATTATTGGATATGAAATATTTGTTCATATTGACCATTTGACTATTAAGTGTCTAATGAATAAGCCTATTATATCATGAAGATTGGCTCATTGCTTGCTACTTATGTGGGAATTTGATATCACAATGGTAGATAAACCTGGCAAGGCCAATTTGGTAGCTAAATTTCTCTCTCAGTTGCATGTCCCTGATGATCCTACAACCATAGATGATAGTTTTCCAAATGAACATCGTTTTATGTTGTTAGCACTAAATCCATGGTATGATTTTGCAAATTATCTAACCACATAGAAGATGCCAGTTCATTTCTCTACTAAAGAAAGAAATTTACTAGTTGAAAAGAGCTTTAACTATTCTTGGATTGTTGGATTTATGTTTTATACTGGTCTTGATCAAGTAATGTGTCAGTGCATAAGGGAAGATGAAACATATGATATCTTGAGGGCATGTCATGATGAGCCCTATGGAAGTCATTTTGTAGCCAAGCAGACAACCTTTAAAATATTGACAACTAGGTACTATTGGCCAAGTTTACACAAGGACGTAGTTAGATACACAAAGAATTGTGATAAGTGTCAATGCATGGGAATACCCACTAAATCAGATGAAATGCCTCAACCACCTCAAGTAGTTTTTGCACCCTTTAACAAATGGGGGATTGACTTTGTAGGTCCTATTGAACCCTCTTCACAAGGTAAATCTTATATCTTAGTTTGCATTGATTATGTAACTAAGTGGGTAGAGGCCAAACCCATGAAGCATCCAAGGGATAACAACATTGTCAAGTTCTTGTATGAATCCATCTTTACATAGTTTGGAGGCCCTAGGAAGTTGACAACTGATCAAGGAGCTTAGTTTATAAATAATTTGAAAGACTTCTCTCATGGAGGAATATACTATTCAACATGATAAATCATCACCTTACCATCCATAAGCTAATGGCCAAGTAGAAGTTACCAATAGGAAGCTAGAAGACATTCTCACCAAAATAGTAGCACTCCATAGGAAGGATTGGGCCACACGCCTTCTTGAAGCTCTTTGGACTTATAGAACCACCTAGAAATCTACAACAAGTTTCACTCCTTTTGAGATCGTCTATGGTAGGTCAATTGTAATGCCTATGGAATTTGAATATAAGATATTAAGGATTGCTCTGGAGCTTGATATGGAACTTATTGTTGCACACCAATACCAAATTCTAAGTTTAAATGACCTTGATGAATGACACAAATCTACATTGAATAACACATAACTCATCTAACATCAATGGAAACAGTGGCATTAGAAGTTTATCAAAGATAAAAAAAATTTCGTGGTAGATTGAGCCCTTCTTTATGATTCCAAGTATCAACAAAATGTAGGAAAGTTTCAAACCCATTGGTTAGGATCGTATGAAATTATTGTTGTATAATGATCGTATGAAATTATTGTTGTATTTCCACATAGAGTGGTCTAGCTGTCTACTATTGATCCTTCTTGATTCAAGTTACTTGTCAATGGGAATCACCTAAAGCTCTACAAAAAACCAATCAATCGTGTGGAGTTCCTATAGTAGTTTTAGCATAGAAAAGGCATACTCATTCCTATAGCTAAATAGTCTGGGTCTTCTACCACAAATTCTGCTAAATCTTGATTCCATTCCAGATTTTCATAATAAACACTTTCTTCTTGAAAGTAATTTCTCCTCCATAAACTCCATCTCACCTCTCTCTTCACCATTTGTCCATCCCATCCCATCACCTTATCAATTTGTTGATCTTTTTTAGACCACTCTTCCTATAGCACTTGTCAGGTACACGCCACATAACCTTCCATATATTTTATTTTATTCCTTCTTTATTAAAAATTCATGTTGTTTGAATTTATTACTTTTGCATATCTTGGCTTGGTGGGGCCCATTCCCTTAGTTTGAGGGGGGGGGGGGGGAGGAGGGAGGGGGGGGCAATATTTATTTTTCAAATTTTCAAATCACATGTAAAATTCAAAAGTTTTTGTCTTATGAGATGATTGTCTTGTCACATGTTTGATGACCCATCCTTTCATGATTGCATCATTAAGGAAACTATAAGTTGAGTTTAACTTTTAATGATAATTAGCAACATGTTTAGGGTGATAGACCTGTACACGAGTGAAAATTTATGAGACTTGATGCAAGAAAATATATCATGAGATTTCATGCATTAAAAATATTTAAGAAGCACATAGTAATTGTACGTTGTTTTCTCTATTTGTAATATATGGTGTTGTAACACTGTGAATTTTTTTTAATTCACCATTGTTGAGCTCTTAGAACCCCACAATTTTTCCAAAATTATATTGTGCATAACAATGGGTGGAGGTCTTCAGAGATACGAGCTGGTCGATCACAAGGTTTTGTTGGGTGATGCAACCAGTTGTGAGATGTTCAAGAGAAGAGGATGGTTAGATTACTACCTCAGTCTCAAGGGGTTTGATGAAGAGGTTGCTCTTCAATTTCTAAGTACCTTGAAGGATGGCTTTGCAATGGTTAAGGGGCTAAGAATTGAATTTTTAGAAGATGTGGTGGCTGAAGTCACCGAGTTACCCCAGGAAGGAGAAAATTGGTTAAAGGATTTTGATTTATGAATGGCTAGGGCATAGTTTAGTCTACATCTTGACCCTCCATTGGACATTGACAAGAAGTAGGGCACCTCTAGATTATCTTTTCCCTTGGATTTTATCTTAGCCAACAACATTTCTCATTCAATACTTCACTTCTGAAGATCATTACAAATACTTGCATGCCCTACATTTCAAGATTTTGGCTCATCTATGACATGACTACAAACATGTAAATCTTCCTAATTTCCTATTTAATATTGTTAAGAAGAAAGATAGTTTAGTAAAATCAAGAAAGGATCAGTCTATCTCCCATCATTGTTTGATAAAATTAGTTGTGGAAAGAGAATTAAACAAACAATCAGTTGGTACATGGGAAGAGTTTTTGTAGTTAAATGAGATAGAGCCTAGACTGGTTGACCCTAGGGGCCAGGGTGTTGGACAAAGGGAAAGGATATCCATTGGTTTTTGTAAGGTTATTCCTAGGACAGAAAATGTTCCTAAAGCCTCTCCCTCTAGTTCTGGACCAACTAGGAAGAGGATTTATAAAGTTGATGCCTCCATTTTTGGTCAGAAGAAAAGCAAGAATAAAGAAGTTGATAGTGCCCCCAAGACCCCATTGTTTGTAAAAATCAGGTCTACCATTAGAGAAGGCAAAGGTAAAGTTGTGGAATCTAAAGAGGAAAAATTAGAACCACAACCTGATGATGAAAGTAATATTAATGAAACCCTGCACTTGCAAGAGGAGGAAGCTTCTAAAAAACCTCCTAAAGCACCTATGGTAGAAATGTCTACAAGAAAGAGGAATTGAAAGAATCCTCCATGCCCATTTGCACTTCCTACGAGGTGAAGTGTGAGGCTTTTTGAAGGAAATAAGGTAATTGGAACCTCTATTCCAATGGTTAACCTAGAGTCTTTTGAGTTTGAGGAGTCCTCTTTGGAGGGAAAATTGCAATAAAACATAGCTAGTGATAATGAGTGTAATAACTAGAGTCCACAACTTGGAGTTGACCTTAGTGTTAACTATGTACTTGTTGATAGTGATAAGGAGTTTGATGAGTTTGAAGCATCTGAGGAGTTCAAAGAAAGTCTTGTTATGTAGGACATTAGTAAGAATTTAGAAGACCTTCCTTTTGAGGACTATCTAGAATTCAAGCAAGAAATTATTGAAGAAGTAATGGAAAAGCTCAATCAAGATGGATTGGATACACTGGCTAAAGCACCAGCTAAATCCAATAAGGAAGAGAATGTGGTGACAAATTTTATTATAAGGAATGGAGAATGGTCCACACCATAGAGTGCCACAAAATCTCCTCACTTGACATCTAAATGGATAGATATTCTCAACCAAGAACCATTGCCACCACCAAAATTTTCTACACCCTTGTCTGTAGGGATCAATTTATTCCAACAATTATTATGGGAAAGAGCACAATGAAAGTTGGAAAAAGAAAATTTGAAACATATCATTAATAATAAAAAAGTTATCAATTGAAACAAACCTTAGACCAAAATGAAATTTTAAGGAGAAGGACGGAACAAGTCACAAGATTATTCCTCAATTGATGGAATGTAGATCACCATTGAATAGAATTGTGGAAAGGCTTAATCCCCCCATTTCAACTCCACATGAGTTTTATGACACATTCCAATCTATTCCAATGCCTTTGAAGAATTTATTGTGTGAATTATATCTACATAATTTGGCAGTGCCTAATGACACAGAGTGGAACTCGCTCCTTTATATAGGAGATGTATAGTTGAGAGCAATAATGTCTTGGATGCAGAATGAAATAAACATGAAAAATCAAGTTGCACCTTACAAGGGCAATGAAATGACAACTCCTCTGCTCATGAGTCCAGAAGTTCAAAAATCTAGGTGAACATTTCAAGATTGGATTTTTATTCTAGGCAACCTGGGACTAGTAGAGTATGCCCAATTGGAGAACAAGCCTTTTTCTTGGTTATAGAAACAAGAAGTCCTAGTTGTATGCACCCTAAAATGGTCACCTAGACTATGGGCCCCCATTATTCAATTTATCAAATTTCCCAAACCAATGCTTTGTAATATTTTATTAAACTAATTTGAATCAATTTCCTTGATCAAATTCAATTTTTTTTTAAAAAAATTAAGTTGATCATTTTATCCTAAGTCTTATTTAATTAAAAAAAAATCTCTCTTTTAATTAAATAAAATGAGACCCCATTTAATTAAAAGAATACCTCTCTTTTGATTAAATAATTCATCCACATTTAATTAATTAAGAGAAAAACCCCTCTTTTAATTTAATTAAATATTTCCTACTTAATTAAAAAATCTTGCTCCCTTTTAATTAAATAAAAATCCCACTTAAATATTTCTTTTGATGAAAAAGGAAATAAACAAATAAATAAATAAATAAATCTATTTTTTATTTTTTCTACACTTGATGTGGGAGTTATCTTTTTCCTTTTTCCACTTTCTTCTCCAACACTCCTCTTTTCTCATTGGTGGAATTTTGTCTCACATGAATCAAACTCAATTATCCCATATTGGTTGTGAGAAGCCTCTCACCTCCATATTTTCCTTTATAAGGAAGAGCCCTCTCCTCATTTTGGACATCCATTATTATGCTATTGTTATGCTGTAGGTTTGGAGAGCAATTTTTTGAAGAAGGAGTTTGAATACTAAAGCATTTTGTGGAGAACATCTATCTTCTTGTCTTCTTCTCTCATGCATCCATGGATTCCATCATGATTTTTCATCCTTGCATTTGCATATTAGCCTAGATCCATATTTGTTTTCATAGATTAGTATTACATTTTTATTACATTTCCTTTCTTGCATTGTTATCATTTAGATTAGTTTTCATCTCCATTTGCATGCATATTAGATCCTTGAATCTCTTGTTTCATGGTGTACTTGCATGGGCATGAACTAGGTCAAATTGAGGGCCTCCATTACAAACCCTTGCACTCCATGAATAGAGAGATATGATTGACACCTCATTCTTGATCAATCTTGGATATAATGACTCATAGAAGTGTGCCCACATTTTAGGCATACTTTTTTTATGCCCACCACAGGGCAACCCACCTTTACTTGTTGGTTTTTGACATTTTTAGATCTAACCCCCTTGTACAGATTTGTCTGGAGACAAAAAACCCTAAATCTAAAACATTTGATCATATCTCCCAAATGGATAAGTATTTTAATTTGAATTTATTTTTAAGAGGTGGTGACATATCAAGGAAGCTTCAGTCCAATTTTTAGATTTTTCTAAGGTATTTTCTATTTTTTATGATTTTTCCTTTATTTTTCATGAAAAAACATTTTTGGGAGCAAATTAGCACAACTTTTGGAAAATATTCCATTTTTGGAAAGGCCTCTAAATTCTAAATAGAGTTTCGTTCTTTGTATTCTAATTTTAGAGATCATATTAGGGCTCAATAATTTGATTTGCAAAAACTGGTATATTTTGACAAAATGGCTCCCTAAAGCACAAATTAAAAGATCTTTTCAAAATTCTAACATTTTTGGAGAGCTCTCTGATTTTTTATAGGGGTCATTTTTCTGCATTTAAGGTTTTGGATCCAAATTCATATCATATAGGTCCAATCTTGATGACTAGGTCTAAAATAATAATAAAAGGGCATTTAATGAATAGCTTGCATTTAATTTTTATAATGGATCAATGCATGATGTGAGCTTTCATTTGGATTATTTTTTGATTATTATCACTCTTAAAAATCATTTTTTTAGATCTAGCCCTAGTTTTGCATAAATTGGATATATATTGCATATCTTATGTTTGCTTGTTTGCTTGTTTGGCTTGTTGCTTTGTTCGTTGTGAGTGAGCGTTCAAGCATAAACGAAAGGTACAAGAGAGAAAAGATGCATTACAAGGATTACCAAGTTTTTTTTTTAATCTCTATAACATTTGAATTTGGAAGTAAAATGAACCCTCTCATATGTTTGGATTGAATTCTCTTACATGCTTTCATAGATTCACACTTCATTTGGTGCTCTAAAATTAGATCTAGATTTTCTTTCACGCATTTGTGTTTCACATAGTAATTAGGCCCTATGAACACTAATTGGGAGATCTTGAGAGACTAAGCTTCATTTTCTCGCTTTACATGCAAAGCTCTTCTTGATGATGGATCCCCTTGTAGGTAGGGAAGGATATTTGTTATTATCTCACTATTCTGCTTGGATTTGTCCTCAACATCCTTTAGTCCTTTCTCTTTTGAGATTGGTGATGCTTGTTGTTGGGTTTTTTAAGCAATTGGTGAGGTGATTTTAAATTAGCGTGTCAAAAAATCTTGTTTGCTATATTTGGATAAGGTGAAGAGGCTAGAGGAGTATGCTTTGTTCCCTTTTGGGCACATTAGAAACTTGGAACCCTTGAATCCAAACCAAGTACCCATGTGGTACAACTTTGTGAATCTTCCTTGATTAGAGTGGGTTAACCGTAGTGAACATTCTCTTTATTGGGTCAACTATGTGGATGGAACCTTAAGCGGTAATAGTCATTTTTGACGTGGTAGTAGCAACCACTATATAAATGTTCTTGTGAGGGAAACCCTCACAAGTGGTCTTTTCTTGGGCTATCAGATCTCCTCAATATCTTTGATTGATTAAATTTTTAGAATATGTCAAAACCCTACTGCGCTAGGATTGGATTTCACCCACTCTAGATTGCAAAAGCTACAAAGTTGAACATTACTAAGAACCATAGTGCTACTAAATTTTCTTTTCTAGGACTATGTGTGTGATTAGAAAACATTTTGAGAACATACACAATAGTGGTTCTAGGGATTAGATTGATACTAGGACACTATTTTTGTTCATGTGCAAGGTTGCTTTGTCCCTTGCTCATTGTTTGAAGACATTTGCTTGAAATCCCTTATTGCTATCTTGTGTGCATGGTTCATGATTAAAAATCTATTGATACATCTAGTTGGACATTTAAAAAAAACAAAATCTGAATTTCTAAGTCGAGAGTTTACAATCAAACTGCTTTGTTGTCCTATTATTTTCAATGTGCCTAGGTTGATCCAATTCAGATTAGGCTACATACACCATTGTTAGAAGCTTATTTGCACCTTGGGTTACTATACTTTGACCTCTTGAATTATTAATCATTGATTTCACAAGAGACCTTGTTTGGAGTTGGTAAGTTAGAGATTGTCCTTGTTGAGAAAGATATACCTTGGATTCTTTGATATTACACTTGGAGAGTCTTAGTAGTTTCTTGTCCATCCACTTTCATAAAAAATTCAATTTTGATTATTTATAATTTGGGTAAATATCTTCCTGGTCCATATGTACTAGGGTATTCACCCAAATTCGTGGGCACCTCTGTGGTAGTGTTGGTTTATGCCTATGGTATAATTCTATCTAAACATCTCTCTTTTGGACAAGTTAGTGCTTTTACTATCCTAGTTTGGTACCAACATTTCTTAGGGTTATCCTATCAACTAGTACCTTTTATTTTATGTTGGTTACAAGTGCTATTATATGTTTCTCAACATTCAAATGAACTCAAATGGTATCAAATTTACCAAAATGACTCTTGCTCTTCTTTCTTCTTCATCTTCCATGTCTTTCTAATCTCCCATTTCATTTCTTCCTCTTCTTCACGTCTTATTGATTCTTTTCCTCCTATTATCATATAGTCTACCTTCTTATATTCATTCTTTCTCTTTTTCCATGCTTGATTCTTCTTCTTCTAGAACCATGGATCTTGAATATCTTGTTAGGGACCCTCATTTGAGCACAGTTGAACTTGATCTCCTTCTTAAATTTGAAAAGTGTTGTTACTACAATAGATATATGGATGCTAACCTTTTGATAAAAATGATAGACAAAGGGAAGAAATCAAACATTCTTGCTAGGATCATACGCAAGATTAGATCACAATATCCTTCTTCCAAAAATTCCTTACCTTCTAAGTCTTATCATGATTCTTCTAAATATCATTCAGATTCTTCATCTTCTAAGTCTTATCATGATTCTTCTAAATATCATTCACAATCTTCATCTTCTAAGTCTTATCATGATTCTTCTAAATATCATTCACATTCTTCATATTCCAAGTCTTACCAAGATTCTTCTAAATATCATTTGTGTAGGTCTTCACCTACCTCTTCTTCATAATATCAGTCTTCTTCTACTTCTACCAAGAGTCTTATTCCTATTATTGAGACATGTCATAATGAACAACATGAAACGTCTTGTGATATGCTTATCTATAATGCCCATAGTAACAATGATAATGATGACGATGACTATTATATTCCTACGATTCCTAAAATTCCTCTAAGTCCTATGCTTGTACTTAAAGGGGATGAGTCATAGATAGATATTGATAGTAATCCATATGACTCAAATCTTGAAAATAGCATTGATAAATTTTGTGAACAATACTTAAATGATAAATTTGCATTTTTTGAGGAAGAGAAAGCATTTTTCCGCTGAAATAAAACATTAATGCCATAAGAGTTTCTCTTGTAAGAATCCTCATGCTGAAAATAAAGATTACACTCTTGAGCAAGATCATGTTAATGTTGAACCGTTGTCTTTTTATACTCCCCTTCCATCTTCTATTTCCTCTACTATCCATACATCCCCTAAAGATTTTGAGTCTCTCAAATCTTATACCAATCCTTCATCCAACAAAGATCATATTACTTTTCGTGCAGTTCCTTGTAGTTATCCTCAAAG
The DNA here is from genome assembly GCA_028749045.1 of Cupressus sempervirens. Taxonomy (NCBI): domain Eukaryota; kingdom Viridiplantae; phylum Streptophyta; class Pinopsida; order Cupressales; family Cupressaceae; genus Cupressus; species Cupressus sempervirens. The sequence continues at coordinate 702,601,830 of CM053789.1, read as the reverse complement.
AATACCTTTTAAAGAAACCCAAGATAACCTTCATTTGGCTACAAATACTTTTGATAATGCTAAACCTAAAGAGCCTAAGCCTTCATGCACCATAATGCCTACTTCAGTTAGTTCTTCATCATCTATCCCAAAGTCTTCCATACAATTCCAACATTCTTCCTTCTCCTTGGGAGTGGCTTCATGTCAAGAGGACTCTAAAAATGATAAAGAAAAGAATATAAGGAAAGATCAAGATGAAGAACCCTCCATGTCATCTAATTATTTTTACGATGTCTCTAATCCATTTCATGGTTCTTTTGATTGTTTGTGCCCTTCCTCATTCATTCCACCACATATTAAGTCTTCTCCTAAGCAAGGTCAAGCTACTACTTACACCACTGAGCTTATTGACAATCAAAATGACCTTAATATAGTTGTGCCTTCCAAAGATGATACTTCCGTTAAGATTATTAAAAATAGTGTTGTTACTTCCAATGATGAGCCTATTGAAAATCAAGAGAAAAACTTTACACTTATGCTATCCAAATATCCTTGTCAAGATCAAAGTCTTCCATTTTCTTGTTCTACCACTCCATGTTCCCTTCCACTTTCTATTCTTCCTAAGTCTTCTCAATCTTCAAGTACTCCCATCAATGAATTTCCTCCTATTCAAGATGTTCATGATCTTATTGAAGATCCTAATGCTCACTTTAAAGATGCTAATGTCCTTGATTGTCATATAGATGTTGATGAACTTATTTATTACCCTTTTGCATCTTCCACATACATCCTTGGACCTCCCTCACTAATACTAAATATTTCATGTCTTCCTTTCATCTTGGGTCCTTATGTATCTTCACTTTCCCCTCCCAACTCTCCTAATTCATCATCCATCTTAGGTCCTTACATCCCTCCCTCTCCTATCTTTCCTCAAGATCAATGTAGATGCATATCCTTGAATCCTTTTCATCCACTCACTCACCTAAACCATTCATATCATCCTTATTCTTCCACATGTCCCAAGTCTTTTGGAAGTAACCTAAATTTTCAATACAAGTAAAAGAAGCAATTCTAGAATCCATATAAAAAAGAAGACCACCATGTCTCCTCTAATTGACATGGAGGCAAAAAGTCAAAAGAGATATCTAAGAAAAAAATTATAAGACAAGTATGGGTTCCAAAATCCATCATTGAAGATATTATCTCTAAATCATCAAAAAAAAAATGAAAAGAGGCCTATGGCTATATGGATTCCAAAGCCTCTCTTGAAAAATTCTAATGTTGAATAATAATTGAAGTTGACATTCAAGCTTCCAAAGAATTCCACTTCATATTCTTCCAAAAGCATTCTTGCATTCCATGCACCTAAACTGCAACCTCTTATGTCCACTCTCCATGTTCCTTCACATATTCCTCGATTTAAATTTTCTCCATCCTCTCACAACCTTCAAGATGTGTGTTGATGTTGATCTTGCCTTCATTTCCATCTTCCAATCTCACTCACTTTGCATGAAGCCATATCCTCCATTTTTGTCTTTCATCTTTCTTTCCCTATCAGCATCTTTGAGCATATCATTTCAACTCCTTTGCATGTCATGGTTTAAACTTTCAAGGAGTATTATCTAAAATTCTTGACTTCTTCCAAAAAAAAAAAATTAAAAAATTGAAAAAAATAAAAAAAATTGAAAATGTGCCTTGGTGAAAACTTGGTAATCAGGCACCTTGATACAAAAGTAAAGAGAAATAAATTCGTCCTATGGTGAAAAAACCACTTCTTTGTGGTGCCTTGGATAAGTACCATGATGAAAACCTGACAATCAGGCATCATGCATAGTTCTTCCACATCATTCATCCATTATGTATTCTCTCTTTGATCTTGACAATGTTGTCCTATACACAAACATTTGGCTATCTTGTGAGCTATCATATGATGATCTTGTTTTCATTTCTTTCATGTTTAGCCTTCATATCTATTTTCCTCCATTCATTCTAGTATTTTTCTATCCTTTACCCCTTTCATCTTGATCTAATTAAAAAAGTGTAGAATACGATGATATGAAGCCTCTTGACATGTCTACTCCTTTGGATTACATCTTTCCCACTTTTTCATTCCGCTTTCATGAATTATCCCATGTTGGCCTTTCATTTCTTGTCCAAATGTGCTTTACATGACATTTTTTCCCTAGCTTGGGTATTCTTGAGGAGTCAGTCTTTGAAGATCACTTTCACTTGCTTCATACACTCTTTGCTTGTCCATCATATCCACTAGCTTGTTGCTCCATCATGTCCTCTACCTTGCTATACATTAGGACTAAACAATATGGTCTTGCTTGAGGGTTTGATCCTTGTTTTTGTCTAGGGGCATCTTTGTACATATTTATTGATCATAAAAAAATTCAAAAAAATGATAAATTGTGAAAATTCTTAAAATTGGAAAATGTCTTGGAAAAAATGATCATCTTAGTGACAACCTAGCAATAGGTGCTTTGATGTATCTCCAAGAAAATTATATATTCCAAAAATACAAAACATTTTAAAAATTCAAAAATTCAAAAAAATAGAAAAGTGCCTTGGTGAAAACCTGGAAACAAGCACCTTTGTAGAAAAATACAAAAAAATTATAAAAATTCTTGAAAAAAATAAAAATAAAAAATCCAGGTGGTAAAAACATGGAAACAGGCACTACTTGAGGCCTTTGCACCCCTATTTCTTAGTGCGTGTCCTCGACACTTAGCCTTTCTCCATCACACCTTGTCCTTGTTGCCTTTGTTTGGAATTGATCTTTGTCTAGGAGGCATAACTATGTTAGTGTTGGTCTCTTGGATGTGTTAATCTTTAGGACACCTCGCAAATAATTTTTTTCAACACCACCCCAACTGTATTTTTTTTAATACAACCATTGACATTGAGTTTTTTTCAACACTTATCGGTTTGATCTTACCCAATTTTGTCAGGTGATCTTCCTTTCTTGCAAGCATTTGATCTTTATCCTCAGAACTCAGAATCAGTTAACACACTTAAATTTTAAATGCAACACTTAATGCTTGAGTTATGTCATGATCTTTTCTTTGTGTGCTAACTTTTATTGATTTTTGTTGAGTGTCTTTGTCTGATAAGTCTCTCTAGGATGCATAGCTAGAGGACCTGGAGCATGAGACATGTTTTTATTTATTTTTAGCTTGTGGGTGTGGTCTTGAACTCTAGAGTGTCTCTTGTTTTCCCCTTGAAACACTTATCATCCTTGACTACTTTTGCACAACCGTTCTTTCAATCATCCTAACATCTATGTCTTGATGTGAGCATGGTTTTGCTACATTAAATTAAGTAAGCTAACATCAAAGTCATCTTGACCTTTATGTCTTTGATTCTTATGTTAGAATCTTTCCAAATTCCAATCCGATATAAATCACATTCATATCTTCATAGTTGCATTTGTGACTAGTGATGATTGTGTAATTTTTTGATGTCCATTAATATTGGCCCAATGATGAAAATAAGTTCTTTTACATTCTCTAATGAATGATGAACACAAAATCCTATGTTATAGTTGCTCTTTTGCAAGTACACCATTGCATTTTCATGTAGCTTGCATTATTGGATTTCATGTTAGTTTGCATTTTTAGGCTGCATTATGAGTTTGAGAAGGTTTTCCCTTCATCTTTATTATGGAATTTTAATCAACTGTGGTCATGTTTTGATTTTCATTTTCTTATCTTAAATAGTTGATTGATTTTGGGGCATTTTCTTTTCTTTTTTCTATTTCTTTCCATATCTTTCAAACTTATATCTTCCATTTTCTTTTTCCCCACTTCTTTTTGCCTAATTCACCTTTGGGGCATAATATTTCACACTTGATGATCTACCTTGGTTTTGTAATTCTTATATCTTTCAGCTTACATCAAGAACTTTATCTTTTGTTTGATTTGATCAAATTTATCAATTTTTTGTTTCTCCTCTATCTCATTTCGATTTCGATCATGACGGGGTAGTACTTATCAATTTCAATCCTTGATTTAGTTTTATCAATTTTATCCTCCACTTTTTTTAAGTCAAAATTTATTTGTATTCTTTGTCCTGATATGTTCTTGAATCGACCACACATCTGGATTGTTTTGTGATCCTAAATTGACCTTACACTTCAATTTCTTTCTTTGACTACATGTATTCCCAAATCAATCACACATTAGTCAAAGAGGGGCAAATGTATGCACCCTAAAATGGTTACCTAGACTAGGGGCCCCCATTATTCAATTTATCAAATTTCTTGAATCAATGGTTTGCAATATTTTATTAAATTAATTTAAATCAATTTCCTTGATCAAATTCAATTTTTTAATTTTTAAGGTTGATCATTTATCCTAAGTCTTATTTAATTAAAAGAAAAACTCCCTTTTAATTAAATAAAATAAGTCCCCATTTAATTAAAAGAAAATCTCTCTTTTAATTAAATAATTCATCCACATTTAATTAATTAAGAGAAAAACCCCTTTTTTAATTTAATTAAATATTTTTTATTTAATTAAAAGAACTTGCTCCCTTTTAATTAAATAAAAATGCTACTTAAATATCTCTTTTTGATGAAAAAGGAAATAAAACAAATAAAAATTTAAATAAATCTATTCTTTTGTTTTCTCTACACTTAATGTGGGAGTTATATTTTCCCCTTTCCACTTTCTTCTCTAACACTCCTCTTTTCTCATTGATGGAGTTTTGTCTCACATGAATCAAACTCTATTATCTCATTTTGGTTGTGAGAAGCCTCTCACCTCCATATTTTCTTTTATTAGGGAAAGCCCTCTCCTCATTTTGGACATTCATTATTATGCTATTGTTATGCTGTAGGTTTGGAGAGCGATTTTTGAAGGAGTTTGAATACTAAAGCATTTTGTGGAGAACATCTATCTTCTTGTCTTTTTATCTCATGCATCCATGGCTTCCATCATGAGTTTTCATCCTTGCATTCACATATTAGCCTTGATCCATATTTGTTTTCATATATTAGTATTGTATTTTTATTACATTTCCTTTCTTGCATTATTTTGCATTGTTATCATTTTGTAATGCCCTGCCAAGGGATCCAAAAGAATTAACCTAAAATTTTACTAAGTTTGCCAAACAATTTTTTTAAAAACATGAAAGCTAAACCATTCATATCAAACACATAGTAGTAGAAGTAATAACATACATACAACTAAAAACATACATAACAGGTTACAATTCTTAAGGATCCCAAGACATTGAGTCACATTTAATTTAATTATTTCTAAGTCTAACCACTACCACATCCACATGAAAGAATAAATAGAAAGTCCAATGTCCATATTACATATTTGTTCTGAATGCCTCTTGGAAATTAAATTCAGAATGCTCAATCATCCACTGTACATGACACAGCGTATGAAAGGCTTAAAAGATTAAACATAAAGATACATCATCCTCATCAAATCTAGGATACAATTGCAATAAAGTAAATGAAACTATTAACATACATGATACATCCATCCATCAATAAAGATTTAACAATCAATGTAAATGATAACTATCCATCATAAAACACAACTAACTAAGTGTGCAGTTCCTCCCAACCGTCAATAGCATCATTAGACCATTGTGGGCCCTAGCCATCCTCCACGCGTAACATTCCAAGTTAGTGAAGAGATCATCGGTAGGAATGTCACTCCTAAAACATACTACAACATATGCATAAAGAAATCTAACATGCAAGAATAAAGCATAAGATGATCTACAAAGCAGACAACATCATCTATCAATGCTAATCACCAATATAAAGAAACACCAATAAATAACATCTATCATAATTATCCAAGAACAGAATGAAGATAAATGCCAACAAAGAAATCGCTGGAGGAGATAGTCTCAAGTCTCAAACAAGATATCAAATCACATAACACAAGATAAAAAATCACATAACACAAGTACTCTCTGAGTCCAAGAATTCTAAAAGTATACTAACTCAAAGGTTCTAACACATAGATCAACATCTAGTTCCCAAAGACACAACAAGGACATGTAGGAAACCTACTATGTAAGCGAGAAAATGTCATTGCACGAATCATGCTAGAGTTACCCTGGTAGTCTCTCAATAGACCCCGGCCCCCTAGTGATCCCTATGCAGCCACTAGTATCCTCTCATACTGACGAGGCATACTATGAAATGCAAGGTCGCAACCAAGCATTCTTTCTACTCCCATCCTAGTCTGTACTAACACTCGAGGCATGGGCGAGAACATACAATTATCTTATTAGGTTCATTTAATCCCCATTTAGTGTAAATGTTTTCACTTATTAAATAACTTACAATGAGTTACCCTGGCAGCCACTTAGGGCCTCAAGCCCCATTGCAAGCCACTTCTCGACACTACAAGTAGATAACCTACCCTAGGCTCATGAAATCACAAATCACAAAATCACCTCAATCCTAAACAAGTGACTAGAAAAATACCAAAAGATAATCCACAATAAGAACATCAAATCCCCATGAACAACTAAAAAGCATCCATTGATAATCATGACCACAACATTTCTCTATTGGCAACTGAAAGTATCAATGATAATCACAATATCCATCGGTCCTCATCGAGCAATTGTATAGTATTCCAAAATAAATCTCAATATCCATATCAACGATAAATCACAACATCCATCGATTCTCAACAAGCAACCAAAAAGTATCTCAAAATAAATAATATTGATCGAAGACTCCAAAAAGGTCAAGTCCAAAACATGTCACAACATGACATCATCAAGAACAAATCAATACTTCAATCCCATCAAGGCAACTGGAAAGTAATCCAAACACAGCTGATTGATAACTCATAAATGGTTACATATATCACGGCTTACACAAGAAGACTGGAAGCAATATCAATCAATAAACCACATACATCTCATAGAGCATACCATCACATTACCATGGTTGGGTTTAGAAAGATCGAGGTCAAATAACACCAACATGCCATCACATTCACATATCTCCCAAGCCTCTGGTAGACGTCCTAACTGGTCAACACTCTAGGACAACCCAAACCCCAAACATATCGCATAAAGAAAACAAGATACAAACACATGATTATGGTTTTCATCCACATGGTTAAGTCAAATATGAGGTTTTCAGTTTTCATTCCAGGTATATTTCAAACGTGTAAGATGTCATCATTTATTTACAAGTCAACCCAATCATCCCCTCGATTAAGACATAGAATTATCATTCGAACATTTAAAATACAATTTTGTAAAATAATCAGAAGATAATTATTTAATTATTTAAATCATAGCACTAGCGCTCATCGACTTTCAACATAATTATTCGCATTATTTCACTAAAATTCAATGTTACTAATTGAATAAAATCCCTTAATATTTAATTCAATTTCTTCAAAAACAATTAAAGGATAAGTAACCATCTATTATTTAAAATTATTAAAATAATGCTATTTGATTTTCAAGAAATTCATCTTGGCTCTATTAACCAACATTTCAAAACTTGATTTAAACAACTTCCTTCATAAATTAATCTTAATTAAATAATATTTAATTTAATTAATCAATAAAGTACATAATTTGCAATCTACAATTCTAAATCATTAATTAAATTTAATTAAACTAATATTTAATTTAATTAATTAATGACTAGCAACTTAAGAACTTTCAATATCCCAACAATAATCAATTACTAATAATTAATAAAATTATCAATAAGTTTTATCAATTAAAAATTTAACGATATTTAAATGTGTTATTATTTAATTACTTATCAAATAACAAATAACATTATTATCATAACTAATAATAATTAATAATTAAACAATAATATTTATAAACTTTTAATAACATATATTTCTACATTTATAAAAACTATTAACAAAATTATCATTAATTTTTTTTAATAAAACTAAAACTCTAAAAATATTTAAAAGGAATAGTTCACTGTTCAACATTGTTTGGAGGAGATTTTTAGCTTGTTCAAGTTTTCCACCATCGTAGCGATCTTCAATGAGTGTGTGGAAGAAGAATAGGTTCGGAGAATGATTCCCTTCCATGGTCAAATTGAAAAGCCTAATGCTTGAGAGAGACTATCATCAATTGGAGTTATCAAGATAAAAGAAAATCTTGAGAGCTATCTCTTGACTATATTACGCTCCCTACTCAAGTACTTGAGTGCGTAGATAATTAACAGAGACACAAAACAATATTGAGATTCCCAGCAAAAGTCTAATCATTTCAGCTGCAAGGAAGCATACAATTAACCACAATCAATAATTATTACCATCAGTACCCGATTAAAGTTTCAAGCATGAAATTTGTTTTGGAAATTATTCAAGGATAATAGTATACCAAAAAGGGGCATTGAATTCTTAGCAACGAACTCATTAGGGGTTTAATATCCAATCACTTCACCATCAATAAAATATACAAATTAAACAATGTAGAAGCAATCCTCCATCATTGCCAGCCTTCATTGCTCAAATAAGATAGGGAACACGTAACTAGCTTGGCAAGCATACAAAGGTACTTACCAGAAACAGACCAACATTAAGATTCAATGCCTAGCCCCTTTGGCATCAAATAAACATTCAACTTGTGCGCTGCAAGCAGAATACCATGTTTGGCATTAGAGCTTCTAGCATAGGATTGATTAGGAAACACCCACGTTTCTATGACCGACAAACGTTTTGTAATCCAAGCAATAATCTGAACAGATGGACCTTACAAAAATAGCCAGGGCTCAATTTAGGGTGATGGGAACCAATTTGACTTTGGTGTGAGTAGATTGTTTCATCACATGTCACCCTAATTGCCTCTATTACCTCCAGCTCATGGGCTTCCAAGAGTAATTTCGACATCCATTGTGTGACCATTAGGAAGTTACACAACAAATAAGATATTCTATAAGATGAACCCTGCTGGTGCAATTCATTCACCATCATTTCTAGAAACTAAACGAGTATATTAGTACGAAAATTTGTTTATCGCCCAGGTCATCATTTGCTTTCAGTATTACATGTTTTTAAGTGGGAATTGTTTATCCCTTTGATATCATGGTTATATTAAATGAAGTCTCATTTTGTGTTACTTCTATCACACTTGAAATCTATTGTGCTTGTTAGCAACCTGACTGTTAGCTTATTTTCTCTATTTGAAAAGTTGAATTAGTGAGTTTAAATTGGTCTACTGGAATCCTATGTTATATGCTTTAGGCTTTTCAAATTCTTTTCATTTCTAAAAGAAATCCACACCCAGACCAATTGATTGCAGATTTGACCCAAAGCGATATCTCCAGATATTAGAGAAGATTGGATTGAGAAAAGTTAATTTTTCAAATGAAGATTAGCTCGAATTTGAAGAGATTGGCAGTGGAACATAGATGTGATTGGAGTGAAGTGTTCTATTGAATGGGTAAAGTGGGTAACGAGCATTGCAGTGCGACGAGCATATGAGACGCCATCGGATAAGAAAGTAAGTGGTGTGGGTAAGAAAATAATTAGATGCTAGTCATGTGCATTACCACCGTAATAATCACATTGTAATAATGTGCATGCTACTATATTTTCAACAGCCAAAGTCACGCGGTTGATGGCTTCTTGAATTCAGCGTGTAGTTTTCAGAGAGCAAATTTTTGTCGGGTGCTAAGTTGAGAAGAAAAAAAAATTAGGTACTCTAACTGTGCTGCTTAATACAAGATTTGAAGTTTTTAAATGAGTAAATTTAGGCGCATTGAGTTTGGTGAAGTCTTTAAGGACAACTATGCTAGACACGTGACTGCTCCAATGCCATGTTCGACATAGCATATATGTTGCCGAGGAACTCATCTCTCGGTCTTATCTTTCTGATGTTTTGTTGTAACTAAGTGACAATCGAAAATACTCATAATTGGAGCTTCTTTTTTTTAAAGTTCAAAGGCATTGAGACTTAGGGTTCAACCACTGGAATCATATCATATTATTGTTTTAATTTGGATGTTCCTGATGATACAAGGATCAAACTTCAATCGAATAACCATCTTCATTTAGATAAAATTCATAAACTTATTAATAAATTAATATTAAATCATATTAAAATATTAATATATTCATAAAATTAAAAAAAACTTTTAATATAAAATAAAACTTATATATATAAGAGCAAATACTTATTCGAATTTCCAAAATTAATTTGATAGAGAACTTATTGCGAGATCCTTATTAATACTTTTTTTTTTTCCTAAAAGATTTCTTCATTACACTCAACCCTATCCCAATAAATTTCTTTAATCTACTAAAGAGGGCCATACAGATTTTGTGGTTTTTATTTTTCCTAAAAGATTTCTCCATTACATTCAACCCTATCGCAATAAATTTCTTTAATCTACTGAAGAGGGCCATACAAATTTTGTGGCTTTTTTTTTCCCCATAATAGACGATTAAATATTCATGACAAGAATGCATACAACTGAAACATTAATCACAAGAATTATCCAAGCAGTCATTTAGGAGACAGGAAGAGAGAGAGCATAATAGAATATGTGAAATAATCACAAGTGCACCTGGACACTGATGCTAATTCGCTATGCCTCAGAAGTTCATAGAGAAATCTCTTCCTTCTCCAACATTCCCCATTCCTCCAAGAATCGAACCATCCGAACCGCCCCCCCCCCCCCTCCCCCCCCCCCTCAAAGTGACTAGGAGTGCTTGTAGAAGCATATGAGAATGTCAAAGCATACCAGCTTGTCTATACACACTAGGAGAGCCCCTATATAAAGGCCTCTAAGATGCATCTAGAATGTGTCTAGGAAGAACTAGGAGATAAGCATGACAACTACGCACGATAAGAAGATAAACATGATGAGGTGTTTAGAATGTTGCAGACACCATGTGCTCAAATAATGTGCTAACTCCTAAGTGTAGACAACATGTGCATAATTAGAGTGCAAATTCTTGTGTTGTCAACATGACAACTCCCAAGAGCTTGCATACTCCTATGTGAATAAATATTAAAATAATGCACATTAATTTATTTAATAATCACTTTACTCTTTTTAATTTAATTTATTAATTCTAAATCTCATGCACTTATCATGTGGTCATTAAATTTTAATATATTAACTTCTTTCCCAATTTTAAATTCATTTTTGAAACTTAATTGATAAAATATATAATAATATTATTTAGTATTTATTAAAAATGAACTCTAAATATATTAAAAATAAATATTGTCCCATTCCAAATTTAAACTTATAACTTTCATCTCCAAATTTAATTCTTTTATTTAATTAATTTCTCAATTAATTAAATAAAATAAATATTAAAATATCATATTAATTTTCTATTAAATCAAACCATTAATTAAATCTTTTAATTAGGCTTAATTAATAGAAAATTCATCGAGAAAGAGTTTGGTAACAATAGAAAAATGCAAATTGGGGCAGGCACTACACATTTAGATTAGTTTTTATCTCCATTTGCATGCATATTGGATCCTTGAATCTCTTGTTTCATGGTGTACTTGCATGGGCATAAACTAGGTCAAACTGAGGGCCTTCATTACAAACCCTTGCACTCTATGAATAGAGAGCTATGAGTCACCATTCGAGACCTCATTCTTCAGCAATCTTGGATATAATGACTCATAGAAGTGTGCCCATATTTTAGGCATACATTTTCCTTGCAAGGTGGTGACATATCAAGGAAGCTTCGGTCCAATTTTTAGATTTTTCTAAGAAATTTTCAAATTTTTATGATTTTTCCTTTATTTTTCAAGAAAAATCATTTTTGGGAGCAAATAAGCACATTTTTGAAAAAAAATTGCATTTTTGGAAAGGTCTCTAAATTCTAAACAGAGTTTGTTCTTTGTATTTTGATTTTAGAGATCATATTAGGGCTAAATAATTCGATTTAAAAAATTGATCTGTTTTGACAAAATGGCTAATGGCTCCCTAGGGCACAAATTAAAAGATCTTTTCAAAATTCTGACATTTTTGGAAAGCTCTCTGATTTTTGACACGGGTCTATTTTCTACATTTAGGGTTTTGAATTTAGATTCATATCATATAGGTCCAATCTTTATGACTACGCCAAAAATAATAAAAAAGAGCATTTAATGAATAGCTTGCATTTAATTTTTACAGTGGATCAATGCATGATGTGAGATTTTATTTGAGTCATTTTCTGATTATTATCACTCTTAAAAATTAAATTTTCAGATCTAACCCTCGTTTTGCATAAGTTTGATATACATTGCATATCCTGTGTTTTCTTGTTTTGCTTGTTGCTTTGTTCATTGCAAGCGAGCGTTGAAGCATAAATGAAAAGTACAACAAAGAAAATATGTGTTAGAAGGATTACTAGGTATTTTTTTCATCACTATAATATTTGGATTTGGAACTAAAATGAATATCTAATGTGTTTGGCTTGAGTGCTTTTACATGCTTTCATAGATTCACACTTCATTTAGTGCTCTAAAATTGGATCTAGATTGTCTTTCATGCATTTGTGTTTCACATAGTAATTAGGCCCTATGAACACTATTCGGGAGATCTTGAGAGATTGAACTTCATTTGCTTGCTTTAAATGTGAAATTCCTCTTGACGAAGGATCCCCTTGTAGGCAGGGAAGGATATTTGTTATTATCTCACTATTCCACTTGGATTTGTCCTTAACATCCATTAGTCCTTTCTCTTTTTAGATTGGTTATGTTTTTTGTTGAATTTTCCAAATAGTTGGTGAGGTGATTTCAAATTAGTGTGTCAAAGAATCTTGTTTGCTATGTTTGGGTAAGGTGAAGAGGCTAGAGGAGTATGCTTTGTTCCCTTTTGGGCACATCAGAAATTTAGAACCCTTGAATCCAAAACAAGTCCCCATGTGGTACAACTTTGTGAGTCTTCCTTGATTATACAGAGTTAACCATAGTGGACATTCCTTTTATTGGATCAACCACGTGGACAGAACCTTAAGAAATAATAGCCATTTTTGACGTGATAGTAGAAACCACTATATAAATGTCCTTGTTGGAGAAATCCCCACAGGTATAGTCTTTTATTGGGCTATTAGATCTTCTCAATATCTTCGATTGAGTAAATTCTCAGAATATGTCAAAACCCTGGTGCACCGAGATTGGATTTTGCCCACTCTAGATTGCAAAAGCTATAGAGTTGAACATTACTAAGAACCATTGTGCTACCAAATTTTCTTTTCTAGGACTATGTACGTGATTGGAAAATATTTTGAGAACATACACAGTAGTGATTCTAGGGATTAGATTGATCCTATGACATTATTCTTGTTCATGTGCAAAGTTGCTTTGTCCCTTGCTCATTGTTTGAAGACATTTGCTTGAAATTCCTGATTGTTATCTTGCATGCTTGGTTCATGATTAAAAATATATTGATACACCTAGTTGGACATTTAAAATGAACAAAATTTGAGTTCCTGAGTCGAGACTTTACAGTCAATCTACTTTGTTGTCCTATTATTTTCAATTTGCCTAGGTTGATCCAGTTCAAATTAGACTACTTACGCCATTGTTAGAAGCCTGTTTGCACCTTGTGTTATTGTACTTTGACCTCTTGAATTAGTAATCATTGATTTCACAAGAGACCTTGTTTGGAGTTGGTAAGTTAGAGACCATCCTTATTGAGAAAGATATACCTTGGATTCTTTGATATTATGCTGGGAGAGTCTTAGTAATTTCTTGTCCATCCACTTTCATTAAAAAAAAAATTTAATTATTTATAATTTGGGTAAATCATCATCCTAGTCCATATGTGCTAGGGTAATCACCCAAAGTTGTGGGCACCCCTGTAGCAATGTTGGTTTATGCCTATTGCAAAATTTTATCTTATCATCCCTCTTTTGGACAAGTTAGTGCTTTTACTATCCTAGTTCGGCACCAACGTTTCTTAGGGTTATCCTACCAACTAGTACCTTTTCTTTCATGTTGGTTACAAATGCTATTATATCTTGCTCAACATTCAAATGAACTCAAATGGTATCAAATTTCCCAAAATGACTCTTAGTCTTCTTTCTTCTTCATCTTCCATGTCTTTCTAATTTCCCATTTCCATTCTTCCTCTTCTTCATGTCTTCTTGATTTTCTCCCTCATATTATCATATAGTCTACCTTCTTCCCTTCATCCTTTCTCTTCTTTCATGCTTGATTCTTCTTCTTTTAGAACCATGGATCTTGAATACCTTGTTAGGGACCCTCGTTTGAACATAGATGAACTTGATCTCCTTCTTAAATTTGAAAAGTGTTGTTTCTACAATAGATATATGGATGCTAATCTTTTGGGAAAAATGACTGAAAAAAGGGAAGAAATCAAACATTCTTGCTAGGATCATACGCAATATTAGATCACAATATCCTTCTTCCATATATTCCTTATCTTCCAAGTCTTATCATGATTCTTCTAAATATCATTCAAATTCCTTATCTTCCAAGTGTTATCATGATTCTTCTAAATATTGTTCAGATTCTTCATCTTCTAAGTCTTATCATGATTCTTTTGAATATCATTCACAATCTTTATCTTCTAAGTCTTATGATGATTCTGTTGAGATAATGGGTGTTGCACACATTGCATAATATTGTTATATTTTATTTTGTTATGTAATGTTGTACCTAGATGGACATGCAACATGTAAAGATTCTCATGGAATATTCTTGATGAGTTGTATTGTAACATTGTAAAAATATTTTATGTAATTATTTAATATTGGGGAAAAGAATTAAATGCCCAATATTAAATGTGGGGTCAGTGGGTTAGGTAGCACATGGTTTTAACACATGGTTTATGTAATACCACTTGGTGGTTTTGTGGGACTTGCTACTATATAAGCAGCCACAAGGGTAGTTGTTGTAGTGTGATAGAGAGTGACAAGGAGAAGACAAGAGGCAAGAGTCGAGCGGGACAAGGCTTGACAGGTTAGCCAAGGGAGCATTTGTGAAGGTTGAAAGCATGGCATGGGATGTGTGGATTCATGCTTGTTCACATAGTTTGCTCGGTTGTGGCTATGGCCATGAAGGCTTCCATGGTTGTATGGCAATGGTTATTTTTCTAAATAATACATGGTGATGGATGCTTTTGGAGGCTGGGTTTTTCCCTCAATGAGGGTTTTCCAGGTATATCTTGTGTCACAATTTTGTGGGTATGTTGTCTATTCTCTTGCATGTGGATTTTAATTTCATGTTTATTTCAAATCTATTATGGGTTATGTGGAAACGGTTATATTCTTTATTGCCAAGTTTCCTTACAGATTCTTCTAAATATCATTCACAATCTTCATCTTCTAAGTCTTATGATGATTTTTCTAAATATCATTCGCGTTCTTCATATTCCAAGTCGTACCATGATTCTTCTAAATATCATTCATGTAGGTCTTTTCCTACCTCTTCTTCATGATATCGTTCTTCTTCTACTTCTACCAAGAGTCTTATTCCTCTTATTGAGACATACCATAATGAACAACATAAAAAGTCTTGGGATATGCCTATCTATAATGCCTATAGTGACAATGATTATGATGATGATAACTATTATATTCCTATGATTCCTAAAAGCCCTCTGAGTCCTATGCTTGTGCTTAAAGGGGATGAGTCACGGATAGATATTGATCGTAATCCATATGACTTGAATCTTGAAAACAACATTGATAAATTTTGTGAACAATACCGAAATGATAAATCTGCATATTTTGAGGAAGAGAAAGCATTTCTTTCCATTGAAATAAAACATCAGTGCCATAAGAGTTTCTCTTCTCAAAACCCTCATGCTGAAAATAAAGATTACACTCTTGAGCAAGATCATGTTAAACCTTTGTCTTATGATGCTTCTCTTCCATCTTCTACTTCCTCAACTATCCATACATCCACTAAAGATTTTAAGTCTCTCAAATCTTCTACCAATCCTTCATCCAATAAATATCATAATACTTTTAATGCGGTTCCCTATAGTTATCCTCAAAGATTACCTTTTAAATAAACTCAAGCTAACCTTCACTTGGATGCAAATACTTTTGTTAATGCTAAACCTAAAGAGCCTAAACCTTCATGCACTATAATGGCTACTTTAGCTAGTCCTTCATCATCTATTCCAAAGTCTTCCATACAATTCCAACATGCTTCCTTCTTGTTAGGAGTGGCTTCATGTCAAGAGGACTCTAAAAATGACAAAGAAAAGAATATAAAGAAAGATCAAGATCAAGAACCCTCCATGTCATCCAATTATTTTCACAATGTCTCTGGTCCATTTCATGGTTCTTTTGACCCGATGTGCCCTTCCTCATTCATTCCACCATGTCTTAAGTCTTCCCTCAAGCAAGATCAAGCTATTACTCACACCATTGAGCTTATTGACAATCAAAATAACCTTAATATAGTTTTTCCTTCCAAAGATGATACTTCCATTAAGGTTATTAAAAATAGTGTTGTTTTTTATTAGATAAATAGGTTTTATAGGGACCTTAAAACCCAAGAGTTAAAACAATAAAAAGGCTGATAATAATCGTGAAAAGCCCAGCCAAAAGAGTTCAAGTTCAAAAGTTGATAATAAGCCCAAGGCCCAGACTAGAAACAAAGAACAAAGAAAAGACCAGGAACAAAAACTACATAGAAATGACAAAAGCAAAAGCCTTGACAAAAAGCCAAAAAATAGATTGAGACAAAAGAACAGGCAATGGATTAGTCCTCATTCTTTCTCTCCAAGTCTTGCATGGCCTAAGCAGCCTCATAGGCCATTTGGTTCTCCTTAGCCTCTTGTTGAAGCTCCCTTTGATCCTCCTGGTCCTAACCATTTCTGATGTTGTCCTTTGCAGTGTCAACCACCATTCTGGCTTTTTCCCTGTCTTTTCCATCCTCTTCTTCCTTCATAACTCTGTCTTTGATCCAGCCAGTTAAAGAAATAATGTTGTTGTTAATGGAGCTTAGCAGCAATATCATCTGGTTTGAGAGATTATGATTATAGATTTCAAGGTTGTTAATCCTTCTCTCTGCCAGACTAAGCCTCTCACCATTTTCATTTATGTTATCAGAATCCACTCCCATTCCTGTTATCCTCCATATGACCCACCTACTCTTTGACCTCCTCCAACTCATGGAAAAGCCACTTGATTGATATGAAGTTATCAATCATACTGTTGCGCGCATTGTTCAAGAGGTTCAACCCAGATTCCCTAGCATTATTCAAAATAGCCACAATCATTGAGTCTATGAGTTCATCAAGCCGCTCCTCTTCTTGGTTATCCACAAGGACCTGCGGGTTCATGGCCTCTCTAAAAATGCCCATTTTCAAGGTCCTAACATTAAAGTTTTTCCAAGCTTTCCTCCTGTCTTTAACCTGCACCTCCCCACCCTTAGTCTTAGAATCCATTTTTTTCTCCTCTGGTTGGGCTTAAGTATGGATAGGAGAAAGAGACAGCGAAGACATGTCCCATTCTTGCTACGTATTCTCATCCTCCATACCCTCCCTCTTGCATTTCTTCCCTCCTCGATCTTCCTTATTTACCTCCTGGATCTCCTTTTCCTCCTCTTTCATCTCCACATCCTCCTCATCATCACTGTCAACCCTCACATCCTTCACATGATGCTTCTTCCCATGAGCCCTAGGGATTTTCCTACTTGGGGGAATGGAAGAAGGCGAATTCTTGACCTGAAGGGTGACAATTTTATCTGTGGAAGAAATCTCGCCATCCTCAAAGCTAAAGCTCTAGATATCATCCAAGTCTAAAGAGAAGCTGGAGCTTCCAAAGGTCACATTCTCAGTCTAAGGGGGGGCATTGGTTATAGTTTGAGCCTTAAAGTGCTCATAAATGAGCAGCAAAAGCCCCTCATGCAGAGCAGGGTTATCAGTCGGCTTCTATTTGAAGCTAACCACCACCTTGCTCATGGAAGTTAACAAGTAAAAAGGAAAATAAATTTTACTACTATGCCAAAAATGATTCAAAAGAACAAAGTGGTGGGTACGAGCCCGATCAAACCTAGGGTCCAGAGTAATGTACTCGATAACAACTCTTAGAACATACCTCCACAGTTTCTTCATGATATCAAGAACATAGTATGTGTCAATCTTCTTTAGGGCTTTCAATTCCTCTGTATCCTTCACAAAATCCTGCACAACGTTAGCCAAGAGCTTCTTGTCCCTAAAAAACTTAAAACCATCAATTAGGATTTTAGAGACAGTCGATATCACCTCCTCAATGATCATGAATGATACCCCATTCACCTTGACTCTGTCATCCTTTCATGAACCAACCATACTATTAGTTACCTCTTGATCAAAACCATGCAGTTTTGTAATGTATCTAGTAATCCCACCCTGATCTAGTTGCTCCCAAACATTTTCCCTACTCCTCCATTTCTCAATTTCACCAACCGGCTCCTTTTTGCACCTTTCGCCTACCATAGCTGCACTTTGCACACCCTCAATTCTCATATGCCTTTTTACTTCCAATAGTGTTGTTACTTCCAAGGTTGAACCTTTTTAAACTAAAGAGAAAAACTCTACACTTATGCTATCCAAATATCCTTGTCAAAATCAAAGTCTTCCATCTTCTTGTTCTACCACTCCATGCTCTCTTCCAATTTCTACTCTTCCTAAGTCTTCTCAAGCTTCAAGTACTCCTATCAAAGAAGTTTCTCCTATTCAAGATGTTCATGATCCTATTAAAAATCCTAATGCTCACTCTAAAGATGTTGATGTCCTTGATTTTCATATAGATGTTGATGGACTTATTGATTACCCTTTTGCATCTTCCACATCCATCCTTGGACCTCCCCCACCAATACTAAATGCTTCATGTCTTCCTTTCATATTGGGTCCTTATGTCCCTTCACTCCCCCCCCCCCCAACTCTCCTATTTTATTATCCATCTTGGGTCCTTACATCCCTCCCTCTCCTATCTTTCCTCAAGATCAACGTAGATGCATATCCTTGAATCCTTTCCATTCACCCACTCACCTAAACCATTCATATCATCCTTCTTCTTCCACAAGTCCCAAGTCTTTTGGAACTAATCTAAATGTTCAGTACAATAAAAAGAAGCAATTCAAGAATCCATATAAAAAGGAAGACCACCACGTCTCCTCTAATCGACATGGGGGTATAAAGTCAAAAGAGATATTGAAGAAAAAAATTTTAAGACAAGTATGGATTCTAAAATCCATCATTGAAGATATTTTCTCTAAATCATCAAAAAAAAATGAAAAAAGTACTATGGCTATATGGATTCCAAAATTTCTCTTGAGAGAGTCTAATGTTGAACAACAATTGAAGTTGACATTCAAGCTTCCAAAGAATTCCACTTCATCTTCTTCCAAAAGCATTCTTCCATTCCATGCACCTAAACCACAACCTCTTCTATCCACTCACCATATTCCTTCACATATTTTGTCATTCACATTTCTCCATCCTCTTGCCACCCTTCAAGGTGTGTGTTCACATTGATCTTTCCTTCATTTCCATCTTCCAATCTCACTCGCTTTGCATGAAGCCATATCCTCCATTTATGTCTTCCAACTTCCTTTCCCTATCAGCATCTTTGAGCATATCATGGTTTAAACTTTCAACGAGTATTATCTAAAAATCTTGACTTCTAAAAAATAAAAATAAAAATAATTTAGAAAATTGAAAAAAAGAGAGAAAAAATGAAAATTTTGAAAATGTGCCTTGGTGAAAACCTGGTAATTAGGCACCTTGGTAGAAAAAGTAAAGAGAAATAAATTATTCCTATGGTGAAAACCACTCCCTTGTGGCGCCTTGGATAAGTACCATGATGAGAACCTAATAATCAGGCATCATGCATAGTTCTTCTACATCTTTCATTCATTTGGTCTTCTCTTTTTTATCTTGACAATGTTGTCCTATACAAAAACATTTGGCTATCTTGTAAGCCATCTTATGATGTTCTTGTTTTTATTCCTTTCATGTTTAGCCTTCATGTCTATTTTTGTCCATTCATTCTAGTCATTTACTATTCTATCTATTTAACCCTTTGGTCTTGATCTAATAAAAAAGAGTAAAATATGAAGTTGTGAAGCCTCTTCACATGTCTACTCCTTTGCATTGCATATTTCTCACTTTTACATTATGCTTTCATGAATTATCATATGATGACCTTTCATTTCTTGTCCAAATGTGCTTTGCATGACATTTTTTTCCCTAGCTTGGGTACTCTTTAGGAGTCAATCTTTGAAGATCACTTTCACTTGCTTCATACACTCTTTGCTTATCCATCATATCCACCAGCTTGTTGCTCCATCATGTCCTCTACCTTGCTATACATTGGGACTAAACGATATGGTCTTGCTTGAGGATTTGGTCCTTGTTTCTGTCTGGGGGCATCTTTGTACATATTTATTGATCCTGAAAAAATCCAAAAAAATGATATATTGTGAAAATTCTAAAAATTCCACCAATGTGAAAAGAGGAGTGTTGGAGAAGAAAGTGGAAAGATGAAAAAGATAACTCCCACATTAAGTGTAGAGAAAACAAAAAGTAGAATTATTTAATTTTTTATTTGTTTTATTTCCTTTGTCATCAAAAAGATATTTAAGTGGGATTTTTTATTTAATTAAAAGGAAGCCAGTTATTTTAATTAAATAGGAAATATTTAATTAAATTAAAAGAGGGGTTTTTCTCTTAATTAAATAAATGTGGATGAATTGTTTAATTAAAAGAGAAGTATTCTTTTAATTAAATGGGGAATTATTTTATTTAATTAAAAGGGAGATTTTCTTTTAATTAAATAAGACTTAGGATAAAATGATCAACCTTAAAAATAAAAAAATAAAAATTAATTTGATCAAGAAAATTGATTTAATAAATATTACAAACCATTGATTCAAGAAATTTGATAAATTGAATAATGGGGGCCCATAGTCTAGGTGACCATTTTAGGGTGCATACACTAGTTGATCTCATAGACCAATCTAATGAGATAACTTTTGAAAAGTATTGACTAGGTCTTAAACTGATAGAATGTCTTGGCTACAAAGACAATGGTCCTATAGGATGTAACAACAAAAGGTTTATTCATCCAATCAAAGTAATGTCCAGACAACCTCATGACACAACATGCCTAGGCTTCAAGAAAGTTCCCATTCATCTAGGTATCAACAAATTTGTACCAAAATCTTATAGTTCATCTAAACATGAGTCACAAATTGAGTCTAACAACCACACAAAAATTTTTGATGATGAGGATACATTTCCTCATCTTATTATGTTGAACCTTGCTATATTATTTGCAGAACCGGATGACTTTGTAACATGTGTCAGTACTGCTAAAGTTGGTAGTGATTCTTCTTAAAATACTATTGATACTCCCCTAACTCAAAATGAATAGGGTGAGTCTAGTCAAGCTATTATTGTTGAATACCTTTGTCAAAATCAAGATGATAATGAAAGTGGAGAATGGGTACCCATGACTATTGGGGAATTCAACAACTTGCTCCATGTAGCACCGATTATTGAGAATATGAATTTGATTCTCTCTTAGATGCAATTCTCAGTAAGGATGTTGACATAGTTCATACATATGAAAACCACCTCAAAATGGGAGAGTAGTCTAGGGTTTGTCTAATGAGTCTCACCCTACTAATGTTGGTGTGTCTTTAATTGATGTCATTAGAACTCAAAGGAATTCAGACATATCGGTTAGATATATTTTCTTCTAGCCAAATTTCATATTTTATATTTGTAGACGCTCAAAAATGGTTCGCATCTATGCCCTCATCACTTCTTCATACTAATTTGTCTGATTTTCTCATTCTACTAACTTTGATCTTTTGGCCAGATTGACCATATTTCGTCATTTGTATCCCCTTTCACATCAATTTCATATCAACTCGGAATCATATCAAATCAACCTAGAATCACCCCAAATCAACTCAGAATCACTCAAAATTGATCCTAATCAACCCAAAACATACCAAACATCTCAAATCAATCATCATTTATCCACTCCTAGGCATTATTGTGGCTTTCAGTGCCTTGGAAACCTATCAATCTTATCAATCTGACCTTAGTACTGTCATGGCTCTCAGTGCTAGGTCAAACTATCATTCATGTCATCCAATCTTTGACATTGTTGAGGCTTTCAATGTCAGATCATAGCATCATCAACCATTTTAATAATATTGACAGTGTTCGTCGATGTTAGTCGATGTTATTATGATCAAACCTTATCAATCAATTTCAATCCTGTAGCATTTACAATGTCGGTGAAATGTTACATATCAACCAATTCATGTCATGTGTCCTTGGCATGTTATCAACTTCAATCAATCAATTTGACCATGGCTTTGGTCTACTTTCCATCATCTTATTCGATATCCATCATTGTCACATTTTCATCAAAGGATACGATTGCATTCATTTAATCAATTTGGCCAATCATCTGCTAATTTTCTCTATAGGATTAAATAACCCATAATTTAATCCTATTCCTTCTAATTATTCTTCCCAATTATCATCCTCAATTAATTAATTTTATTAATTAATTGATTCATTATCTGCAAACCATGGAAATTCTTAATTTCCTAAGTTCCATTTTTCATCATTAAATCCATTTTCTACTAATTCTTATTTTGTGGAATAAGAGGATTTTTAATTCAATATTCCATAAAATATTGCATCATCATGACACTTGGATGTGACACCTCGTGGATTCTCCTTTGACACTTGGCTGAGATTTGTCATAATCAAATATTATTACCTCTTACGCATGTCTCTATTTGGCTTCTTTGTAATAGATTCTTGGCTTTAAGTGGGTTGAGGTGTCTTATGACGCATCATAGATTCTCTTCCACATTTAGCCAAGTTTGGCTTGCATGTGTCATAAAATCTTACTTTTGGCATATTCTGTCATACGCATCATAGGAATCTCTTGCCACATCGCATGTCTGTGGGTGACAAATCCAATGCTCTCACCCTACATGAAGATTATAAAATGAACACTCTTTCTCTCATTTTGGGTCCTTGAATCTAGAACGCTTAAGTCTTGAGTCCTTGAATCTTTGAGTTTTTGAGTCTCTACTAATTTGCATTTTGCATCCTCACTCTCACAATAAAATCACACTTCAAGTATTCTCATGGCTTTATCCCTATCATAGGCTTTTGCTTCAATCTTGTGTGAACTATAGGCAAATTGGAGCTACAATCATTTGGAGAAGAAAGAAGGACATGGGAGCTACAAACAGAAAAGGGAGTTTTTTTATTATGTTTGCTTTCTTTTGTTTAGTTTGGCTTTCATGGTAGACTAGTGGGTGCTAATACATGTTGATTGAGTTTGTGATTTTCTCATAGTGTGTTATGCATTTTAACCCATTTTCTAGTCCTACATTTGGTGAACCCAACGTGAACATGCATATCTAAGTTGGGTTTTCTTGTTTGTGCTTGTAGGTGCAAGGAAGGAGCTCACTTGGAAGGGTATAACGACTATCTTCTCTTCCTTTTCACATGTAGATTAATCAAGGGGTCTAGTAAAATTCTTATATGATGTTGTTTCATACATTCTGTTAGCTTGTTGTCCTAGGGCGCACTCTGCTCTGTCAGGGCGCACTTGGGACCCCTAGGATCAATTTTAGGAGTCCAGAAGACACCAAAGCCTCCTTCTGTTGTTTCCAACTTACCAACTACGCCCATCTAGGCCCCAACTACATCATTGATGCAGCCTGCACTGTTTAGGCACACTTGGGAATGTAGCTCTGAAAATTTTAGTTTCTGAGTCTTGACTATTCACCCATTTCCCCACACCCTGCACTTGACTTCCCAACTACACCCTAAAACTACCAACTGCGCCCAACTGGGCACCAACTATGTCATTGACGTAGTCTGCACTATTTGGATGCACTTGGGGATGTACAGAGCCATTTTGGCCTTCTGGGGAGTAATTTGCACTATCAGAGCACACCTGGGTTCATAGTAAGCACATGCACCAATCAAAATCTGCATTTCAAGTTCCTATCACTCTCTAGCACATATATTAGGTGATTTTGTGTTACTGATGATCTATTTGTAGCATGTGGCGATCGTGGGATGAAGACATGATCATAAACTACTAATGCTTTTTTTGCGGGACGTTGTCGAAGACTTTGTGTGTCTTTCAAAACTATGTGTGTGGATTTCCTAGATTAGATAACATTTCCTTTGGTGCTTAAAAAGAAACTTTTTCTTTTCTGCCTGGCATGTCTACGGTGTTAGATCCCTAGGAGCTGCATTGGACGTATCCTCTCCCCTCTCCATTCGTGGATCTTGGGTGTAAGAGAAATCCGTGTAACTTCTATAGGAGGCCTGCCTTGGACCAAGATACTCGATATTGGGTATGCCATGGGACGACCTCAGAGTGGTAATGGGCCAAAGCCAGGTTAATGTTCCAACCACTATATAAAACTCGATTATAGTGAAATTTGTGTTGACGGTATTGTTGCATGATAGCTCTCCTCCAGTACCCTTGTGGTGCGTCAAACCTCGGTTCTTGGGGCTGGGAGACCTTCTGCAGAAGTTTATCATTAACTTGCCAAACGGAATGCCCTTACTAAAAACCATGTTTTAGTGGCCAAAATCCTTTCTATCCACTGGCTCAAGGGGTCTCCCATGCTCGTGAAGACATCCTACATTCTCGTGGTCCTTAGTAGAGGCAACAGTCCTTTGGGAAGTCATGCCCCTTGGGAAGTGGATCTTGGTAGCCCCGAGAAGTGAGTGCGTTGTAAGGGGGAGCCTATGGTGCCAAGATCCTAGGTTGTCCACTCTGGATAAGTGCAGCTGAACTTCGGTTCAAGTAGGAATTCAGTGGATACAATCTTAAAAGCCTAGGTTGTGGTGTGTTTGTTAACTTTTACAACAGTTATTCTTGTCTTAATGTGTCTTGCGTGTGTGTAAAACATAATCAAGATAAAAGCCAAATTGTTAAATTTACACCTTGGATATCATTTGGACTTGTCAAAACCTCACACATTGCCAAAATATTTCAACCTTTATCAAACTTTTCAAACATTGATTCAACACACTCGAACCTTGGAAAACATGGCGACTTGTGCTCTTAAATGTGCTTGGCAAAATGTAGATCTCACACTTGCATAGATTTCACTTGCATTCACCCTATTCCAAGCTTCATTCTTACATCATATAGACTTCATATTGCACCTTTTAGTTCTCATTTAGTATCTATTACTTTTCATATTGCATCCATTTAGGTTCAGTTTTACTTTCCTTAGTTTTTGCATTCCCATCTCAGAATCAGCACTTTGCATTCACCGCCTTGCATCTTTGCATACCTATTCATCATCTTGACCACTTTATCCATCATTATAGGTGTCCTAATCATCATTTTGAGCATTCATACTGGCCCTAACATTGTCCTCTGCTATTTACCTCTCTGTGACATCAATCTTGAAACCATAGCTTCCAGAATTGCCTCAGTTTCAGCCCAGCTTACCAACTGCACCCAACTGGGCCCCAACTATGTCATTGACATAGTTTGCACTATCTGGGAACACTTGGTGGTCCTGAGATCCAATTTTGGGTTCCAGATAACATTTTGGGGCTTCAACAGTGTCTTTAGGTACCTGGTTAGCTCCCCTTGCACTAGCTTGCCCGAATCTACATTCTACAGCACCTAATCGTCATAACCTTCACTTAAGACATCATTATATATGTCATAAACTTCATTTTTCATCTCCCAACCCATCCTAACATCAACCCCAACATCCTGGCTTCCTAGCATGTCAGTTTGGTAACCATACCCTTCAGAATCAGCTAACATTCTTCCTAGCTTACCAACTGCACCCAGAAACTACCAACTGTGCCCAAACTGGCTCCAAGTGTGTCAATGATGTAGATGGTACTATTAGGGTGCATTTGGCATTGTTAGGGCACACTTGGGTACCTGCATGACCATTTTTGGCCTCCGAACTACACTTTAAGACCCCAAAACTGCATCTAGGAGCCTCTAGACCTACACATTCTGCACTTGACCCAAAACCATATTCTACACCCAAAATCCCCTTTTTCATCATAGGCATTGTCCGTATCACATATCTGCTCAGCATCACCATCATTTCGAGTCCTCAAAACATCATTTTGAACCCCCAAAACCTTGAATTTAGTCAAAAATCTAAACAAAGTATGAGTCTTAGAGTATCTCCTAGTGTCGACGGATAATGGATCTTGACTAGTATTTTTATCTTTTCTTATCATTTTCTTTGGTCAAAATCTATCTATGTCTTGATATATTTGACCTTTTCATCTTTTATCAATTTGATCTTTTCGTCTTTTATCAGTTTTTGGTCAAGATCCAATGTCAAACTCCTAGGCAAAATACTTTCTAAAAGATTTTACCTAAGTTCAAAACTTTCCATATACCCTTGTCATAACATAATCATATCCCTAGCATCCCCAAACATCATTTTGACTTACCCTAGTGGTATATCCCCTTCATATTGCATTGATCAAAATCCTTAGCATCATTTTCACTACCAAACCCTATCAAATTGTCCATCAACCAAATTGCCTTCTTGAGCATTTACCCTCATTTTGCATGTCCCAAACGTCATTACGAACCCTAGAACACCATCCTTTGCATAAGTCTACCTTGCATACACCTACCTTTAGTATCATTACCAAGTCCAAAACATAACCCTAATTGTCATTTTGCATACTTTAGAGTCATTTTCATTCCCTCTAGTCAAACCTCAAAACATCACCTTGCATTTGCATTTGCATTTGCATAACATCCCTAGGAAATTTGCACTTTGCACATTAAAACCATAATTCATCCAGTATTTCCTCACATTGCATAACATTCCTAAACAATTAAAAATTCCAAAAACACTCATATCTTGCATACCCACCACTCTTTGCACTCTTAGGTATCATGCCAGCACTTACTAGGAGACAAGCAGCTCAGAGACCAGAGGAACTCTATCAACCTTTTTTTTCTGAGGCACAAGCACAACCAAAATCTCATCCAAGACAAAGAAAGAGCAATAAAATCCAACAAACCTTTGACGAAGACCAAATCGAGGCATCACAACCATTACTATCAGACCCTTTGAATATGTATCCGCAAGATCCTCATAATCAAGCTATGGCACAACAAACCTTGAACAATGCACCTACCATGAGATTTCCTCCAAACACTTCCCTCACACATGGGATGGTTCAATGGAGTCCTGACTTTTAACCTATATTCGTGTCAATGCCACCAGGAGAAGGAAGTGTACCAACCTCAGTTGAAGATGAACAATCAAATTCATTTGAATTCAGCCAACCTAACACATCAAACATACAACAAGGTATTGTACACCTAAGTGATGACTCTGACACTGATTATGGCATCACTGATGAAGAAATAGCTAGGGCATGTCAAGAAAAAAAAATTTGCAAGAACTTCAAACGTTTGGCAACTCACGAAATTGTCAAATTTAATCCAAACTTGGAAGGTCCTAGGTCCAAAAATCAAACCAACACAACAATTGAAAACATCCAACCCATGATAAATTTGGACTTAGACAAGGGAAAACAACTTTTGGATTTTTCAAACACAATAATGGCACCTATAAGATCTCATCAAGAACCAACAATTGAAATCCTCCAAAGTACATTTGAACACATCAATGTTAACCCCTTGTTTGATGAAATACCACCAATCCCTAAACACCCCAAAAGGACATTAAGACTTGATTTTAGTCACATGATGCAACAACAAGATGCACCTAAAGGGACCCGTGCTCTAGGGATGCCAGACATACCTTCTTTGGAGGCAAATCAACAAAGTACACCTTTGCTCCTAACTTTACCCAATGCTACGACATCAAACACTATAGAACCTCTCACAAGTACAACATGTGAAAAATCAAGCGCAACCATCCCTATGGAAACACAAGGGAAAAGTCTTATTGACATTACACCAGTTCCCAATAGAAATGTATCTCATAGTCAAGTCAATATGATGTCGCAAGCAGGAACATCTAAAACAAAAAGGTAGCAAAACAACAATACAAACATGACATTCAATTCTCAAGGACTTAGTCAACCCCCACAACAATAACCTACAATGGTACAAGGACTCAACACTTCCAAGGCATAACCAAGTCTACATCCACTTGACACACATCCCACGTATCAACAACAACATCAAACGCAAAAACAACAACCACAAGTGGGCACACATCAAACATTCCTAACACGCAATCTCATGTGGACCCACTTGACTTACACACAATTTATCAAAAACAATTCCAACAACAACAAATGATGTTTGCTAAACAACAAGAGCAACTCAAGCAACAGTTGGAATACCAAAGACGCATTGAGCAACAAATCGCATACTGGCAATATTTGTTACAACAACAACATGTGCCACAACAACCTCAACAAATACCTCTAGAACAACAAGCACGCACATGGTCTCACATACAACCAACAGAGGTATCCCAATAAACAACCACAACACACGACACAAAAACAACACATGGTACAACAATCACAGTCAATCCCACAAAAAATGCTACATCAAATACCACAACAAGTTCCCCAACAACAGGGACCTTTCTGTCTTTGAGGTGCCAACATACCTCCACCACCTAGCGACACTTCATCAAACTCATCAGACACAAAAATTTCAGAACCAAGTAGACATAGTTATCGCCACAGCAAACGGTCTACTCATAGACACAAAAGACTTATCATGCAAAACCCCAATGAAGAACTATTACAACAATTCAAACAACTTTCCAAACAAGTCAAGGCATTGGGAGTCCAAAAGAAACAGGCTCTATATACAGAAAGGGACCTACGTCCTAACCCATTCGATAAAAGTTTGTATATGCCTCCATTCCCAAAACACTTTGAAGCTCCAAGGTTTGAAAAATACCGAGGAAAAGGCAACCCTATTGATCACATCCAAGAATTTTGTGCTTCATGCACTGAACTCAGTGATGAGCCCACGTACCTTATGAGATTGTTCCCTCATTCTCTAGGTGGGCCTGCACTTGAATGGTACTCCAAACTTCCTGGTAATATCATATCTTGGTCAGAACTAGCAGACAAGTTTATCTCCCACTTTTCCTTTAACATCGCAAATGAGGTGACACTTTCTGATTTGTGCTCAACTAAACAGAAGGTAGGAGAATCATTCATCACATTCCTACTGCGTTGGAGAAACCTAGTTAGTCAATGCTCACTAGATATTCCTGAAGAACAACAAGTAAACCTGTGCATTGAAAACTCAGTCCCAGACTTAATGTATGAACTCAAAATCAAGAGTCCAAGCACCATTTCTAAACTAATGAAAAAGGGGCTAGTATTGAAGATGCTCTTATCCGTAAGGGAATCCTCAAGATAAACAAAGAAAACACAAACACCAACTCGTCTAATGACAAGGAAAAATTTTTATCCAAAAACAAGAATGTGACTAATGATGGCATTGTAGACGCCCACATGATTAGCACGACACAACCACAACTAATTTTGAAAGGTGTAAACCCTATAAATTCACAAACTCCTAATAAAACAACACCTCAACAACAGAAAACTGAGACTTCCACACTAGAAAAAAGACATCCTAGAACCAAGGATAGAAAATTCACACCATTGGGAATACCACTTGAGACTGCATTACAACAGTTACTAAGTAATAACTTCCTGCAGCTACCCCCAATCAAAGATGAACCATTGACTAAAGCATATTGGTGGGATGACAAAAAGTATTGTGGTTACCATCACACCAAAGGACACAAGACTTCACGTGCTTCCAATTGAAACATGCAATACAAGACCTTATTGATGATGGTGTCATCACAGTTGATCCATCACTATTAGCATCCAACTCTGATCACACTATTTTCAAAGATCCTTTGGGTAATCATGACAAAGAGAAACCCTCAAGTTCAAACTCAAACTCACAAGGTAATGTGAATTACACACGCACCAGCTATGACTACACCATCAATTGTTTTAATGAATCTAACTTTCGGATATCCACATTCACATTGAAGGCTAAAGACCCTCGCTGTGTTGTCACTACACGCCATAGCAAGATCACCCTACCTGGAGCC
Source organism: Cupressus sempervirens (assembly GCA_028749045.1). Taxonomy (NCBI): domain Eukaryota; kingdom Viridiplantae; phylum Streptophyta; class Pinopsida; order Cupressales; family Cupressaceae; genus Cupressus; species Cupressus sempervirens. The sequence continues at coordinate 702,571,803 of CM053789.1, read as the reverse complement.
CCATCTAGACCTACTGCTTCTACTAGACCTACACCCCCAAGTAGACCTACTACTCCTACTTCATCTGATTATAGCCTTTTTGAACAACTTGGAAAAACCCCTGCACAAATATCCATTTTGGACCTACTGCGTGCATCTTCCCAACATCAAAATATCTTGGATCAAGCCCTTAAAGAGTCAGTAGTCCCAGATAACATTGATGTTTCCCAGTTCCAAGCCATGGTTGGGAACCTATCTGCATCACAACATGTCACTTTTTCACCCCGAGATATTCCTAAGGACAAACCTAACCATAATGATCCCCTTTATCTCGAAGTCTTCATCCATAATGCCAAAGTCAAATGTGTCTTAATAGATGGAGGAGTAGGGTTGAACATCTGTACTCTTAAGGTTGTCAACAATTTGGGTTATTCTGAAGATGATGTGGATCCATCTCGAAGAATCACAATAAAAGCTTATGATGATGGTGAACGCTTCTCCAAGGGCATCATCACATTACCTATCAGAGTTGGTCCAGCTATTGAAGATACGTTGTTCCATGTCCTAGATATAGAAATGAATTGCAACATGATACTAGGACACCCTTGGCTTCATGCTATGAAAGTAGTCCCTTCTACATATCATCAATGTCTAAAGTTTTCTTATCACAACATAGAGGTTACCATCCCTGGTGATCTAGATTACCATCCCTAGTGATCTAGATCCTTTCTAGTTTTGTGCTAATCTAAGAGATGCTACTACATTCCAAATCCCAACAACAATGAAGCACAACCCACAAATCCCTCTAAGTATGTGGATGCTGATATACTGCTCAGTAAAGCCAAGGAAAAGATGAAGATTGAAGACAATGGGTGTGGAGAGTACTTTATGTCTCAAGTCTCTCACATTAGGGAGTCACCATTTTCTCCCATCAGTACAAAGAATTATACTTCTATCAATGAGAATACATCCGTATGTATTGAGTAAGCAAAAGCAGAACAAGAACCCACTTTGATATCTCCTAGCAAGTATGGACTTGGGTTTACCATCATGCAAAAACAAGGCTATGATGGCTATAGTGGTCTTGGATCTCAGAAACAAGGAATCATTGAACCTATCACTATAGAAGGAAAACCTCCTAGTTTGGGGCTTGGATTTAAACCATTATGAATAGGTCCTCCTAGTACCACGGTACCTACATGTAAGATTATGGATGTTTCAAACGATGAAAAGGCATCTAAGGATATCCTACTTGAAACCAACAATCCCCTAGCCTCTGAGCATAACCCCAGTGACCCAGTTGAATCAGTTACCCATGTATCTACCTTCAACCAAAGCCCATTCAACACTGATGATGACATCTCCTCAAGTTATCCTGAACCTTTGGATTGGGACCAACGTGGACCACCAATTTTTGATCAATTCGATGATGATGACACTCTTACAATAGAATTTGAAGGCATTATGACTAAAGATCATAAAAAGCAGTTTCTCCTAAAGAGAACACGTTGGCATATTTTGGGGAGCCAACTCCACTTTCTAGTTACAAAGCAAAAAGAGAAAGAAATAACAAGCATAGGTCTCTTGGTGAAAATCGAAAGGCACCATTAGACCATAAAAAATCAAAAGCTAAGAAGCTCCCACTAATACAAAATGAAAAATATGATGCCATGAGTATCAGTGTTCCAGTGTTCAACAGGCCACAAAGTCTTTTGGAGCTCTCTCAATCAGCGTTCATGCGGAAGGTCATTGGTCTCAACTCTCCCAACCCTCCCTTATATCCCTTTGTTTATCCCCCAATCCAGCTACCTAATTTTTCCTATAACCAAAATTAGTCCTTTATCCAACAAACCTTTGCATAGGTCATCATCAGTGACATCCCATATGACATTTCTATTGACCCATTTATCCTTAGATGCCTTGATTTGCAAGAGATAGACATTGTCTTACATATGGTACATGATGGTATCTCTAGAGGCCTTTCTAGTGGTTTGATTTTAGCTACAGACTCGGAACAAATCCTCCATAATTATGGTCAGTCATGGATCCAAAGATCATCAGCTAGCAACACCAACAACAAATATATTCTCAGCATTTGTCAGTGACATTCTTGATTTCATCTAAAAGTCCTGAAAAAATATCAAAAAAAATAGCAAAAAGTCATGAAAAAAGCAAAGAAAAAAGTGAAAAAAGTCATGAAAAAATGGATGCCTTGATGAAAAATTGGCAAACAGGCATCTTGGCATGAAAATTTGAGTGAAGAGAAAAATTTCATCCAAAAGTGAAAACCTGGCAAACAGGCGCTTTGGGCAAGTACCATGGTGAAAACCTGGCAAACAGGCGCCATGTGTAATCAGTTATTGCTCCTCCATCTATCAGGATTCCATCTGGTCTTTTCCCCCTCCATCATTCCTCGATCATATCCTTCATATTGCAAGACATCCTTGGTCCCTTATTATGGATCACGAACTGGTTAATGTCCTTTGTTACCTTGCCTAAGCATCCCCAGTCTGCACACACACTCTGTCATTGGCCTTTGTACATAGTTTGCGTCTTGTTTGGGGGCATATTACCTACATGGTGCATGAGTTTGAATTTTAACTGGGGGCATATCCCTAAGTTCTTTCTATCCATTGGACCTATCGCATAACGGATTGGAGCTAACACTTGTTTATGCTTATACGATCCTGAAAAAAATCCTAAAAATTCAAATACAATCTTGAAAAAATCCCTAAAAATCATAAAATGTACTGAAAAAATCCCTAAAAATCATAAAATGTCCTGAGAAAATCACTAACAATCACATAATGTCCTGAAAAAATCCTTAAAAAAATTCAAATACAATCCTGAAAAAAGCACTAAAAATCATAAAATGTCCTCAAATAAACCCTAAAAATTGTAAAATGTCCTAAAGAAATTAGTTACACAAAAAAATCAAATATCTCCACAAAACCCTAAAAATCACAAAACTCGTCAAAAATTTGCAATAAACCTTGCACATTTTCACTATGGATAACCACCCCTTTTGCATAAACACTTGCACTTTGCAGACTGAAAATCAAAGCGCTATGCTTTAATGCCAATCACAATATCTATGCAGCATGAACCAACAATCAATCCAACATGTCACTATGAACTTATCAACTGAATCCACAACCAGAACTATCAGATCATCAACATGTCAAACACTATCTAAACACCTAAAACATTAACAAGAACGTAATAATGGACAAGAATAGTTGTTGGCTCACACTGTTTAGTGAGTGATTTATTTTTTTCTTTGTTTTTCTTTGATCATGTTCCTATGCCACTCGATGATATAAAACTAATCTATGAGACTGGCCAGGATCGTTAATGGTCATCTTTTTCTATTTCTATCTGTTACAATGTACTTTTGAGAGTCTGGGGCATGTACATATGACTCAGGAAGGACAAGTTCATTCTCTGTTTGCATCGTGCTTGTTTACGCAAGAGGCTTGCATTTGCGCTCTGGCCCTTTATGCCATGATGCGTTGCATTTCATTTGCCATATCAAAATAAAGCTCCATTTGACATATAGTGCACTTTCTAGAAGCAAAAGTCTTTCCATCATACTAACATCTCCTCATCTCATCTTTCTTCTTCATCTCATTCTCCATCACCATGATCATGTCTTCTAATTCACCAAATCATCTTCATCTTGCATTCATGCATTCTTGCATCATCCTACGCTATCAATCAACTTTCTATGGCTTTCCACCTGGTTCAATAGTCTGACATTTGTCTCATCATCTTTGACCAAATACGACCATTTTTTATGATTTCCCTCATGTTATGACATCTTTCCATCATTTTGGTCATGCACGCACAATTTCGGGTCTACACTCTAGGCCTCATAACTTTCACATTTTAGCTCTGATTTTCATTCTGTCAGTTGCTATGGTTTTGTCTTCTTGTTGTTGATAAATTGAATTATCATATGCTTATCTTAGTCAATTTTTTGAGGGGGCACCCATATATATCATCCCTACTCGGGCATGTTATGGCTTTCTCATCAGTTATTCTTTGATACAACGCTCTAAATCACATTGTATCAAAGAGGGGCAAAATGTAGATGCTCAAAAATGGTTCACATCTACGACCTCATCACTTCTTCATACTAATTTGTCCGATTTTCTCATTCTAATAACTTCGATCTTTTGGCCAGATTGACCATATTTCGTCATTTGTATCCCCTTTCACATCAATTTCATATCAACTCGGAATCATATCAAATCACCCCAAATCAACTCAGAATCACTCGAATCAACCCAAAACATACCATACATCTCAAATCAATCATCATTTATCCACTCCTAGGCATTGTTGTGGCTTTCAGTGCCTTGGAAACCTATCAACTTATCAATCTTATCAATCTGACCTTAGTACTATCATGTCTCTCAGTGCTAGGTCAAACTATCATTCATGTCATCCAATCTTTGACATTGTTGAGGCTTTCAATGTCAGATCATAGCATCATCAACCATTTTAATAATATTGACAGCGTCCGTCCATGTTATTATGATCAAACCTTATCAATCAATTTCAATCATGTAGCATTTACAATGTTGGTTAAATGTTACATATCAACCAATTCATGTCATGTGTCCTTGGCATGTTATCAACATCAATCAATCAATTTGACCATGGCTTTGGTCTACTTTCCATCATCTTATTCGATATCCATCATTGTCACATTTTCATCAAAGGATACGGTCGCATTCATTTAATCAACTTGGCCAATCATCTGCTAATTTTCTCTATAGGATTAAATAACCCATAATTTAATCCTATTCCTTCTAATTATTCTTCCCAATTATCATCCTCAATTAATTAATTTTATTAATTAATTGATTCATTATCTGCAAACCATGGAAATTCTTAATTTCCTAAGTTCCATTTTTCATCATTAAATCCATTTTCTACTAATTCTTATTTTGTGGAATAAGAGGATTTTTAATTCAAATATTCCATAAAATATTGCATCATCATGACACTTGGATGTGACACCTCATGGATTCTCCTTTGACACTTGGTTGAGATTTGTCATAATCAAATATTATTACCTCTTACGCATGTCTCTATTTGGCTTCTTTGTAATAGATTCTTGGCTTTAAGTGGGTTGAGGTGTCTTATGACGCGTCATAGATTCTCTTCCACATTTAGCCAAGTTTGACTTGAATGTGTCATAGAATCTTACTTTTGGCATATTCTGTCATATGCGTCATAGGAATCTCTTGCCACATCACATGTCTGTGGGTGACAAATCCAATGCTCTCACCCTACATGAAGATTATAAAATGAACACTCTTTCTCTCATTTTGGATCCTTGAATCTAGAATGCTTAAGTCTTGAGTCCTTGAATCTTTGAGTTTTTGAGTCTCTACTAATTTGCATTTTGCATCCTCACTCTCACAATAAAATCACACTTCAAGTATTCTCATGGCTTTATCCCTATCATAGGCTTTTGCTTCAATCTTGTGTGCACTATAGGCAAATTGGAGCTACAATCATTTGGAGAAGAAAGAAGGACATGGGAGCTACAAACGGAAAAGGGAGTTTTTTTATTATGTTTGCTTTCTTTTGTTTAGTTTGGCTTTCATGGTAGACTAGTGGGTGCTAATACATGTTGATTGAGTTTGTGATTTTCTCATAGTGTGTTATGCATTTTAACCCGTTTTCTGGTCCTACAATATTTTTCAAATGTCTAACGATCGGTGTATTTGATTTTTGCAAATATTAGGGCACACAAAAATACATATTTTAAAACCTTATATTATATATTATTTCCTAAGTGATTGTGTGTTTAATATTTCCACAGGCCCGCATCTTTTCATCTGTTAGATCATGAAGGATCAACGAACGTTGCTTTGTCACTATCAGAATTTGTAGAACTTTTTGTCATAACAACATAGCCATAATTTTCCACATAGAACCATGGGCTCATCTTTCTCTAGTCAGCACAATCATTAATTGGTTTGATTTCTCCATCGTTTGATCTTCTGAGATCTATGGTTGTCGCTTTATCATTTTAAAGAAATGCTTGAGTTTTATTTTATGTGAAAAAATGACAAATGAACACATGTCCATGGTGGACCTTCCTTCTTGTGGCTGGTGGAGTTGTTAGAGCAGGTTCCAGTTGGCAGGTTTTCATTCACCCTTCGAGCATGGGCTAGTGTTTCTTTAGTATGTTCATCCACTGTTAGATCAAAGATCATCCATGGTTGTCACTTTGTCACTTTGTAAAGATGTGCGGGTGTTATTTCATGCGAGATAGCAAGCAATCAACATATGGCATGTGGGTCCATTCTTCCAATATGAGTTGCCAAGGTTGAAAGGGAATGCTAGATAGGATGCCAAGTGGTGCTAGGATGGACTTCGTATGAGTTGTATTAATGTCCAGATTCGTCGAGGGTCCACACATCTGCGAAGGTGGATGCTGAGTGTTCAGTGGGCTTGAAAGTTCTACAAGGCAAGCATAGTAATAACGAAAGATTTTCATGACCGTGTTGGAAATACTCAAGACTAGCTAGGTTACTGAGAAGGGAGGGGTGAATTAGTAACCTCAAACACTTTAAATCAATTTAGCACTTAACCATATAAATCATTCATCATTCATTCGTCTAATCTACTGCATGCATGAGAAAATATAAACATTCATAACACATGAACACAGTATTTTGGTGATCTAGAAACCTTCCAAATAGAAAGTAAAATTGGGGTGGGGATGATACCCACAAAACTTTACTACTACAATATAAAGTTGGCCTATTAGGGCTTACATTGACCACTTCTGATGATTTTCCCTATTAAGAGCAATTTGGACTGCTAGGTCCACCTTGTTAGAGGTTCTACAAACATACAATGAAGTATGCACTTTGTTAGGAGATTTATACAAAGATTGTTAAGTCTACCATGTTAAAGGATTTGGAAAAATGATTCACCTATCAGAATGAAGCAGTAGATCTCACTTACAACTTGATTTTTGAATAGATCTTGAAGTATAGATCACCTCTTGTGACTAATATATCTTTGCTGCTCCTTAATGACCTTGTTGAATACTCTATTTTGCTGTTGATTCACATTTTCTCTTCTCAAACATTACATATCCATTCCTTAAAATTCCATGATAATAATAATACAATACATTACATATATACCATTCCAATATTTACAATTGCAAGGTCAGCTAAAACATGAGTAAACAAATATTACTGAGTTGTCTAAACAGTAAAAAAAACTTGGGCTCTCCAAGCTGACTTGGTGACCTTTTAATGCTTAGCATCCACTACATTACTCAGCATCATCATGCACTCAGTAGAAGTAGAAGCTTGGTCCATAGTAATCACACAACGTAACTTGGAACTCGGTAACCATTGGAGACTTGGTAGATATAGTGTCACTCGATGAATACTGAAACCTTCGTTTACCTTGATGTCACTTGGTAAACACTACACATCCATTACTTGGTAGAAACTAGTTGCATATCATGCAAATTGATGACTCGGTGGATACTGTAAAGCTCAGTAACTATTATTTGTTTAGTAAACATTGTTGAACTGCACATTCACTCGGTAGCCTCAAGAATACTTGGTGTGAACTGCTTAACTATTGAACTTACAAAGTAACCACTAAATGCTTGGTATAAACTGTGGACTGAGTGATGAGATCGATAAGCATTCAGAATCAAATAGGTGTTGTCACTAATGAAAAAATACAACATAATGCTAACAATCTCCCCCTTTGGCATTAGTGACAAAAACACTTATGTGTCAAAAGCTATGTATACTGACATTCTGATTTTTTATTTTTCAAAATTGATCTTTGTAAAGCTACTGTATATACATATCTTACATATCTCCCCCATACATATGGCATAATATATACATAGCTTTTATTTGTACATATATCAATTCATTTTCTCTTTTGATTTCTCCACAAGTCTCTTTACTCCTCGTGTTCTCTCCCTTGTTCATCTCATACTCCCCCTTTTTGACAATAATGCCAAAGGGTATAAACAATATATTCAAATAGAGACATCAAAATGTGAGAGAAATTCGGAGTGTACCATGAGAATAAGAGCCAAAGTCTTATCCCAATTATCTTGCAAAATTGGGCAGGTGGAGAGGGCCGCTTGAACTTTTGTAGAAAGTTTGATCATATGATCTACTACTAAAAAATTGTTGTCTTGGACCAATGTTTTTGAATATGCAATATGTTTTTGCATTGGGTCCATAATTGGAAGGATCATATTCTAGATATCAATCAGTGTAGACCTAATCCTGACTTCCTCTCTGAGTAACTCTGTCTGCATTTCTGACAAAAATTTCAGCTTCATGTGATGTGTTGAGCTTGAACTAGGGTCAAGCTATAACCTTTGAGCACTAGCCTTCATGTCCACATCAATCTTATTCAATTTCTCCTTAATATCCTTGGTATACTCGATAACATCACAAAGCTTGCCAAAAAGTGATGTTACATTAGTGAAGGATTGTTCAAGGTTGCTCAAAATTGAGGATAAATCTACCTGATTTATTGCAATATGCTCAAGCACCTTATTGTCAAATTTCTTCTCTACCTTCTCAATGAGCTTCTCTTGACTAGAAGTGTCCTCATTGAACTTATTTATAGCCTCTTCTAATTGTAACAAAATGTGTTGAGATGGATCAACATCAACACCTATAGCCTTAGTAATTATTATTTTGGCATTCTCAATTATTGTAAATTCTTTGTCTTTCTCTTCTCTAAGCTGCTTCTGCCTTGCCTTTTACTCTAAAATCTGATTAACCAATCTCATTTCATTGGTTGTGGCAGTGTCCAAATCTATCTTAGGGATAACAATTTATTTGTATTTAGGCAAATAGAGCCACCCTAGCCGTAGAGAAAACTAAGAGTGAAGATTGTGTCTCCTTACTAAAGATGATTATCCATATGAAGGCTAAGGAGGTTGTGGAAGCAAAGATCTTGCCTAAAGGAGATGAGCCTTTATTCGAATGGCTCCAGAGCATGCAATTCAAGTCTGGGATGATCATGGCAGCAAAGGAAGGACTTAAGGAAATAGAAGCTAAAGAGAAAAAGGATCAAGACAAAGATTATGAACTCCTAAGAAGTCTACATACAGACTCACAAACTAGTGGACAAGGGAAGGGAATCATTGGAGTAACCATCATGCAAACAAACTTCTCCAACTTCATAGATAGTTTGACGGGGATATCTTCTAGTCAGCATAATAGAGTTTTCGAGCTCCAAAAATTTGGTGGGTGTGTACACGTGACCATGGAGGAATTGCAAAAGTGGTTAAATTTTGTCAAAGATTTAGCTAGAGAGCATTCTAAATGGCTCTTAAGATACACTAATGTACATGTTCATAAGCATGAGGAATTGATTCCAATTATTGTCACCGCAAAGGCCTATAGGTAAAAACCATAAAAGGGAAAGAATGTGAAGTGATTCATATTCCGCCTCTTTTGTATTTTGATTTAATGATTGTAAGGGACAAATTGGCTCATTTCCATTTGTCATTTCTGAAGAGATAAACCGATTTAAATTCTTTTGTAATGGTCATCTTGGAATCCTATATGTACTAGATTGAAAGATTAATAAAAGGTCAGCTAATTTTGGTGTGAGATACTTTATGTTGTAGAGAAAATTGAATGGTATTTTGTGTCAATTATTATCTATTCTATTATATTTTGTGTTAATTTTATGTGTTCTCTTTCGTCTGAATTAAATCAAGGAACAAACAAAGCTTCACTCCTCTATTTTGAGGTAGCAAACTAAAGATGATAGTATTGTTATCATAGGTTCAGGAGAAATCTCTTTCGTGTTTTCTTTCAAGCCAGTCTTCCCATCTCTGTGGTTAATTTCCTACTGGTCCAAGTTTAGTTTTAGCTAGCATGCATTATCGAATCATTATACCTTGTAGGCTTAGTTAATCTTTAAATACCAATCTTTCCTAAGTTAGTTCTTGTTTAGGTCTAGCTTGGTTTTCCTTTTTTGTTCTCGGGATAATAACACACCCCATTTTAGATTAAAAAACAAACATAATTCATTGTAAATTACTATGCAATAGGGAGTTGTACCTAAGAATTCAAAGGAAAGTTAGCCTTTTCAAAACAACTTTCCAACTATTGTAACCAAATGTTGTTCACAAATTTGGGTTTTTAAGAGTTAAAAGAACAATTTGTTTACCAACAAAATGAACATAAGCAAATGAGTCAATTAACAAGAGGATAAGATACTTGGCTCTAATTTGTGACACAATTGTTTTTTACCATAACTTGAATAAATTGATTTTCCCTAGTTTGATGTGTCACATTCTACTTTTTATGGAATTCAATTTTACATTCCTTATATTCAATCTTAATTTAGATATATTTGTTTTGATGCATGAAACTCAACTGTACCATGTGTCTTAGTGGATTGGTACAATACTTATTCAATAGAGTTATTTTGTCACTGCCAATACTTGAATGTGACCAATGTGGTGTTTATGAACATTGTTAGAAGATTGTTGACTTAATAAGGAATAAGTTATCCTTGATAAGTAGGAGATAAATTCCACAGCAAGTCGAATTGTGATATTGCTATCAGGATCATTACTATGTGATTTTTGAGTCAAACTCATTGACCCATGTTTCATGAGTAGTGATTCAACATGAATCCATCTCTCATGAGAATAAATAGAACACTTAGCACTCATTGGATCTATGTGAAACTCATAGGGGTGAAGCACTAAGACTTCCCAAGAGGTCACCCATCTCAATACTACTCCAGCCTGAGCGCACTTAACTATGGAGTTTCCTCCATGTTTAAACCCAAAGCTTGCAACCCCATTTGCAAAACCTTCACCAAGTGTTGTGCCTTATGAACCATTAATTAGAAAGCCCATGAGTGCTACGTGTTCCATTTATTCTCATGAGAGATGGATTCATGTTGAATCACTACTCATGAAACATGGGTCAATGAGTTTGACTCAAAAATCACATAGTTAAAATCCTAATAGCAATATCACAAGTTATCCTTGGTCAACCCTTTGTTTATTTAGATTAATGATAATGAACGATTTTAAAGACAACATACAAAACAATGCACACGAGCTATATGAAGATAAATAAAATTTGATTATTTGTTCCTGCAAAAAATTGAAGCATGCTCTAAAGATTTCATAGTGAATTACATATGAATTAATTAGAGAGGTCAAAGAATTAGTTTTTAAATTTAAAATATTAAAAATGGATTAGTGACATAGGAACGAACATTAAGATAAACTACCTTCCCAAAGTATGTAGGAATCATATAATTGTGAATTTAAACATATTATATTAAATTTAAGACCTATTATTTAAGTAAATACAAAACTAAGGAAAAATGATATGACTATACAAGTTTCACCACTACCAATACTAATTTTAATGCATAAATAATTATAAATTTCGACTACATTTTTATGTATTAATTTTCTTTAAAAAAATTAAATATTTAAATAATAAAAATATTTAAATAGTAATTGCCTTTAAATCAATAATAAAAAAACATAATTTAAAATCAACATGAGTAATTGCTTATTCATAATTTTATTTTAAATCTCAGAAGAAACAGATTTTCAAATTTCTTAGGAAATATCTAACCGTTGCGAAGAAGCCGGAAAATAAGAAAGGAGGGGAGCAAAAGATGTTAAAATAGGAAAATTTGGAATTTAAATAATTCTACATCCTACGAAATCCACGAATGTTTTTTTTCGTTTGATTTTATTCTCCTGTTTGTTCTTTGTTTTTCTTTGCATTTTGCATTGTATGTAGGGTTTGTATTTGCATTTTTCTTTTTCTTTTTCTTTTGTGCAGGGTTTGTACAGTGTGCACACTGATCTGTTTGTTTAGGTTCTTCTGTTGAATTTGTGTTTTACTGTTTGAATTTTTGGTCCGTTCATTTATTGTTCATCTGTTATATGTTTTGTATTTTATTTTTTTGGAGTTTTTGGGTTTTATTTGGGTAGTAGAGTGGAGGAAGATGCAGGAAGAACAAAGGAGCGACGGCAGCTAATGGAATCAAATTCTTCTTCTCAGGTATTTAATCCATTTATTTGTTATTGTTAATCCAAAAATATGATCTGAATGTGCATAGAATTCGGGGAAGACATGATATATTTTTGGTCCGTTCATTTATTGTTCATCTGTTATATGTTTTGTATTTTATTTTTTTGGGTTTTTGGGTTTTATTTGGGTAGTAGAGTGGAGGAAGATGCAGGAAGAACAGAGGAGCAGCGGCAGCTAATGGAGTCAAATTCTTCTTCTCAGGTATTTAATCCATTTATTTGCTATTGTTAATCCAAAAATATGATCAGGGCAAAACATATTGTATGTATCAGACTCTTCTGAGTGTGCATTGAATTCGGGGAAGACATGATATTGCAATTTAATTAAGGAATTCAAATTATTTAATATTGGAACAAGGTCTATGTCTTCAATTTTGCTCAGATTTCTATATTTATTTGTCTAGTTTCTGGGGTACCTTTTTTCTCCGAATATATCTGAAATTTTGACAAACTTTTAATGTCTGTGACTTGTTTTCAGTCTCTGTCAGTGGTCTCTGTTTTAAATAACATATACATTTAATCTGTACTTTATGACTTGATTTCAGCTGTTTGTTTCCAGTTGTTTCCAGTTAAGGGCGGATCTGTCTAATTCTCTGTCCCTTCCTTCAACCTACCACTTTCCAGACATGCGTTGCTTAGAGAAATTTCATAATCGTGTTGAAATTGAGATCAAAGCTCTGTGATAAATTTTAACTAACAAATCCCATAGATTTCCCAGATGTTTAATTCCTGCAATAATTTTGAGAAGAATTTTGTGTTTCGACCTTTAACTTTGAACTTTGTCGTGTTTCCGCCAGAATTCTTGAAGGCTACTCTTGTTAAACTAACAGCTTCTTTTGTAACCTGCCCCTGTAATTGAATCAAAACCACTCAATTTTGTGTGCGAACTTTGCTTCCGGCCTTGTCTATCATTGTATGGTCAAATCATTCAGGATGAATAGGTGCCTCTTCCTTGCTTCGAAAGCCGGTGATCTTGATGAAATTCAGAGATTACATAAGCAGAACAGGGATGTCCTGCTTGAACGCACTTTCCAAAGAGATACCGCTCTTCATATTGCTACGAGAAACCCTCTTTAGCTGAAGCTCGAAAATCGGCAATCTAAATCTGGTCAAATTTCTGCTAAAACAGAGTTCTAACTGTTATCTCAATAAGTTAAAGTTTAGAGATGATTTCGAGGACCTTGTGAGGGACGCAATTTGCGTTGATTATCCTTTCCTGTCTTAATTGATTCCGTTAAACTGCTGTCAGATTCTGTGGAATCTTCCTTGGATGCTTGGTTTAGTCGTATTATGTGCCATGTGTCCAGGCGTTCCTCTTGCAATTGTTATCACTTCACTTTCCTCTCCCTCGATCAGTTTTGCCAGTCCAAAATCCGAGACCTTAGCGTTAAAATTTCCATCCAGAAGAATGTTGTGGGGTTTGATGTCTAAATGTATTATTTGATGTTGGCATTGCTCATGTAAATAGGTCAATCCCCATGCTATATGAAGCGCTATTTTGGATCTGGTCTTCATGTCGAGAAAATTCTGATGGATATCTGATTTGCCGAATACCCATTTGTCCAGAGATCCGTTTGGTAGAAACTCATAAGCAAGCATTCGGTGAGATTTCTCTGCACAGACGCCTATCAATCTTACGAGATTCAGGTGATGGATGTTGCCTAATGTCTCCACTTCTCCCTTAAATTCTTTTGCTCCTTATCCTGCTCTGTCGAGCCTCTTCACTGCGATCTTTGTACCATCACGAAGACTGCCTTCGTAAACTGAACCGAAACCCCCACTGCCGAGCTTCAGCGAGAAAGCATTTGTTGCATCTTTCAATTCTAGGAATAAGAATCCCAAGGGTAACCATGTGTGCAAGCTCAGAGGAGCTTCTGCATCATCATTCTCACTTTTATCTCATTTTTGCTTCCGTTTAGATTTTCTAGATCTCGCTATCAAGACCCACGACACGACAATCATTACAACCATCCCACCGACAACAGAAACACTGACACCTATAACGGAGAGCTTAGTGTTCTTAGGACTGCTACTCTTGAATTTAATATAAGCAGGTAGAGATTGGACTCCAGATAGCAAGATGCACTAGAATGATTCTAGAGATGTCATACCTGAAAATTTACAAGAGCAATTTGTGAGGCAAAGGGCTTTACATTCCTCTCCTGAGCTCCAGGAACTGATGATTTTTTATGCTTCCCATTGTGGGTTTTTCTGGACAGATGAGAGGACTGCGTTGATTTTTTGTGCTTATTTTGCTCTCAAACCAGATCCTCAAAGGAACCTGAGATAGAACCAGAGCCGATTATGAATGTTTTGATGTTTGTGTAGCTTGTTTGTACTTACTACTGAACAGAGAAAAGGCAAAGCTTCCGCCAGGCCCGCGAGGGCTACCTGTTTTGGGGAACCTGCTCGCCCTCGGTTCGAATCCCCTCCAGTCTCTTTACTCCTTCTCCAAGCGCTATGGCAGCCTTGTGTTTCTCAAACTGGGTAGCACCCCGGCCATTATAGCTTCCTCCAAGGAATCCGCAACTGTCATTCTCAAGACTTTCGATTCCGATTTTGCCATGTCTTCCCACTGGCCCTACCTTCGAAAATTATGCATTTTCCATTTATTGACCCCCAAATGTCTTCAAAAGTGGCAGCACTTCCGAGAACAAGAGATGGTACTCTTGCTCGCCTCCATCTTGACGTGGTAGAGTTTCTTAATGTCTTTACTTCCAATGTTGTTGGACAGATGACGCTCACGATGAGATTGTTTGACGTTATAATGAAGAGGCTGCTCATTTCAGAGTGTTGATGGATGAGTTCTTAGCAGAAGGTGGTTGTTTCAGGATTGGGGATTTCCTTCTGGAGTTGGTTCTATCTCAGGTTCCTTTGAGGATCTGGTTATATCCTTGTTTTTTTGCTTCATTTGTTCTTTTGGGACGTTTTCACTTAAGACACAAGCAATGTTTTTCTTTGCCTGATCGAGTTTTAGATTCCATAGATACTCTCTTGAAGCTAGTTGTGCCCTTGCTTGTCTGTCCATTTTGGTCCTTTGAAGCTATTCCAGCTAACCCTAATTGTTTACTTAATACAATCCCAGCCAACTTGGCTCCTACGTTTTTACTACTTCCCCCCTTTGTTGCTCTGTGTTTATTTGGTAATATAGGCATTACACATGTTGCAGCCTTCGATCCATATACTATTTCTAGATTTGCAGGCATATTCTTGGTTGCCTTCTCTTTCTTTGATTCGTCTTTGAATTCTGAATCTCGTTTGGGAGGTTCCTGCTGATCTCTACTATTTCCTAGATTTGGAACATCTTGCACCAGTGCAAACTTGGGTTTCTTAGCCCTTCACATGTTTAAATTTATTGAATCCTCCAATGGTCTCTTTTCGTCATTATCAAAGATCAACTCTGTTATATTTAAGCTGAATGAAATTTGGATTATAATAGCTTGAGTCGATGATTTCTTTAGGATTTTTGTCTTCATCATAATTCATTTCATCATCACCACCATCAATCTCCTTTAACCAACGATCAGTACTATCATTGTCATTGCCTCTTTTACTTTCTTCAGGGCCATCAAACTCATTCCGGTCCTCGCCTCCATCTTTTTGTGGGGTATCCTTGGCTGGTTTTGGCACATGTTGTCGTCCATTTTCCAAAGCAGGTATGGAACTCATCCACCAATCATATGACTGTGCCATTTGAGTTTCGTGGATAGAAATACAGCCATCTGCTTTTTCCACATCTTGATGAGTTTCTTTATGCTAACTTCTGATTTTGTCTACTTTAATGACTTGTCAATCACATATTGAGGCTGTGAAGCATAACATAGAAGCCATGGTTTGAGCAGCTCAT
This sequence comes from Cupressus sempervirens, assembly GCA_028749045.1. NCBI lineage: Eukaryota > Viridiplantae > Streptophyta > Pinopsida > Cupressales > Cupressaceae > Cupressus > Cupressus sempervirens. The sequence continues at coordinate 702,555,865 of CM053789.1, read as the reverse complement.
CATCAAATTTCTTCCAACAATCCTCATCCTAATTGCTGAATGAATTCTATTTGAGCACACAGCGGACAGTTTTAGGGACTACGAATAAACTGGGCCACCAAGAAAACAGAGCTGGATGCAATGAACCAAATTTTTATTTCAAGATTAAGTTGCCATTCATAAAAGAAAATATAAACATGATCATGGTCCACCTTTTTGTTTTGGTATCAGTTTCCGGCGTTCATCCTGCATTGATCCTTTTTTTTGTAAGAGGAAAGAGAAAAGTTGTGTTTTGAGGATTCAGAAATGAGTGTGTAGTGGTAAGCAAACTTGCTTCTCCTGGTTTCCCTTGCATTCTTCAGGAGAGTCTAGTCCGAGTCCCTGATTTGTAATTTGTATATGGAAGTGTAGTTAGTTTTCTTATGATTATTAGTGTTTTTTTTTTTGTTGTATTGGTTTTCCAGATTTTGTAACAGCCATGGCTAACATCTTTTCTTTTCTGATAAAGACATGATGTTCATGTGAATACTTTTTTTTTTTTTCATTTATTCCTTATTCTCTCTTTTACTTATTATTTATTATTCTTTCTTTACTCATTCTGATGATGTAAAAAAATTACACAATTGAATTTAGAAATAAATAATAGCAATGAATGCCTCTTTTTGTTCATAATCACATTGTTGTTCTTAACTCAGGTTCTTTTGTATTCTATTTCCATTATTGTTGTTTATGAGATGTTGTCATTATGAATGTGAAGTCTAATATCTATGAGAAAAGCTTAGTTAATTATGTTGATGGAATGTCTGTAATGTGAAGTCTAATTATCTGATTCCAACATTGAATTTTTTTTAATTGTGTTTTCATAATCACATTGTTCTTCTTAACTGGGTTCTTTCATTGGTTTCATTGAGAATTACATTTGAATTACCCTAATGATATTAATAATGACCTCTGATGTATGTCTACTATATTTTCACAATTATTTCTCTTAAGTTTTAGTTATGTAAGTGCTCATTCTATGTTGTCACTCACTTTGTTTGACTGCTAATCATGTTTTCTGTAATGATAATCATATACTTATCTTAATATTCATCATTTATATTTTAATTGTAAGAATGTTTGGATTATTTTTTATGTCTAATAGATTTATTTGTACTTACTTTTATGTTCTTGCAGGAAAAGCTCCTGAGGAGATGTTCAAAGGTAATATAAATTAGTTTAAATTTCACAAATCTTCGGATCATTATGTTTCAATGTATTTCTTGATTAAATATTAGTCAAGTTATGAAATGCTAACTACAACAACTTACAGAATTTGTAGCTATCAGAACTGTTGGTGGCTTGATATAATGAAAAGAAGCTGAAATCATTGAAGTTAATGTGCTTGGTGCTCTTGGAAAGAAAAAAAGAGACATGAGACTTGGTATGTAAATGTTCTTAATATTTTAACTTTTCTTGATGACATTTTTTCAACTACCTACTTAATATTTTAACTTTTCTTGATGACATTTTTTCAACTACCTACCCTTATAAATGAAATTGCAACTCTTATTGAAAATGATAGGCTGAGTGACGGGCTTGGTAGTTTATTTGCTATGGTATTATATCATATTTATTTTTCTCTAAAAGATGCAAGACAAATAGGAAAATAGAAAACTATAAGATCTTTAAAACTGAATGGTTTTCTTACTGGCTAAGTCTAGTAGCATCGTAAATGTAATTTCTATACAGATTTTAGATTTTCCTACATTTATATTTTACTGTATTGATATTTGTTGCATTACAGTGATTGATTTATAACTAAATTGGCAATGATTGGATCGCAGGATTAACAAGATTGTCAAGTATTTATTTGATACCAAGGATCCTCCAAGTCCCAAGCAATGTTTTCAGCTAGTTATTTTTTAGCAGTATGGAAAGTTTGAGCATATTGTTAAAGTAGCAGCAAAGCATGTTATTAAAGTTATTTCTCATTATTTCAATACTATTTTGATCAAACATTGATCTAATAGTTTTTGTAACATGTAAAAATACAATGCTTAATAAAAGAAAGTTAGTGGAAAGGGTTAAAAGCCCCTTCAAAGACTAAAGGGAATGCCCATTGGCCATGGTCATTCCTTAGATTCCTTTTTGTTTTGACAGCTTAAAGAATGGTCAATAGGCCCAATGTCATTCTTTAAGGCATGTCTTGTGTCTCTTGTGTTTTTTTGGTTAGTTTTTAATTTCCTAATATTAATGTTAATATTAAAGTCGTCAATCATAATTTCATTTAAATAAATGCATCATTTATGCATCACATCACAAGACACTCAATAATGACACTCATAAATCATCATATTATGAAACCAAGTTGAAATAAGTATATCACCATAAGAATCTTCTTGTTTTGACCCATCACATATTAACATTGTTCATAATGAACAATCATAAATTACCTTCCCAAAAACAACATTAAAAGATAATTAAGAACTCACTTTATGAATGTAATTCACACAAAACATTTTTACGTATTTTTTTGCACATAATAAAGATAAATCAATAAAGATGTGCTACTTGACAATCACATATTAAGAATATGGCAACACACAAATTTTTATAAATTCTACATATGCAATCAAGGCATTGTAAAAAATCATAAAATTATAAAATATTACCACTTGACAAATAGTGCAAATAATATAAAATAAACACATTCATAAAGTCAGTTCACTTAATGTAAATAATAAAATATTAACCCTTTAATATAAATAATATAATAAAATAATGGGTATCTTGTCTAGTCGGTGGTGTCGTGTTGTGTTGTGTCATGTTGGGGTTGTCTTAGGTCAATTAGGAGGAGGCCACATAAGCTTCCACCTTCACGTGGTTGGCCTTGTTAGTAAAGAATAAATATTCTTGAAGCTAAGAGAAGCTTGTTTGTAATTATATATGTTGCTTAATCATAAAACATTTAAGTTATATCATTTGACATGGTGAGATTTTAAAAATAATGTTCCTTACAATCTATTTTTTTAGAGCTTAAAAAATGGTCAATTAGCAAAGTCTACTCTTTAAGGCATGTCCCTTACAATTTTAGATATTAATTTTTTAGTCTTGATGTTAACATTAAAGTTGAACTTGACATAAGTATATCACCATAATAATATGCATGTTTTGACCCATCACATTTTAACATTGTTCATAATAAACAATCATAAATTACCTTCCTAAAAATAATATTAAAGGATAATTAGGAACTCACTTTATGAATGTAATTCACACATGTTTACATAATTGTTAATTGCACTTTATTTTTCATATTACAAATGACAATTTGTTTTTGCACATAATAAAGCAAAATCAATAAAGTTGGGCTAGTAGACAATCACATATTAACATTATGACAACACACAAACATTAATAATTATTACATATTCAATCAAAGCATTGTAAGAAAATATAAAATCATTAAATATTTCTACTTGACATGTAATGTAAATAATAATATTAGAAAAAACACATTCATAAAGTGAGTTCATTTAATGTAAATAATAAAATATTAACACCTAAATATAAAATAATGGGTGTCTTGTCAAGTGGGGTGGTGTCGTGCCATGTCGTGTCATGTTGGGGTTGTCCTAGGTCAATTAGGGGGAGGTCACATAAGCTTCCACCTTCACGTGGTTGGCCTTGTTAGTAGAGAATAAATATTCTTGAAGCTAAGAGAAGCTTGTTTGTAATTATATATGTTGCTTAATCATAAAACATTTAAGTTATATCATTTGACATGGTAAGATTCTAAAATAATGTTCCTTAAAGTCTATTTTTTAGAGTTTAAAGAATGGTCAATAGATGAAGGTCAGTCCTTAAGGCATGTCTCTTGCATTTTTATATAATATTTTTATAATTTTGATGTTAACATTGAAGTTGAACTTGACATAAGTATATCACCATAATAATATGCATGTTTTGACCCATCACATATTAACATTGTTCATAAGGAACAATCATAAATTACCTTCCTAAAAATAATATTCAAAGATAATTAAGAACTTGCTTTATGAATGTAATTCACACACACAATGTTTACATAATTGTTAAATGCACTATTTTTTTTAATATTGCAAATGACAATTTGTTTTTGCACATAATAAAGCAAAATTAATAAAGTTGGGCTAGAGACAATTACATATTAACATTATGACAACACAAACATTAATAAATATTACATATTCAATCAAAGCATTGTAAGAAATTATAAAAATATAAAATATTACTACTTGAGATGTAATGTAAATAATATTTAAAAAACACATTCATAAAGTGAGTTCATTTAATGCAAATAATGAAATATTAACACTTAAATATAAATAATATAAAATAATAAGCATCTTATCATATCGGGTGGCATTATGTTGTGCTGTATTGTGTCTTAGGTCAATTAGGGGAGGCCATATAAGTTTCCACCTTCACGTGGTTAACCTTGTTTATAGAGGATAAATATTCTTGAAGCTAAGAAAAACGTGTTTGTAATTATATATGTTGCTTAATCATAACAAATTTAAGTTATATCATTTGACATGGTGAGATTCTAAAAATAAAGAAAGTTGTGATTGTATAGATACACTTAAAATATTTAATTGTTACTAAATTGACTAGTATTTTCCTAGCCATATTCATAGTTTGAGAATTTTACACTAAATAATTTATTTTAAAAATACCACTTAAAATATAACTCATGCATTATGTTTTAATTATAATGTTTTTCTTATAACATTAAATTTAATTTTAAAGTATATATTTGTTAATTTTTAAAAAAATAAGATGAATCCTTATTATAGTGATTTTTTTTCTTATAACTCATTTTTTAGGGTTAAATATGTATTTTTTGAATTTACAAAATTTGGAGATGCAGATAAGATGACTCAACCCCTATGGACTATCTTCACAATTGTTATAGATCACTACCCCTATTTCTACATATGAATCCTCAAAAATTTCTAGTTAATCATTTCTCAACTCAAAATTTATTAATATTTGGTTTCATCAACATGTTTTGCAATAAAACTAGATAGAGTGAAAGTCAAAATAACAAGGATGCATAGCGTCTAGTTCCTTCTGTTGCTTAATATAGTTTAAGTTCTTAGTTGGAGCAGTAGTTATTGTGTGGCAACCATATTTATATTTAGGTCATTGATAACATTCAATAAGTTGCTAAAGATAAGCCCACTAGTCATTGTTGCATTCAATATGTATTTTTAGGACAATGTATACAACTGAATGAGTACATTATTATTATTGTTTCATATGCTAATCTTTAATATATTTGCTAATTTGTAATAAAATTGTAAGTTAGGAAAAAAAAAATTAGATTATTTTTAATACAATTATAATGCAAATTTTTATTCACTCTGAATATATAAAAAAATATTCTACTAAAAATATTCCATGTATTATGAGTTTTTTGCATTTGTAGAATAAAAATGTAGTTGTTGTTTTTGGCTAAATTTATACATCAATATTTACAGAAAAATATCCAAGCTTCCAAAAGAAATAGCGAACAATTAGGAACAGTTGGGGCAGCACCCAGAAGGTTGTGCACATGCAAAGTGAGGATGCTTTTAAATTTGTCTTCCATTCACTATCTGGTCTTCTGAACATAATGGAATTTTCCATTCATTCAATAAAATTGAATAGATGCCAATAAGGAAATCAAATTACATAAGTTGTGTATTCTTCCAATTCCAAGTTTTAATATTGCATTAACCAGAAATAATCAAGCATGACATATAATTTTACCCTGATTGAATACACTTTTTTTAAAACAGAGTATTAGATGAATTTTACTTTAAAACAAAAGCAACAAGTTTAGGTCAGTACATGGTCATGCAAAGAATATAAAATTAAACTAATATTTTACAAATGTAATTCTTATTTTACAATTAATCTTATTGGTGACAAAATAAATATTTTAATATAAAATTATAATTAAGATTTCAATTAAAATCAATTATAATATGTGACATGAACAATTCAAATAAAATGAGTAGTGTACTTTCAATTCTTGAATGGTTGTAAATAGATTATTTTATATTTTAGTTACCTAGTAGAATATAAATACAATTTTTATAAAATATTAAAAGTAATTCTATTTATAACAATCCAAATACAATGAAATTGTTAAAAAGCAATTTTAAAATCATTTGTCAAGTTTCAATAAGAGATAGCCATTCAAAGAAAATTTATAATATTTATAATTAATACTCCAATAAATAAATAAACTTTATTTAATTTATCAGTAAAGAACAATATCGACAAGAACGGGCATGCAACATAATTTAGGCAAGTTGCTACAAAATTTGCCATTCCAATTGAAAACATGGAAATCGAGAAAAATATGCCTGATGAGGAATGTTCGTGGGGTGTTAAGAAAAGGGTCTCCAGATTTGCTATTGTTCAAGCAAATAAAAAATGTGGCAGATATAAAAGTATTTGAGAACATACAGTTAAGAGTTCATCCTGATGAAGAAATTATTAAACTACATCCTCAATAAAAATGGTATAACCCTAAATAAAGATGCATCTGCTTCTCAAATATAGTTTAGCAATAATAGATATGGCAAAGATGTAAGATATGTTGTCAAACTATATGTAATTTATTTGACACATTTAATTTTTTTATTTTCCCACGCAATGATTCAATTGATACAATAAATTGTCATTGTTGTCAAAAGGACTGCTTCCTAGTTTCTGACTAATCTTATGATTTATTCATAATTCATGTGGAATTATGGAAGGAAAAGAAGTTTAAGTAGAATAGATAAGCAATTCAACTGCATCATAGAAACCCTTTGTCCCTTAAATAGAAGTCACCAAAAATGAATTTCTCAGGAACCAATCCCACAACAAAGAAGACGAAGTCAAATGAGGTTCACATACTGCTAGAGAAAAATGGTTTGACAAGATAAGCAAATTGAGAACCAGTTATATAATGCCTACTACTCATTAGAATAGTTTGATAGAAATGGTATTGGTTGAAATTATTGCCAATTAAAGCAATGGAAACTCCTGAAATATTGTCAATGTAAGAGACAAAAAAATGAACTGTAAAGGAGTACAGTTTGGCAAAATGGAGATATAATAGAAAAAAATTGTATCAGGATCAAATCTGGCCAAAGTTAGAATTATACTAAGAATGCAAAAGCATATGACAAGAACAATATATCAAATTTTCATTAACTTCATTGTACAATGTGGGTAGGATTCTTATATTCTAGTGTGGAAGCACTAGGTTCTCTTATTGTACTTGTTTTATTTTTCTAATTTTTTTCAGAGTTCCTCAAACATGCATTGTTATCCATTTAAGTCATTTTCCATCATTAGCCATTTACTCTTATCAAAACCATTAAAAAGGTGTTTTACACTCTTGGAAAGGTGGTTGCAAGGTTGTCAGTGTTAGTATACAATTGTAGTCTTCAGGTCAGAGATATATTTTTCCAAATACAATGTTACACCTTTGTCTAGTGAGGTAGGAGCTCCTCCTTTTCATTTCTTTGTTATCAAATTCTTTAATGGGCTCTCAATTCTGATGTGTAGTGATAGTTTGCATATATAACATTTTTACCAGGTTTTCTAGGACATAATCATGCCATTTATTGGTGCCTATATATCATATATTTTCCTTATTCACCATATTCTTTTGTAATCACTTGGATTTCCATATTTTCCAACTATATGGTTGTTTCATGCTCATTTTCTCATCAATTGGATGTGCATGAAACTTTATAGTTCTACCTTGTTCTTGTAGATAAGTATTGATGCACCTCCACAAGCTCAAGGAGAGCTGGAAATCACATACTTGGATGGTGAATTGTGGTATGGTCTACAATAATGTTTCTGAAGTTTATTTGGTGCTACCTTGAAAAATCTTCTATCTTGGTTTTCAGTTTAAACCTCATTTTATTGCAAATCAGTGCAGTTTTATTTTAAATGATATTATAAGTTTGTGTAATTGCTTTAATTTTCAATAAAGTAATAATTATACAGTTTTATAAGTCAAAATTTAGGGATTTTAGGCCTAAAATCCATCTATGTGTTTTGGTGGCTGTGTTATAAATTGTCATGTTAGTGCATAAAGACATATGTGATTCTGTATTTGTAATCACATGCCTTGAGAAAAAATAAAATAGATAATGTTCATTATAGGGCGATTTGCCAGCAAAAACTAGTCACAATTTAGCAGCCCTACACTGGTATCGTGATTGTGGAACCAATGAATGTCTGCCATGTTTTTTCTCATCTGAAATTGAAATATGGTAATTCATTTCAAGGGACAAAAAAACTTGCATCTAAGGATTTAACAACATTATCCATAGATGAGGTGTTTGGGTCCTTGTATAATCATGAAAACAGGTTGAACAAGCATAATGGTAGTTCATTAGAGAATGCATTCAAAGCACAAATGACATTTGGTAGAGGTAGAGGAAGAGGAAATTCCAGATTTAGAGGAAGAGGAAGAGGTAGATATAATTTTCAAAAGGAAGAACGAAAGAGTCTAGATCAAGGAGAAAGGAGAAATCAATACTTTAACTCAAAGGGATGCAGTAATAGCTAGACATCATAGAGGTATGATAAAAAAAATTTTCAATGTTATTACTAAAAGAAGTTTGGATATTTTGCAAATGAGTGTAAAAAGAAACAATCTGATATGAGTAAGCAAAATGAAATTTTTTCTAAGATTAGTTCTAAGATGTTGTTCATTACTTGCAATGTATCCCAAGAGAGTTTAAATGATTTTTGGTTTCTAGATAGTGGTTACAACAATCATATGACAGGAAACAAATATTATTTTGAAAGCTTGGATAGATTAATTAAATCAGAAGTGAAGTTGGCAAATAATGAGATAGTGGAAGTAAGTGGAAAAGGTACAATCAATGTCATAACAAAGCATGGGAGGAAATCTATTTCTAATGTATACTTTGTACCTGGTTTGAAACATAATCTTATAAGTGTGGGGCAACTTAGTCAAAAAGGTTATAGGGTTATTTTTAGAAAAATGTGTGCACTATATTTGATATGCCTCCTAGTAACTTGGTGATTGCAAGGGTAGAAATGACAAATAACAGAATGTTTCCACTTCGGATGAAAAATAATATGGTTGATGAAATTGCAGCAAGTTTCAAGGCAACAAGTCAAGATCAAACATGGATATAGCACTTGAGGTATGGACATCTAAATTTTAAAGGATTATCGTTATTGCAAAGAAAGGAAATGGTAAGAGGCTTACCCCCAATTGAAGCATCATTAAGTAGAAAGACATGGGTTTACTTTCTTAAATACAAATCTAAAACTTTTGGCAAATTTAAAGAATTCAAGGCTTTTTTTAAGAAACAAAGTGGTTTACCTATCAAGGTTTTGAGATCTGATAGAGGAGGAGAGTACAAGTCAAATGCATTTTTATATTATTGCAAAGATCATGGAATCAAAAAGCAATTTACTACCAATTACACACCTTAGCAAAATGGTGTTGCAGAGAGAAAGAATAGGACAATAATGGAGATGGCAAGGAGCATGTTGAAAGGTAAGAATCTTCCTAATGAGTATTGGGCTGAGGCAGTTTCTTGTTTATATCTTGAATAGGAGTCCAAAAAAGATTGTGAGGGACATGATTCCACAACAAGCATGGAGTGATAAGATTCATAGTGTTTCTCATCTCAAAGTATTTGGTTGTATTGCATATGCACATGTTCCTAAAGAAACTATAAGTAAGTTAGGTGATAAGTGTGAGAAATGCATTTTTGTTGGCTATAATGAGCAATCTAAGGCATATAGGTTTTTTAATCCTATCACCAAAAGACTCATTGTGAGTAGGGATGTTGTATTTAACGAGGATGAATCTTGGGATGGAAATATAAATAAAATAGTTACTGGTGTTGCAATAATACCATATGGTGAGAAGGATAAAAAGGATCATGAAGATCAAGAGGATCAACCAAGTGACCAAGAAGGAACTCCACCATGAAGTCCACAAGGAGATCACTTAGAAAATGAAGTTGAACATGGAGAATCTTTGAATTTACAAGTAAGTAATGATTCAAACTCTATACTTGCACAATTGAGATCAAGGATTACAAGAAAGAAAACTAGAAGCTTAAGTGAGATTTATGATCAAGGAAGTAAAATAGATTTGCAATCAATTTTTTATTTATTTTCTTAAGATCCTATATATTTTGTAGATGCAAATAAGGAAAGGCAGTGGATTAATGCAATGAATGATGAAATATAATCTATTGAGAGAAATGATACATGGGAATTGTATGCCTAAAATGTGAGCACACTTCTATGAGTCATTATATTCAAGATTTCTCAAAAATGAGGTCTCGAATGGTGACTCATAGCTCCCTATTCATGGAGTGTAGGGGTTTGTAATGGAGGCCCTCAATCTAACCTAGTTTGCGCCCATACAAGTACACCATGAAACAAGAGATTCAATGATCTAATATGTATGCAAATAGAAATGAAAAAAAACTAATCTAAATGATAACAATGCAAAACAATGCAAGAAATGAAATCTAATCTATGAAAAGAAATAACAATGCAGATCTAATCTATGAAAGCAAGATCTAATCTATCAATGCAAGATCTAAGCTAACATGAAAATCAAAGTATGGATCATGATGATGGAAGCCATGCATGCAAGAGAGAATGAGACAAGAAGATAGAAGTTCTCCACAAAAGCTTTAATATTCAAAACTCCTTCAAAAATCACTCTCCAAACTTGCAACATAACAATAGCATAATAATGGGTGTTTCCAAAATGAGGAGAGGACTCTCCCTTATAAAGAAGATTGGATGATCTAGATTGAGAGGAAAAAGATTTAATCAAGAGTGGAGAAATAATGATCCATGTGAACTAAAGATCCACCAGTGAGAAAAGTGGAGTGGTTGAGAAGAAAGTGGAGAAAGGATGAAGATAAGTCCCATATTAAGTGTAGATAAAAGATTTTTTTTTATTTTTTATTTTTTTTAACTCCTTTTTCATCAAAAAGAGATTTAGTGGGATATTTTATTTAATTAAAAGGGAGCAAGTTCTTTTAATTAAATAGGAAATATTTAATCAAATTAAAAGAGAGGTTTTTCTCTTAATTAATCAAATGTAGATGAATTATTTAATTAAAAGAGAGGTTTTCTTTTAATTAAATGGAGACTTATTTTATTTAATTAAAAGAGAGCAAATTCTTTTAATTAAATAGGAAATATTTAATTAAATTAAAAGAGAGGTTTTTCTCTTAATTAATTAAATGTGGATGAACTATTTAATTAAAAGAGAGGTTTTCTTTTAATTAAACGGGGACTTGTTTTATTTAATTAAAAGAGAGCAAGTTCTTTTAATTAAATAGGAAATATTTAATTAAATTAAAAGAGAGGTTTTTCTCTTAATTAATTAAAAGTGGATGAACTATTTAACTAAAAGAGAGGTTTTCTTTTAATTAAATGGAGACTTATTTTATTTAATTAAAAGAGAGCAAGTTCTTTTAATTAAATAAGACTTGGGATAAAATGATCAACCTTAGAAATAAAACAAATTGAATTTGATCAAGGAAATTGATTTGAATTGATTTAATAAAATATTACATACCATTGATTTAGGAAATTTTATAAATTGATAAATTGAATAATGGAGGTCCATAGTCTAGGCGACCATTTTAGGGTGCATACATTTGCCCCTCTTTGACTAATGTGTGATCGATTTGGGAACAGATGTAGTCAAAGAAAGAAATTGAAGTGTGAGGTCAATTTGAAATTCAATCTTTGATTCAGTTTTATCAATTTTATCCTTGACTTTTTCAAGTCAAAATTTATTTGTATTCTTTGTCCTGTTGTGTTCCCGTTTCGACCACACATCTGGGTTGTTTTGTGATCCCAAATCGACCTCACACTTCAATTTCTTTCTTTGACTGCATGTGTTCCCAAATTGATCACACATTAGTCAAAGAGGGGCAAATGTATGCACCCTAAAATGGTCGCCTAGACTATGGGCCCCCATTATTCAATTTATCAATTTATCAAATTTCCTAAATCAATGGTGTGTAATATTTTATTAAATCAATTCAAATCAATTTTCTTAATCAAATTCAATTTATTTTATTTCTAAGGTTGATCATTTTATCCTAAGTCTTATTTAATTAAAAGAACTTGCTCTCTTTTAATTAAATAAAATAAGTGCCCATTTAATTAAAAGAAAACCTCTCTTTTAATTAAATAGTTCATCCACATTTAACTAATTAAGAGAAAAACATCTCTTTTAATTTAATTAAATATTTCCTATTTAATTAAAAGAACTTGCTCTCTTTTAATTAAATAAAACAAGTCCCTGTTTAATTAAAAGAAAACATATCTTTTAATTAAATAGTTCATCCACATTTAATTAATTAAGAGAAAAACCTCTCTTTTAATTTAATTAAATATTTCCTATTTAATTAAAAGAACTTGCTCTCTTTTAATTAAATAAAATAAGTCTCCATTTAATTAAAAGAAAGCCTCTCTTTTAATTAAATATTTTATCTACATTTAATTAATTAAGAGAAAAACCCCTCTTTTAATTTGATTAAATATTTCCTATTTAATTAAAAGAACTTGCTCCCTTTTAATTAAATAAAATATCCCACTTAAATCTCTTTTTGATGAAAAAAGAGTTAAAACAAATAAAAAATTAAATAAATCTTTTATCTACACTTAATATGGGACTTATCTTCATCCTTTCTCCACTTTCTTCTCAACCACTCCACTTTTCTCATTGGTGGATCTTTAGTTCACATGGATCATTATTTCTCCACCCTTGATTAAATCTTTTTCCTCTCAATCTAGATCATCCAATCTTCTTTATAAGGGAGAGTCCTCTCCTCATTTTTGAGACACCCATTATTATGCTATTGTTATGTTGTAAGTTTGGAGAGTGATTTTTGAAGGAGGAGTTTTGAATATTAAAGCTTTTGTGGAGAACTTCTATCTTCTTGTCTCATTCTCTCTTGCATGCATGGCTTCCATCATCATGATCCATACTTTGATTTTCATGTTAGCTTAGATCTTGCATTGATAGATTAGATCTTGCTTTCATAGATTAGATCTGCATTGTCATTTCTTTTCATAGATTAGATTTCATTTCTAGCATTGTTTTCCATTGTTATCATTTAGATTAGTTTTTTTTCATTTCCATTTGCATGCATATTAGATCATTGAATCTCTTGTTTCGTGGTGTACTTGTATGGGCACAAACTAGGTCAAACTGAGGGCCTCCATTACAAACCCCTACACTCCATGAATAGGGAGCTATGAGTCGCTATTTGAGACCTCATTTTTGAGAAATCTTGAATATAATGACTCATAGAAGTGTGCTCACATTTTAGGCATACAGGAATTAGTTGATTTGCCTAAGAACAAAGATTGCATCGGTGTAAAATGGGTTTATAAGACTAAGTTTAAAGCTAATGGAGATGTTGACAAATATAAGGCAAGGTTAGTTGCTAAGGAATTTTCACAAGAATATGGGGTTGACTATAATGAGACATTTGCACCTATAGCAAGACTTGATACTATCATAATAGTATTAGCTATTGCAACTCAAAACAAATGGATGGTTTACCAAATGGATGTCAAATCAACATTTTTGAATAGATATTTGGAAGAAGTGTATGTGCAGTAACCACCAGGATATGAAATAAGAGGACATGAAGACAAAGTTTATAAGTTGAAGAAGGTGCTCTATGGATTGAAGTGAGTTCCAAGAGCCTGGTACAGCACAATAAATTTATACATGATGGAAAATGGATTCAAGAGAAGCCCTAGTGAACCTACATTATATACCAAGATCAATGAACAAGGTCATATTTTGATTGTTTTTTTATATGTTGATGATTTGATCTTCACGAGCAATTTATCCATTAACATGTTTAAATCAACAATGAAAAAAGAATTTGAAATGACAGATCTAGGATTGATGAAATATTTTCTTGGCATTGAAGTTACTCAAAATGATAAAGAAATTTTCATTTGCCAAAGTAAATATATAAAAGATATTTTGAAAAGATTTAGATTGATAAATTGCAGTCCAGTTTCTACACCTGTGGTAGTAAGCACCAAACTAAATAGAGAAGATACTGAGAAAGGTTTTGACTCAACTATATTCAGAAGATTAGTTGGTAGTTTGATGTATCTCACTAATATTAGACCAGATATTATGTATGGAGTGAGTTTAATCTCTAGATTCATGGAATCACCTAAGAACTCATATTGGTAGACAGGAAAAAGAATTTTGAGATATATTGCAGGAACTATGAATCATGGCATTTTGTATTCTACTTCAGATGATTTTCAATTAGTTGGATATACAAATAGTGATTTTGCAGGGAATACTGAGGATAGAAGGAGCACATCTGGATATGCATTTCATCTTGGGACAGGTGTTGTAGTGTGGGTATCAAAGAAGAAACCTATAGTCACTATCTCATCAGCTAATGTAGAGTATGTAGCATGAACAACAACATGTCAAGCAATATGGATGCGAAAGATTTTGAAAGACTTGATGCAAGCTCAAGATGGACCTACTATAATCTATTGTGATAACAAGTCTACTATTGCACTTTCAAAGAACCATGTGTTTCACAAGAAGACAAAGCATATTGAGACAAGGTATCATTTCTTTAGAGAGCTAGATAATAATAGAGAAATTAATCTACAACATTGCAGATCAGAGGAGCAACTTGCAGATATCTTCACCAAAGCTTTAGCACAGGAACAATTTGAAATTTTGAGGGAAACATTGAGAATTGTAAATATTAAAGATGTAGATAGTAGAAATTAGGGGGGAGTGTTAGAAATAGTAATTTCTACTTATAATTAATCGTCCATCATTAGATGTTTCTAGATTATTAAGTTTAGGTTTAGGTTGAGTCGGCTATAATATTTTCCATAAATTTGTAGATATTTTGTCTTGTCCGCTAATGCTAGATTTCTCTAGAATATTGTACACTTTCCTATATAAAGGCACTGTGTATTCATTTGAAATCACAGTGAATGGAATTTAGTATATTTTATTGTGTCGCAACACATTGTGTTATGTTTTTTTATTTTTCCTCTGCCTCTACCCATCTATCAAATTCTTGGTATAGATCACCATAGAAGATTGTGTCCAAACCTCCAAAATAGGATGTTGGTTTTTGCATGATATCACATAGGCATAAGTCAATATATCTAAGGAAGCCAAACCCTACTAAGGATGTCTCATCGATGAGTAGGACACGTAGTTGACAATAATGTTTGCACATTTTTTCATGAGTCTCGCCATTTAATTGGATGAATTACGACTTGTTGAATGGAATGTGCAATGCCAAGTGTATTGTAGTGCCACCAATATTATATGTTGACTTCCCTATGTATGCAACTATCATCCCCTTTGGTTTTCCAGGGTCATCATTGATGTCATTACTATATAGACGAATGAGTGCATGGTAAATAACCTTTTCTATAAATGTTTTGCCTATACCATCTCCACCTATTAGGAATAGGGTATGTGCAAGATCATGGTGTACCACACTATGGCCTTAAGTGGCAGTGAAAAATCAGCAAATCAAGGTTATGTCAACTTGACACATAATTTTGAAGTGGTTATGGACTTTATATCAAAAAGTTGTAAGAAAATAATTTGTAGAAAATTGAATTTAGTTTCTAAACTACTAGGCCTTATCAGGAGAAAAAAATAATTGATTGGTCAAAAGTTTGAATTTTAATGCAGTACCAAGAAAATTTCAGGGCGAAAATAAAAAGTAGGTGTATGTCTGACCACCTTAATCAAAATCAAATCATAATATTTTTTTAATATAATTATAGATATGAAAACTAGACTCATGCCCGGATGTGACGCATATTTTTTGATATTTTTATTCCAAATAAATAATTAAATATGAATTTTCTACCAAAACTTTTTCGGATTAAAAAAAGTCCCGTGTCTAACCACCCTAACTAATAGAAAATTTGATCAAATTTTTCTTTTTTTGTTTTTTTCTTATACTAGGCGAAGTATAGAATGTGACGCAACTTTTAGATTTAAAAAATGTTATACCGTTTGAAAGTTATAGCTATTTTTCCTTCAGTATGTCAATCAGCACTTTACAATAATCTTCATTGATAATTAACTAATAAATACTTATCGAACTCAGAATTTGACAGAAACTATATTGATGGAATCTAGAGAGCGATATTAAAAAACCCATTTCGTTTCATTCAATTTCGATCAAAATAACATTGTCAGACGGCTACCCGAAGTCTGAGTATCACTAAAACTCTCTATAAACACGTCTTTGGGGTTGACCGTGCAGGCTTGGTAAATACCAAGCCTGATCGGATATCCGATTCAAAATCGGATATCCGATTTGACATCGGATATCCGATATGGCTCGGTAGTCAAATTCGAAAAATCTTCAAATTTTGGAGGGAAATTCGATTTAAACGTTCTAGTTTTTTATTTTTAAATTATTTCACTTATATTAATATGTAAAGGCATATTTTAATATATTATATATATATATATATATATATATATAATAACGTAATGTAAACATACAAGATATAATCTAGTAATATATAATAATATCTTATGTTAATCTTATTACAATCTATAAATATAATATATATTATTATTATTTTTACTAAATATAATAACGTAATTTATATATATATAAAATACGTATTATATATTATTATATTAATATGTATGTTATTAATATATACAATAACGTAATATTTTCATTAAATGTAATATGTATTATATATTATTATATTAATATTTATAATAATATAATATTTATATAACAACGTAATATTTTTATTAAATATAATATATATATTATAAATATTATTATATTAATATGTATGTTACTAATATATTTATATAATAACGTAATATTTTCATTAAATATAATAATGTAATATGTATATATATATATATATATAATTATATTGATATGTATATTATTAATATATAAGAGTCAAGGGGGGTCATAGAGTGACCTATAACCCTCTTTGACCCATTAAACGACGATATATGTCTCTAGGGGTCCTAGGACCCCTAGGGACATATGTCGTCGTTTAATGGGTCAAAGGGGGTCCCTTTGACCCATTAAATGACGACATATGTCCCTAGGACCCCCAGGAACATAGCCGAATCGTTCATATCGGTCAAAGCGGGTCATAGGGTGACCTATGACCCCCTTTGACCCATTAAACGACGACATATGTCTCTAGGGGTCCTAGGACCCCTAGGGACATATTCGAATGGGTATTATGGGTCAAAGGGGGTCATAGGGTGACCTATGACCTTCTTTGACCCATTAAACGATGACATATCTTCCTAGGGGTCCTAGGACCCCTAGGGACATAGTTGAATCATTCATATGGGTCAAAGGGGGTCATAGGTTGACCCATTAAACGACGACATATGTCCCTAGGGGTCCTAGGACCTCTAGGGACATATTCGAATGGGTAATATGGGTCAAAGGGGGTCATAGGGTGACCTATGACCCTCTTTGACCCATTAAATGAAGACATGTCCCTAGGGGTCCTAGGACCCCTAGGGACATATTCCAATCATTCATATGGGTCAAAGGGGGTCATAGGGTGACCTATGACCCTCTTTGACCCATTAAACGACGATATATGTCTCTAGGGGTCCTAGGACCCCTAGGGACATATTCGAATGGGTAATATGGGTCAAAGGGGGTCATAGGGTGACCTATGACCCTCTCTGACTCATTAAACGATGACATATTTCTCTAGGGGTCCTAGGGACATATTCGAATTGTTCATATGGGTCAAGGGGGGTCATAGCGTGACCTATGACCCCCTTTGACCCATTAAACGACGACATATGTCCCTAGGGGTCCTAGGACCCCTAGGGACATATTCGAATAGGTAATATGGGTCAAATGGGGTCATAAGGTAACCTATGACCCTCTTTGACCCATTAAACGACGACATATGTCCCTAGGGGTCCTCAGACCCCTAGGGACATATTCGAATCGTTCATATGGGTCAAAGAGGGTCATAGGGTGACCTATGACCCTCTTTGACCCATTAAACGACGACATATGTCTCTAGGGGTCCTAGGACCCCTAGGGACATATTCGAATGGGTAATATGGGTCAAAGGGGGTCATAGGGTGACCTATGACCCTCTTTGACCCATTAAACGACGACATATGTCCCTAGGGGTCCTAGGACCCCTAGGGACATATTCGAATGGGTAATATGGGTCAAAGGGGGTCATAGGGTGACCTATGACCCTCTTTGACCCATTAAACGACGACATATGTCCCTAGGGGTCCTTGGACCCCAAGAGACATATTCGAATGGGTAATATGGATCAAAGGGGGTCATAGGGGTCATAGGGTGACCTATGACCCTCTTTGACCCATTAAACGACGACATATGTCCCTAGGGGTCCTAGGACCCTAGGGACATATTCGAATTGTTCATATGGGTCAAAGGGGGTCATAGGGTGACCTATGACCCCTTTTGACCCATTAAACGACAACATATGTCCCTAGGGGTCCTAAGACCCCTAGGGACATATTCAAATGGGTAATATGGATCAAATGGGGTCATAGCGTAACCTATGACCCTCTTTGACCCATTAAATGATGACATATGTCTCTAGGGGTCCTAGGACCCCTAGGGACATATTCGAATCGTTCATATGGGTCAAAGGGGGTCATAGGGTGACCTATGACCCTCTTGACTCATTAAACGATGATATATGTCCCTAGGGGTCCTAGGACCCTTAAGGACATATTTGAATGGGTAATATGGGTCAAAGGGGGTCATAGGGTGACCTATGACCCTCTTTGACCCATTAAATGAAGACATATCTCCCTAGGGGTCCTAGGACCCTAGGGACATATTCGAATGGTTCATATGGGTCAAAGGGGGTCATAGGTCCTCTTTGACCCATTAAACGAAGACATATGTCCCTAGGGGTCCTAGGACCCTAGGGACATATTCGAATGGTTCATATGGGTCAAAGGGGGTCATAGGGTGACCTATGACCCCCTTTGACCCATTAAACGACGACATATGTCCCTAGGGGTCCTAGAACCCCTAGGGACATATTCGAATTGTTCATATGAGTCAAAAGGGGTCATAGGGTGACCTATGACCCCCTTTGACCCATTAAACGACGATATATGTCCCTAGGGGTCCTAGGACCCCTAGGGACATATTCGAATGGGTAATATGGGTCAAATGGGGTCATAGGGTAACCTATGACCCTCTTTGACTCATTAAACGATGACATATGTCTCTAGGGGTCCTACGATCCCTAGGGACATATTCGAATGGGTAATATGGGTCAAATGGGGTCATAGGGTAACCTATGACCCTCTTTGACTCATTAAACGACGACATATGTCTCTAGGGGTCCTAGGACCCCTAGGGACATATTCGAATCGTTCATATGAGTCAAAGGGGGTCATAGGGTAACCTATGACCCCCTTTGACTCATTAAACGATGACATATGTCCCTAGGGGTCCTAGGACCCCTAGGGACATATTTGAATCGTTCATATGGGTCAAAGGGGGTCGTAGGGTGACCTATGACCCCCTTTGACTCATTAAACGATGACATATGTCCTGACATATTCAAATCGTTCATATGAGTCAAATGGGGTCGTAGGGTGACCTATGACCCTCTTTGACCCATTAAACGATGACATATGTCCCTAGGGGTCCTAGGACCCCTAGGGACATATTCGAATGGGTAATATGGGTCAAATGGGGTCATAGGGTAACCTATGACCCTCTTTGACCCATTAAATGACGACATATGTCTCTAGGGGTCCTAAGACCCATAGGGACATATTCGAATCGTTCATATGGGTCAAAGGGGGTCATAGGGTGACCTATGACCCCCTTTGACCCATTAAACGACGACATATGTCCCTAGGGGTCCTAAGACCCCTAGGGACATATTCGAATCATTCATATGGGTCAAAGGGGGTCATAGGGTAACCTATGACCCCCTTTGACTCATTAAATGACGACATATGTCCCTAGGGGTCCTAAGACCCCAAGGGGCATATTCGAATGGGTAATATGGGTAAAAGGGGGTCGTAGGGTGACCTATGACCCTCTTTGACCCATTAAACGATGACATATGTCCCTAGGGGTCCTAGGACCCTAGGAACATATTCGAATCGTTCATATGGGTCAAAGGGGGTCATAGGGTGACCTATGACCCCCTATGACTCATTAAACGACGACATATGTCCCTAGGGGTCCTAGGACCCCTAAGGACATATTCCAATCGTTCATATGGGTCAAAGGGGGTCATAGGGTGACCTATGACCCCCTTTGACCCATTAAACAACGACATATGTCCCTAGGGGTCCTAGGACCCCTAGGGACATATTCGAATCGTTCATATGGGTCAAAGGGGGTCATAGGGTAATCTATGACCCCCTTTGACTCATTAAACGATGACATATGTCCCTAGGGGTCCTAGGACCCCTAGGGACATATTTGAATCGTTCATATGGGTCAAAGGGGGTTGTAAGGTGACCTATGACCCCCTTTGACTCATTAAACGACGACATATGTCCCTAGGGGTCCTAGGACCCCTAGGGACATATTCGAATTGTTCATATGAGTCAAATGGGGTCGTAGGGTGACCTATGACCCCCTTTGATCCATTAAACGATGACATATGTCCCTAGAGGTCCTAGAACCCCTAGGGACATATTTGAATCGTTCATATGAGTCAAAGGGGGTCATAGGGTGACCTATGACCCCTTTTGACCCATTAAACGACAACATATGTCCCTAGGGGTCCTAGGACCCCTAGGGACATATTTGAATCATTCATATGGGTCAAAGGGGGTCATAGGGTAACCTATGACCCCCTTTGACTCATTAAACGACGACATATGTCCCTAGGGGTCCTAGGACCCCTAGGGACATATTTGAATCGTTCATATGGGTCAAAGGGGGTCGTAGGGTGACCTATGACCCCCTTTGGCTCATTAAACGACGACATATGTCCCTAGGGGTCCTAGGACCCCTAGGGACATATTCCAATCGTTCATATGGGTCAAAGGGGGTCATAGGGTGACCTATGACCCCCTTTGACCCATTAAACGACGACATATGTCCCTAGGGGTCCTAGGACCCCTAGGGACATATTCGAATCGTTCATATGGGTCAAAGGGGGTCATAGGGTGACCTATGACCCCCTTTGACTCATATAACGATGACATATGTCCCTAGGGGTCCTAGGACCCCTAGGGACATATTTGAATCGTTCATATGAGTCAAAGGGGGTCGTAGGGTGACCTACGACCCCCTTTGACCCATTAAACAACGACATATGTCCCTAGGGGTCCTAGGACCCCTAGGGACATATTCGAATGGGTAATATGGGTCAAAGGGGGTCATAGGGTGATCTATGACCCTCTTTGACCCATTAAACGATGATATATGTCCCTAGGGGTCCTCAGACCCCAAGGGACATATTCAAATGGGTAATATGGATCAAAGGGGGTCATAGGGTGACCTATGACCCTCTTTGACCCATTAAATGACGACATATGTCCCTAGGGGTCCTAGGACCCTAGGGACATATTTGAATCGTTCATATGGGTCAAAGGGGGTCATAGGGTGACCTATGACCCCCTTTGACTCATTAAACGACTACATATGTCCCTAGGGGTCCTAGGACCCCTAGGGACATATTTGAATCGTTCATATGAGTCAAAGGGGGTCATGGGGTGACCTATTACCCCCTTTGACCCATTAAACGACGACATATGTCCCTAGGGGTCCTAGGACCCCTAGGGACATATTCGAATCGTTCATATGGGTCCCTATGACCCCCTTTGACCCATTAAACGATGACATATGTCCCTAGGGGTCCTCCCTAGGGACATATTTGAATTGTTCATATGAGTCAAAGGGGGTCATAGGGTGACCTATGACCCCGTTTGACCCATTAAACGACGACATATGTCCCTAGGGGTCCTAGGACCCCTAGGGACATATTCCAATCGTTCATATGGGTCAAAGGGGGTCATAGGGTGACCTATGACCCTCTTTGACCCATTAAATGACGACCCTCTTTGTATTATATATTATTATATTAATATGTATAATAATATAATATATATATAACAACGTAATATTTTTATTAAATATAATATATATTATAAATATTAATATATATTTTATTAATATATTTATATAATAACGTAATATTTTAGTATATATAACGTAATATTTTAGGATATACTATTTATACTATTTTAGGATAATAATTATAATATAAATAAACACTAAATATTAATATTATTATATGTATAGTAATAATAATAATACTATTATAGCTATAATAATAATATATATTAATACTATATATTGTAGCTTAATATAAATAAACACTATATATTTACACTATTATATCTATATTAATAATATTAATACTATTATAGGTATAATAATAATATTTATACTATAGGTATATTAATACTATTTTATATTAATAGTATTGATATTTTATACTAATACTAATATATTATTAACTTAGTTATAAATTAAAGTCGTTTGCTCCCAAATATTTTCATAATATTAATATTATTCTGGCAAAAGAGGGAAACCTTAGCAAGTTTTCCCCCCAAAAGTCCTCTTTCTATATCGGATATCTGATCCTATATCGGATATCCGATCCTAGATCGGATATCCGATCTATTATCGGATATCCGATTATACTGGCATCAATTTCAAATATTTGACTGTCCCTACAGACCCGACAACATTACTTTTTTACCTCTTTTTTGACGGGATTTGTAAAAAGTCGCGTTTTGGGGCCCAACCAATCGAAAAGAATTCAAAAATATAACCTTAGGTGTTCAAATTTGTCATCTGAATGGGGAGCAGCAGTCGTCGAAAGAATAAACGTAAAAGGAAGATATCCAATGAAGACATTGCAGCATATAAGGAAAAGGACAAAATGAAACACCGAAAAAAAAGACAAGGTATGCTAAATATCAATCAAGTTGACGATGAATTAATAGAAGGTGAAATCATAGAGTCAGATAATGAAAATGTACAGTTGGGGATTGAAAATTTACCTATTGAAAATGATAATGCGAAAATTGAAAATGTAGAGATTGAAAATTTTGAAGAAGAAATGCCACCAAGTCATAATCCAAATTGCATAATTGACCATGTCGAAGATGACAATGCACAGGAACTTAATGCACAAGAACCTTACATATCTCCTAATTATAATCGACATGAAGGTTCTAAAACACCTAAATGGATAATTGAAATTGATGAAACGATTATGACTAGTTTGGAAGGAAAAAAATCAGAAAGAACCATTCGGTTATGGGCTTCAAGACTATATCAGATGTTTTTCGGCAACAAGACAGTGGTAGAGCAATGTCATCTTTTCATGCACTTATTAAAGATGCAAAAGATGAGACCTATGCTTTCCAAATTGAAAATTCGTGTCAATAAAAAGTTGGAAAGAAATGCCATTATTGTGAAGAATCTTTTCAGTGCTCTCAATAGCATTGGGAAAAATAGCAGAGAGAAGGATAATAGAGTTGCTCGAAGGGTTATTACAACCTCTTTGGTAAGTCATCATTTGAGAAAGGGTAGATATATGAGACAAACTTGTATTGATTTGAATCTAAATCGTACTACTTTGAGAATTAGTCGACGAGAGAAAATTGATGATCCTCTTCAAAATGAAACATGGGCATTTGGTGGGAGACTTCCACGTTTTGATAAGAAGCTATCCGACGATGTGAAGGAAGAAATTATACAATTTTGGCACTCTAACTCACGAGTATCACCCAATGCTAAAGATGTCTTAAAGTTGAGAATTGGCATCAGAGACCGCACGCCACATCCTAAACAATATTTGGAGGTAAGTCAAACTATGTTGTTCAAACAATTTAGAGAGAGTCATCCAAGTGTTCATATATCACAAAGGGATTTTGAATCTTTGAAGCCATTTTATTGTGTGCCACTCAAAATTCGAAATACATGTTGTTGCAAATATCATGTTGAGTTTTCTATGCACCATGAACTATTATGCTCCATCCATTCTACTTTGCATAGTAAAGAAATGTTGGAGGATTGCGGGGCTAGTGAGCTTCCAAAATCATCAAGAGACTTGTTAGATCAACTCTTATGTCGTAGAGTTGATGGTTGTTCCTTTTATAAAAATGCTTGCTTAAATGAGAAGTGTTCAGAATGTGGTGGCTTATCCAAGTTTGACACATGTTTCCATGAGGGGTGTGAACAAGATCTTGGAAAGACAATAGTGAAAAAAAGGGTCTATGAAATGGTGAAATACACATTGAAGAGTGGGAGTGAGAGCTCTAGATGTGAATTGGTTGGAAAAGATATCAATGTGGCTAATTTTATTTCAAATTTCAAGGCAAATCTTTTTTACAAGTATGCAAGACATAGTCACAGGTCTCAGTGGTTGGATCAACAATTTAGAACGTGTAAGGAGACTTTTCCCATTGGCACTATTATATCATTTGTTGATTTTGCTGAGAACTACACATTGCAACCTCAAAATGAGACACAATCTCAGTATTACAACTCTATTCAGATTGCAATTTTTGTTCACATAACATATAGACATGCCCCTGATAGTGCGGAAGATAATCGAAAGATTATAGAGAGTATCATTTTTATATGAGTGATGATAGATCTCACTCTCACGAGTTTGTGCAACATTGTTTTGAGAAATTTTTTTATTTCTTACACGAGCATGCAATTGCTATGGATAGACATATCATTTGGTCAGATAACTGTACAGGTCAATTCAAGAATGCTCGCATGTTTTAGAGGGTCTTGGCCAAACTAGTGGGGTGTTTGCCAAAATTTCTTGTTTTATTTCTACTTGGTATTGTTTTCTTGTTTTGTGCTTGAGTATTGTTATGGGATTGGGACTTACACACCTTCACCCTATGTTTATGGTTCCATCTGTGAAGCCATTGTGAAATAGTCTTGGGGGGAAATTGTTCAAGTTTGAAATGTAATGTTTATGCATTGAAAGATTGTATGTGTATCCCAGTTTGAGCCTTGTTCCCTAGCGCGGGGGTGGTCTCTTTGAGGCCTATGGTTGGGTGGAAAGCACCCATGGTCCTTGTTATTTTTTTGTGTTGCATATGCAGATTTCTGTCCAAGGGAGCAATGGAAATGGCTTGGAATGATCATCTTGCAGATTGATGTTGGATGAGAAAACTTGACATTGTGCCCTCATTTGTGAAGGAGGATTCACCAGCTTGTTCATGTTCTCAACGATCATGTTGGAAAATGTTCATGCTACTCATTGTCCATATCTTTCAATGTCCATGTTCCTTATGATTTTGAAAAGTCCCTTATGTTGCCCCATTGTGATGGAAGGAGATTGTATCATTGTTACCTAATGTACATGTAGAAGAAAATATTGATAAGGTTGTATATGCATGTTTCATTTGGAGTTTATATTGTTATGAAAGCATTGGTACGAGTCACAGATTTTCTTTGACATCATTGTTATCATTTGAAAATGTGAAAGAAAGTTTTCTCCTTGTGGTATTGTAAATGACTAGTTGATAATAACAATCCATAGATGTTGTGTGATACCATTGATTGTATAAAGTTAAAACTTAGTAGATTGCTTACAATCTTGTTGTGCACTCAATAATTTGGTGAGGAAGCAATGTTGATAGATAATGAGGATATAGTAATATACTAATTGTCACATTAATATATATTGTAATGATTAATGAATGTGTGTACATTGGTAATGAGGATAATAAGTAATTCTGATCCCCTTCCCTTACATGCTAGAATCACGACCTAGTCCATATGATACAACTGACAGACCCTAATAGAATATTATTATCAGAGGCTTGTTAGCATATGAATTACCTCACTAATTTATGAGTGTTGTATCTTGAACTTGCTCGTTTGACTCGTGACGCTAACTTGAACTAGACTGTCATCCAATCTATTTGAAAACCACCTGTGACTAAAATGTTAACACCTTCACACTATTCACATGAGTCTTGAACTCCTATTCAATGATAACCTTGTTTTACAATATGTAATTTCTTATGCGACTTCATAAGCTAAAAAAAAAAAAAAAATTGTTGTGTTTTTACTAGTAAAATTTAGGGCATGACACATGATCCACGATAAATTGAACAATACTAGATACTAAATTAATATGTATATCATTGTGCACGTAAATGATAAAAATATATATCAAAATACATGTATCCATAGAAAAAATTTTACACAAATATATATCAAAGATCATGTATCCATAGACAAAGTACTCAAGTATATATATATCAAAATACATAGATCCATATACAAAATGTGGCTGATCCTGCCATCAGAATGTGTATAATATCAATGTTTCTATATACAATGTGGCATATGCCATCTCAAAATGTCTCATGATGCATCCTACGAAAACTATACTATCCTAGGGTGCTGGTGGATGATCAAAATGCAGCCTCTTTGCTGCACTAGGTGGATCGGATGCCTCCTACATAAACAAAAAAGGAAAACCCAAAGTTAGACTACTAAATTTATATGATTCTACGTATCTAACATTGAATTACTCAAATGCATAATGATCTTTTCCATATTGGAGATTAATACTATCAAAATTTCATAATAAATACCTCTCGTTGACCTCCTGCGCTGCTCAGGAGTCCTCTCGTATGCCCTCGGCAATGCTGGTACCTTTGTGATTGTGGGTTGTATATGTTCAAATACCTTTGTCAGATGAATCTACAATTTAAACTATAACATTATAATTCATAGCATGCTAAATTTATAACATATTTAATCATGAATTCAAACTACAACTTACTATTGTAGGCTCCTCCTCAGGAGTGAGTGGCCGCGTCATCAAATCTACATAACTGTCCTGTCGAACCTCATGTGCACTAGGAGTCTCCTATGAGATACAAAATAGTAGTTGTTAATATCACAGAAATTAGTTTTGAATTTATTTATGAAGATAAGTGATGCAAGAGCATCCCATGCTCATCAAGGGAACATTGAAGATCCAAGGCATTACAGAGGTCATGGAACATCTCTTGAAGTCAATTGGGCAATCCTTGCACCAATTATGGCTCATGGAAGCATACAAAGTTATAATGTTGGACTCATATGTGGAAGAAAGTTGTAATTGGGCATGAGATAGGATTTTAGGATTTTAGGATTTTTGCATCAATTAAAAAAATAAAAAATAAATGATACTTATACATACAATGGGGCTCTCTGTGCGAATGAAAATCCGTGATGATCTAGGACGCCGAATCTGTACAGGCTCATCGCCAGTAGCCACACCCTATATACAATAAATAATGTAATTAAATGAGATTACCACAAACATTTTACAAGAATGCATCAATACTTAATCAATTAGAAAATATCTAATTACCTTTCCTTTGTCAATGCATGTTGGCTCACCCCCCGCACTTTGTCCCCCCGGGGCAGGTGGTATCTGCAAGATAAAAGAAAGATTAGCAACCATATATGCTACAATATCAAATATAAAAAACAAATGCGAACACAACATAATGTACCGTATATGTCTCAAGGCCAAATGAAATGGCCGAGAGTGTAGCATCATCTATCTGTCTGAGCTCCTCCTCGGTCATCAACTAAACATGAATGAAGATCACATACATGTAAAAGTCAGTATGGCTTAAAAATTAAAATTACTCTATTATAAAAATTAACTTTAAATCACATATGTCATAACAAAAAAATGTATACACGTACCAACACCGAAGGAGTCCATGCCTCTACATTCCCCTCCTCTCTCGCATCAGGGTCTGTAGCCTCTGCACGTGCGTCTGGTGTATCCCGTCTAATACAAAATGATACTCATGAAGATCACCTATGGGACCTAGGCAAATATTCTTGCATGTAATGCAAGTGTGAGGCACACAAACGTGTGATGAGCTAGTCGATGATGAACTGGCACCAACATCATCAACACGAGGAGGCAAGACTGACCTAGCCTGAGATATCATTAGGCTACTCAGCCTATGAATGGCTCTGATGGTCTGAGAGCTAGCCTCTGCCATAATATCTGGATGCTGCACTCGAGGAGGGGGGGGGGACAAAAGTGCCAAGTTTCTTCCGCTAGGAAGAGGGTCTATCCTAAGGAGCTCCTAGTCCTAAGCCCATGTTGGGCTTCATGCTCCAATAGTTCACTTTAAGTTTCAACACAAATTCTGCATATAATTTTTTAAGGAAATAAAATGGTATGTCTAAATTTCCATGTGGAGGGATATCAAAGACCATCCACCAACGGTCCCAAAAATTTGCACGTATGGCGTCATTTGTGCACCATTTAATCGATAGTTTGGTTTTTTTTGGGTCAACTGGTATACCCATTTTTGGGTTAGCAAAAAGGCTTGCCAAATCATCTTTGGTTATGTTGAGGGCCACGACCTCATCATAATCCAAACCATCATCAAACATCTGGTGCATTTCATCACGCCAACGAAGAGCGGCATTTTGTTGGTTTGTAAGAGTTTCAATGTTATCCACTATGGTGTTTAACGTGGATAACATAGGAGCCAGTGCAGGTACATTATTGTATGTTCTATGCAAACCTCTCAACTCAATGAGATTTTCATTTATCAAATCCTCGATTCGAGGAGGGTTTTGAGGAGGTAGAGGATCATTTGGTGGACGGTTTTGTGGGGATACTGGATCGTTTGGTGGTGGGTTGTGAGGAATATTATTCCCTGCCTCAGTGTCATCATTTTGATCAGCCATTCCTATTGAATTGCAAAATGTAATATATATTAAAAAAAATCTAAATTTTAACCATTTTTGTCAAAAAAACCCTAGATTCAACTAAAACAAACAAAATCTTGTTAAAATCTATTAAATTTAGGTTAAAAATGAGTCAACGGGGGGGGGGAACATACCTGATATCTGATATCCGATTTGTTATCTGATATCCGATTTATTATCTGATATCCGATTTGACTGGCCCAAATTCGCGTGAAAATAAGGGCCGTGGGTCTGTGATTTTGTATTTAATCCATGCACAGGTATCGGATATCCGATATTATAATATATATAATATAACATATATATTACATTTTATATATTTTTATATTATATTTTATATTTATTATATTAATTTACTATATATTATAATATAAAATATTATTATTATACTATATTATTATAATTTATAATATATTATACTTTTTTATTATATATTATATTATAAGATATTACTTTTTATTATTATATTATATTATATATATATATATATATATATATATATATATATATATATATATATATTATATTACATTACTATATATTATATTACATTACTATATATTATAATATATGAAATATTATATTATATTATTATTATAGTATAATATTATACGATTATAATATAATAATATTATTATTATTATATTATAGTATAATAATATTATTATTATTATATTATAGTATAATAATTATTATAATAATAATATTATTATATTATAGTATAATAATAATTATAATAATATTATTATATTATAGTATAATAATATTATTAAATAATAATATTATTATTATAATATAATAGTATGATATATTATTTAATATTATTATTATTATTTTATATCAATAATAATAATATTAAATAATATATCATACTATTATATGATTTTAATTATTAGTCGGATATTGGATTTAAAATCGGATATCCGATATGAGGCTCGGCTTAACCTTCCAGGTTTGGTTCCTGGATAGGTAAAAAAAAGTCAGAGCGGATTTTGAAGCGCTTTTAGGCGTCTTCAAACTCTTTTTTTTTCACATCGCCACTTTTTGGCACACCATGATCCTGCACATACCCAATAGGTGAATTGGGGTTGCTATAGTTTGTTCTTTTCTTATTAGAATATCTTTCACTATCATTTGTTGTTCGGTGTTAAGCGCCCAACGTAATTTGAAGTATTCATTGTTATCTATTATTTGAGGGTGTTTGCTTATTTCAAAATCGGTATGTAATTGATGACATATTTTGTTGTTTGAGAGTCTCGAAATGTCTTTTACAATGTTGTATTCTTCATTGATTGAATTGATTTTGTTTCGTGGATTTGATTGTTCATTACTCCAATCTCTACCATGTAGCTCATTCTCCTCTTTGTCAATGTCTCCCCATTTCGTATTAACACTATAGCAAACTTTTGCACGATTTTTTTTACTGTCTCCTCGTGGTGCTCATAAGCAAATTGCCAAATTCCAAATTTATGTAAGAGTGTGTCAACAGTTACCACAAATGGGACATATAGGAGAACTTGTTCTCTATAATAGTTAATTAGATCGGTATGCTTGTTGTAATTTATGTAACGTATTATGTTTAGTTTTATTTTCTTTTTAATTATATGTATTCTTTTGTGATATTCTGAGACAAATTCAGCAAAGCATATATGGTTTAGAATTTTTGAACGGTGAACATAATATTCTATAAATGATTTTGCCATCACATTTTCGGAATCAATGGCTCATTGTTCAATTGTTTTATAGATTTAAGCACAAATACTCGCTTAGTATCAACTCTCGTATCAACAAATGTACGCTTCCATGAACTTTGATTAAGTGGCATTAAGAGCACTAGATGTGTTGCTTATTGTGTTGACATTTTTTGTAAGTTTAGTAAAGTATTCCCAAGTTTTGTTATCATGTGGACTGCATCTATATTTTTTTTTGGGTGGTCATTTCTTATTTTTTGAAATGCATTTGTCATTGATTTATCAACTTTTTCCATATATGAACTACAATACATAGTTGCAGCATATGCATTAAGTACAAATTTTGCATCTGTATTTGCTTTCGATAATGTAGGCATTACACTTGTAAAACTATTATTCCAAATTTCACAAGGTCTTCTTCTTAGAAATAGAGTAGGCTTGTCTAACGTATATCTTATTAAGTCGATATATCCAGATTTTGTTAACTACAATTTTTTAATATTCATGTCATATGTCCATGAAATATCATAGTTCTCTTTTTTCAAGTTTGACAAAATATCTTTTACTTGTATTAACAGTGATTCTTTTTTTTCCATTAAAGGATCTAGTATCACTGTTTCTAGAAATAGAGGTATTGGGAAGTTGTATCGATATTTTCTTTTTGATGTCTTTTTACAATGTTTTGTGTGATGATGCTTGTGTAATTTTGCTAAAGATGGCTCTAAGTGGCCAACACTACAAGTTATGTAATTGTCAACGAATTTAACTATTTTGATGTTCTTTTCTCTACCATAAATCGGGGCATTTTCAACCCAAATCAAGATATGGTCATGTACATTCCCCCTATTTTGAAATTTAGTGATTGGGAAGAAGTCATTAATTTTGCCAAAAAATAAGTGATTGGTGAATATTAATTTTTGCATTTGTTGTACTCAGCATCAGTAGTATCATGCACATGTGATAGGGCCTTTACATACAAAGGTGTCAATGTCACAAGTAGTGTAAGCATTTGTTTTAGTATTGTCTGTTTCATTCTCAGTTGTTTTATAGAATTTAAGTAGAGTGTTTCTTAATGGTTCCCAATTTTTCTCAACACTTGTAAAAGTGAGGAAAAAGGTGGGAGGACCTAATTGTTGTATCATAGCAAAAATATTATTTTTTAGTAGTTGAGAATAGTATAGAGATATTCTAATTCTCTTAAAATCTATGTAAAAAAATTCTGATTTCAAAAATCTTTTCCAAGTTAGGTTTGTTCTTCACATCTTTGGCAACCAGTTTCCTACCTTTCTATTGATCTTTTTCTAATTCTCACCCACATTGTCGAGAGGACTTGGTGGATCACTATTTTAATTATTTTTAAAAATAGGTTTGTCATGCGTAGTGCAAATTCATGAGATGATTTTTGAAGCTCCCATTGCACAACTCGTTGATAACTTAACTTTTCAAAGGTATGACTACTATGAGGCTCTCTATAGAATAAGGTTGGAAAATTCATTTCCTTGGAATGTTTATCTTTGAAAATTCCTATTGGATAAAATTCTTGCAAAGGTTCTAAATCAATGATTTTATCATTCATTTTGTGTATGCTTCTAGCATCTGTAAATCCATGTATCAATGTGTTTGTTTGATTTCCATTCTCTCTATCACTATGTAATTCAGTGTCGCTTGAAGTACTGTCAATCATTGATTGAGCTTCTTATTCTACCTCATGCAATTGTAACCATGAATCATTTATTCTTACATTCTCTACTTTATATAATGATGTTTCTGTCAATTCATGTAAAGCTTGCATTATGATGGTGGGTCGTACCATTCCTTTTTGGAAGGCATTCTTATATTCAAGATGCCTCTTTAGAGAAACTGCTACAGTTGATGTGTTATCTATTGTTTGGGAAAAAGCTTTTTGGACAATGTTCAAATTTGTAGGAACATTTATTATAGACCCAGTCAAGCCCATTTGCGGTTTTCTATGTCCTAGTTCCCATCTTTGTGCAAAGGCAATTCTCAAGGATACAAACCTTTCCTCTAATTGAGTTTGCATTCTTACATGTCGCAAAGGTTTGTTTCTAGAAATGTTTTAAGGGGCTGCAAATTTTGAGAGACTAGATTTTTCTAGAGCTTGATAACATATTTTGCATATGTTGGTTGTTTGAGATGGCCATTTACATTTTTTCAAAATTGCATATACATCTTTCATTGATTTTTTTGGATATCTCATATCTTTCTTGAATTGCAAAGTGTCACAAACTTGACAGGAATGTTTTGGTGTGTCATGTATTGCAACTTCATATCTTTCTATTGCTATCATTTGTGTTTATCTTATTTTTCTCTTTTTCTTTTCAATTTTTTTATTTTCTTCAAATGTGTAGAGGTTTCCTTTGTTTTCATAATTACTAAATGTAATTTTAGTTGAATATACATTGTATTTGTTACAAGATATTGCTTCTTTTCATATGTATTTTTTGATCAGCCTCAAACTTGTCACGCTACATTTTTTTAGAACTTTTCAGGCCATTTTCTATGTTTTTTGTTCACTATGTTCTCCTAGTTCTTCTTTATTATGTAGTGGATTTTGTACACCATGTTTATTTGCCCTTATTATTTTTTTCAAAATGTGCAATTTTAGAGTATGGCAATTGTGTTCCAATCTTTGCATTTCAATCAGAGGTTCAAAATGTATGTTTCGTAGATTTGAATCATGGAAGAACAAACAATATTGATTTCCACTCAAATTTCGATTGAAGTCAAGGTATTTCTTGCATGTTGTCATGAAAAAATACAAATATGAATATTTAACCACAATGACATCCAGTGTATACAAAATATGTCTCCCCATAAGCCATTTTTGTTTCTTGTGTTTGTTTCTTGAGCAAGGAGACACATTCTCCTCAAACAAGTATTCACATCATTCACATTATGGAGTTCTTTTATAGTGAGAGGATGCAATTCATGACTATATGCATAAAGTGTCCCTAGATATGTTTTTCAAGACATTCGCAAAAGTAATCTATTGTCCCATTTCGCAATTGACTACAAGATTGTAAAATCAAGTAGAAATACAAGAGAGTCAAATAAGCAATCATTGACATTGTATTTGAACTCTTTGAATCTTGATAGTCCTTGCTTTGTGAGCTATTTGTCAATTTTGTAAGGTTGGTTTTTATATTGCATTTTAAGACTTACAACATCCATTAATTCACCATTTCTAGTAAAATAGCATTTCTTTATTTAATGTTTCTCCTATGTTTTCTTGTAAGGCAGCCATAATTTTTTCCAAATTAGTAGCATTGCTTCCAAATTTAATGTTTTTGAGTATTGTTGACTATTTTAATATTTTTCCAAATACACCCTTATATTTTTAATTATTATATGTAAGCATTGTCTCGAAATTGACACTACTTTTACCAAATTAGTTACATTGTTATATTTTCTTAATGAAAATCTTTTAACTAAATAAAAAATTAAACCTACCTATTATGACAAATTGAAAATATAGAAGACTGAAGACAATAATAGTAGCATTAAATGTCATAGATATGAATATTTAATCATTGCATTGTCATATTATTAACATGTTTTTATTCATTGTATATTTCAATTTTAAGATACTGGCTAGTACATCTCTTATAGATTATGATATATCATTTTTTTAATGTTAACCCTCTATTGCAATTGTAGAAATATGGAATGTAAATATAAATGTTTGTGAAGAATTAACTATTCTTATTCAGCAACGTTGGAAGAGCATTAGTGCAAATGTAGACAAAGATATTTGTAGAAGTCCAATATACTTGCTTACACTGTCGGCTACTTTTTTAAAACAATTGTAAATCTATTACCTCCAAGGCTAATTGTATATGTTTAGAGGCATTTGATAGTGGGTGGATAGTTCCATTACGACCATTAAACAAACAATTTTCAATATTAGTTACAATGCGCTCAATTTATGATTCCTTGCACTTTAGATCACTCATTTCCAAAATATTTGTCTCGCACAACGCAAGTTGTTTCTTGTCAACATTTTCCATAGCATTCACATCACCACATGTTATGCTTATCTTTTTTATGTATGTTGCATAGGTACAATAACTTCTATGGTGCATACCATGTTCAATGTATATATCATTGTAATTTATAATTCTAAATAACTCTAACTACAACTTGTACTTATTCATTACATTTGCCTTATTAGTCATGATAACATCATCAACATTTAGTATATTTGAATGTTAAAATGTTTACTTTATTGTCTTTGATTTTGTTCTTGGCTACATACGTTACATACATTTCTCAAATACATAGAGAATTGCATAGAAAATTATTACGTTCAAAGCCAACAACAAAATGAAAGTAGGTGTTTCATTTACAGTGAAAAATAGAACCAAGAGAGAGCATAATTCAACTCCCAATACTATTTCAAGAAGTTCCATAGTCTTTTGAAAATTAACCATAGTGAGTTGCGATCAACTTGATTGGCTCTTGATGTAAGATTGGAATTTAAAGGGAACAGATGTCTCCCTCAAATGTTTCAACCCTACCACTTGAATATATTCACTTCAACTTGCCATTGGAATGAAAATTATGGCTCAATATAAAAAGGAAGAACAAATTTATTTTATATATTCAGTCCTACATTTTGCTCTGCAAATTCTTCATGTGGTTCAATAAGGGAGGCATTTTAAAAACTTGTATAAATAAAACTATTAATTCACATGAGTTGGAAGAAATAAATGTGAATTCATGTATAGTAATATGCAAGAGTAGGCATGGACAAGATTACATCTCTATATACAAGGGAACTTTGCATGCTTCTGCTTTAATTCTAAACAAGACACTGTTGCAAGTATCTTATATTAGAAAATTGGAATTATATCTATCACAAGTCTATCTATAATACTTGACATTTTCAATGCATTCATAATTTCCATATGGTCCTAAGAGCTGGGTTATGCAATAGACAGTGCAATAATCGTAAACTATGACATTTCTGTAGAAGAAATTTTTGTATTGAAAAAAGATAACAACCTTTGAAACTTAGATATGCACACATTATTGAAATGCAAATGAGCAAGATACATATTGTACTAGATTTTTTCAATCCATGAAAATGGAGCCTCATCTTATACATCATAACTTTTACATCTGCTAATTTGCATGTGGTAATAGTTAATTCATCCATTTAGAATGTGTCATCTTCCAACATCTACTACAAGATGAATGTCATGTGACATGTCACTATTTGTAAATAGAAACAAATAATGACCTATGAGTAATGGCATTTTATGGTTTTAGTTGCTAGGGCTCCTGTATCATCGTCATACCATTGTCCTGCAAGCTCTATATTGTCATGTCTTATAAGCCATTCAAGTGTAAGAGTTGGATATGTTATGACAAGGTTTATTATGCAGTAGCCCTAAATGGTGATAGCTGACAAAACAATGTTTTGCATGCTAGATTGAAAATGACAGTTAATTCTTCTGCAATGTGATTTCTGTGAGGGAAATGGATTATAATATCTTGACAATAAAAAATGATATGAGCTTCCCTATATACCTACACCAAATATTTAAGTTAAATCAAATCTTCTTTTGTCATGAATGGAGATAGAACACGAATTTGATTGGTCTCTGGTATCGGCTGAACGTTTCCCCGTCCATCATATCAAAACATTGCAACATGGTTGTCATAAAAATATCTTTCTAATATTTTTCTTTGGCATTCACTTGGAATTTGTAGGATTTTTGCAAGGACACTACATTATGGACTTTCAGAAAGATGATATGTTGGTCAGTTTATTGTAGTAAATGCATTCATGGTATTCATACTTGTGCAATGTGGAGAGAGGAAACCTGTCAACAACAAGCAACATTTCTTAGATTTTGCTAAGCATGGTTGAATTCTAAGATATAGCTTAACTTCATTGTTATTCCTTTTTGTGGAAATACTATTGTTGGGAAAGTAATATATATCTAAGTAATGTGTATGTCTGTATACATATATGGCATAAATATTTATCAAATGTACAATAAAGACTTAGATGATGTACGAGGGGGTTGTGCATTGTTACCATTTAGATACGTTTAATAGTAGAATGCATTGCGCTAAAGAATGTGATAGGTACAAAGAATGAAACTACAATGGGACATGTTTTTTTGGAGGAATATCAATACATTGCAAATATCTAAGACTCCACAAACTATAAATGCATTTGAATTATATCACAGCATATAAAAAACAAGGACTATCCTATTTTATATCAAGCATAAAGGAATAAGAATATTGTCTACAACATTATAATTTCTAATTAACAAGGAGTATAACAATGCGTACTACTTGAATAATGTTTCCTAAATCAACATCTAACTATAACAGTTCACCTTTTCAATGCATTCATAATTTCCATATGGTCCTCAAAGATGGGTAATGTAATAGACAGTGTTTTATTCGTAAACTATACGATTTCTATTGAATAAATTTTTGTATTGAAAAAAGATCACTAAATGGTCTCATATCATTGGATTAACAACATTTGAAACATGATGTATTATACATTACTAGTTGTTCTGAACAATTTTGCACAACATACAATAGATATAGACAATATGCAGATGTCTTCAAAGAGTTTCAATGACTATTTATCCATCATTTTTGCCACTTGCCTAAAATGACATGTATTCAATAATGTTGATGTCATATTGCTTATGACAGTCTTCAT
Organism: Cupressus sempervirens; assembly: GCA_028749045.1. Lineage (NCBI taxonomy): Eukaryota > Viridiplantae > Streptophyta > Pinopsida > Cupressales > Cupressaceae > Cupressus > Cupressus sempervirens. The sequence continues at coordinate 702,518,618 of CM053789.1, read as the reverse complement.
AATGTTTAACATTGGTTCTTTTCAATTGCTTTACAACTTAATTATATTTTACAACCTAATGATGTTGATCAGTTACCTTAGAAAGATTTTATAGATTGCGTATTTGTGAAAAATCATTTTCGAATGGATTCGCTCTTAAAAAACAACACATAAGTATTAGTTAAATTTGTATCTAAGGTGATATTATTTGGAATGATATAAACTAATGGTGTCATGGTGTGCTTTGTCAATGTCAAAGTGGTCATCATTGCTGATAAGCAAAGAAGTTTGGAAACATTAAATTTTTTTTCTCCGCACAACTATAGTTTATCTTTGTAATTTATTTTGCCATTATATTTGGTGTGGTCTAAACAATGTCAAATAAAATCCTTAAAAAATTTATATATATCATAAATTATATAAACATCCTTTGAACAAAAAATGACAAGAGAAGATTGAAAATGGAAAACATGAATGTGTAGAAAAATTAAGAGCATTACAAGTGAAACATAGGTTTCTTTTTAAGATGTAGTAATCACAACTTTATCAATATGTTTGGAGGAAAGAAGTTGATGTTGTATTTGAAAAGAATGGTATGGAAACAAACCATATTGTTGCAATTGATGTTGTTAAATATATTAAAAATTCAAAGTACTCCTAATAGACTCCAATAGCCCCTAAAATTCAAAACGTAGAAAATGATGAGCCATGTAAGATTTCTAAAATATCAATATATGATTCATTTAATGCATTTGCAATATGGAAATAACCAACTATTTAAAAAATAGAGTTTGAAATGGACATTGATGTTATTGTTCCGCATTCAAATGTCAAATGACATCAGCACATATACAATTTTGAATCACTCTTTTAGTCAAGAGACTGGCTAGGTGTAATGTAAATTTTCTCATTTCAGACTCTTAACCATAATTTTTTCCATGTTTCTAATTACATGTTTTTAATATTTCAGGTAAACAACAAACAAAGCTAATCTAGAACAATACAAGGCACATCAAAAAGTCTAACTGACAAGCTTCTTTGCAATGTTGGCTTCTATGACATTTTAAATAGAATAATATAATGTCCCAACAACTACTAATACATATATGTTCCAATTAGTGCACTATTATGATGTTTAGTATTCATATTGGCCTACGATTTCATGACATCTACATATTTAACATGGCACAAGAAAGAAGCAATTTTCATATTTACATTTTTTTCATGATAATTTAACAAACAGCAATGACAAACTTTTTTTTTTTAAAGATTAATATGTTTATAACTAGTTTTTGTTGATACCATTGCTTCAGAGAAACTCATTTGTAGGGAATTTTGATTAAATATCATATTTGTAACATGATCGGTCCAAGAAAATTTAAAAACAATGTTGTGGTTACATAGATAATGAAAACTAACACACATTCCAATTAAAAGGACTTCTGAAACAAAAAGACAAAAAAATTATGAATATTCTTTAAGTTAACTATTTTTAAAAAAATAGAAACACCTACACTTCAAATATGGTTTTTGCATTCAACTAATATAAATCCCATATCGCACAAAACCAATTGTACAAATTCCAAACAATAGACAACATCATTTCTTACATTTCTGAAATAAAAATTCAATACCAGGGTGATTTAGCTTTTAAATTTTACAACATTACAGAAAAGAAAATGTGTATATTATAAAAACAAAATTCTTTCGAAAAATTACACTTTAAGCAGATATATCTATTCTAAAAATATATTCTTTTGACAGCTAGTACACTTTAAGCAAATATATCTACCCTAAAAAACAAAATTGTCTTGACAGATTACACTTTCATGATCATTTGGAGACATCCCCACATAGTTATTAAGGGGTCACCACCATGATTGAAAGCCATAACTTAACTATATCTAACCCAGTTGCCATACCATGAATCCCACTACTTCTGCATATCTATTATAAGCATATTACAAACATTTTCAAATCGATGGGTGTATATGCATTTTATGTATATATCACATACACTGCAACTATTTCAAAAATAAGCTCTACAAAGCTGAGAGTAAAAAAAAATTGCATGATGCACATATCAACATAAGCTGAGGAGCATCCAAACCCCCCAAACCCTACGAAATAGTAATTTTGACAAGAGAAAAAAATAAAAAATAAAAAAAATCTTACAAAACATCACCAATTCCCTAAAATTATACTAAATAGCTTCCAAAAGGAAGCTCAATCAGAAAAATAATGCAAATTATTAAACCAAACTATTGTGACTGACATCCAACTAAGCAAGGGTGAAATAAAAAAGAGGACAAAGTAAAGAAAAAATCGTATAGCAACCCCATAAAATGTCAAACAAAGCTTAAAGCACAAGAAAATTCATGAAAATTATACAAACAGTCTAGCCTAGATACATTGATAATAAAAAAGTCAGATAATAATACATGGATTAATGAAAGTTTTTAACACCAAGCTTCAAATTTGAAGGAAATGTTTGTTGAGTAAAAAAAATCTTACTAGGTAAAACGAACATTCATAGCATAGAAATTGAAGATTGAATTGTTACTCATACGCTATATGAAACATTTTACTATGAAACCCATTAATGGATCCGTTAGCAATGCCCCTTTCTACCTTCATAATGCATATAAAACAATAAATGAACAGATGTATCCATCGAGCATGTCTCTGCCTACCTCCATAATCTAAATAAAACATTGTCAATGGCTGCCCATTGGAAGACTTCAAAACCATACTAGGCTAATCAGACAAAAAAATTCCTTGACTGTAAAACTATACCCTAAAATATGAATTCAAAAAGATGGTTTTTCAAAACAAGCAAAAAGGAAATATGAAAAGTCACAAACAGCTTGAGGTGCATTACATTGGGGAAGCAACACTATTTCAAAGCTTATAATTACCTGCCTAGATTAACCAATTCTGCATTAAGACAACTTTAAAGGATGCTAGAGTTTGATTGCTATACTTAAAATCATAAGCTTGAAAGGATGCCAAAGTATAACACTCCAAATCACAAGCCAATAGGTCCAAGAACATCGCCGAATTCACCAACATGGTATACGATGCCCAAATTCCACCAATAAAACTCTAATTGCAGTAAAACTCAAAATAAAACCCTAAGTCACAAAAACCCTAAAAACCTTCTAAAATTACTCTAAAAAAACTTTGTTTCTCAAACTACACTGGACCTCAAACACAGAACATCTTTATAGAACCCTCAAAGTCAAACCCATGATTTTCTAGCCACTTTAGGCTGCCAAACATATCAGATAAAGACTTGAAAGAGTAATATCAAAACAAGTTCAAGGGAAATTTATCGAAAAATAGTGCCTAATAAAAAACCCACTTTAGTTATCCAAGATTAAAAAAATAACGAGAACACACTTAAGTTACCATTGTCCAATTCAACTTACAGATTTCAGCGCAAATTAGAAAAATGACAGAAGCATGACAATTGATTTCAAAGAGAACGTTTTCCCTATGTAAATTTCCTAGACAAATTGTAAAGAAACAAGAACACCTATTTGCGGACTTGGACAAGAAAAAAACATATTTATTTCTCTCTACAAAAGGAGAAACAAAAACAAATGTAAATAGAAAGGAAGACAAGCTCGCAACATGCTTACCTAAAAGAAAACAACACTCCTTAAAGAACAAAGCACTCCTGAATTTCCTCTCAGACTTCGTCAACTCTATAGAATGGCCCAATTCTATATTTCTAACTCATCACGCCAACATTTACAATGATGTGACATCTACAATCGAAATCGGTGTTGATTTCGCAATTTCACAATGTACAAAGATTGAGATTTAATTATTTTCACTATGTCGTCTACAGAAATCAAAAGTCAAACGAAAAAATGGAAAAGAAAAAATTGTTTTTTTCTGCGCACAATATTAAAAATCCAACCTACCATCGCTCATGTCTTTCAAACCATTCTAACACCCTCAATAAATGTGAATAGATCTATGGACACAAGTGAAAAGAAGATATTATTACACAAGTGAAAAGAATGTAATGGTGTAAAAAAAAAAAAAAACCATTTGCATTCTATATTTTCGTGATCACCAGCTGTTGCATTTATTAAATTCCTCCATTTTATGCAGCACATAATTTGTCTGTACCTGTCATTGATGTCGTTGAGCTTGGCCATGCACCCAAATATAACCGCCCAATATACAAATAAGCTATGCATTTTACATAAAATAAAATTAAAAACTGGTTTGATATGCGTTTCAACTTACTAAATGGTGTACACTATTAATTAAAAACTGAAGCGGAACGATGTCAATCTATTTTATTTTTCGTTACAGTCTTCAAAGATTAAATAAACATCGCCAATTCTATTAAATAAACAGTTAAGATGCATAGTTCGGCATTTACTGTTCTATTAAAAGAAAATTGGAGTACAAAATAGACTAGCAGAGTTCTTTTTCTGAATCTTTTTTAAATATGTTTATTTCTTTTCACTAATTCGAATAAATTTTTTTGTTAGTCATTAAAAATTAAAGAAATACCGCCGATTCAATTAAATAAACAGTTAAAATGCACAGTCCGGCGTTAGCTGTTCCATTAGCAGAAAAACTGATCAGAAAAAAGAGAAGGATAATTCCTTTTCTAAATCTTTCTTAAATTTGTATGTTTGTTTTGTTTCACTAATCTCGTTTTTTGCATCATATCTTTTCGAGATTTAAACATTAATAGATAGAAATCGCAGATTCTCACGATTACAGCCATGGTTATTTTATCAGAGTTCATCTTTTGTTCACAGTGTAGGCATAGAGAGCAAAGACAGGTCAGAGGAGGTTGTTAAGTTCTCATACAAAGAATTAAGAGGAAATACATCAAATATTGCTTTTGAACAAGGGAGATCTACACTCCTCCAAGAAAATTTAAAGGCAGGCATGCATAAATAAATTATTTCTACTTTTGCTTTGAGTATTCTGTGAAAGAGAGCCCTTTTAATTTCCCCACTCAATATTGGAAGTTTTTTCTTCAATCATATTTGTTACCTACAATCTATTTCAAGTAATTTTTTTAATTTAATTATAAAGATTAATGAAACACTCTTGATTCAATTGTTAGTTATAAAGATTAATGAAACACTCCTAATTCAACTAAAGTAACAGTTAAAATTCACACAGTCCGTCCGCTATTCCATTACAAAAAAAAAATCGGAACAGTAAATAGAGTAAGGAAATTCTTTTTCTGAATACTTCTTTATAAATTCATGTGTATAAATGCTATATCATGGGTTGATAATTACGCCGAGAGGCGTAACATTACAATGACAGCAGATTCCACTATACGAGCCCAACAAACGTAACTGTGTAAGAAATTGAAAATGAACCAGCTGTCCCACAAACACGATCTTATAAAATGTTTTAACCATTTCAATGTGTGCCGGCGGCAGAAGAGATAATGAAGTGGTGCATGACAGTTGGACGAATAATATATCGAATGTAACGGTCCACATAGATGGGAATTGAATGACGACCTTGTAGATAAAAAATGATGAGCAAATTAATCGACTATTTACATAGTTGTCCTGCAAGAAATTTGTTGATCTTATTAGAATTGAAACGTTTTTGATATTCAATCTCTTTTCCAAATGAAAGAGGCAATATTTGAGTCGCTTTACAATTCTGAGCAGGCATTATTATACCGCTTTGAGCGGATATTTCGATTTAACAAGGTATTCTCTTAGATGCAGTCTCTGTTGGTGGCTCATGCATGGCAAATTGCGTCCTCTCTTCCAAATATATCAATATTTGGGAATCTCCATTGAAAGTAAAGAGCACAATTTTGGTGTTTAATGAGTTCTTTGATAGATGTTGGATATTTTAGGTGTAATCGGCTTCTGATATAGAGTTGTTAGAGCAGATACAGACCATCCAGCACTGGATCTTCAACTTTGATTTTCGATGTCCTTTATGGTGATGGTCTTCAACTTTGATCTCCGATGTCCTTTATGGTTTCCCTGTTCCTCCAATTTAGTAGATTTTATTGTATAAAATTCATGCACTGTTATTGTCATTTACTATATATTTTCAATGTAATAGTATAAGAAATGGCTGATAAATATTTGCATCGTTGGAAACATTACAAATTATATTTAAGTTAAAAATGGATATAGATAACATTTTAATTTATTGGACTAATCATTAGATAGACATGATGTATTTGAGATTTAGCAATTTGAGTTTTGTGGGGGGAGACTCCATTTTTTTTTTTTAAGCACAAATAATTATTAATGTTTCTATTTATTATTTATTATTTAATGATTTAAATTTTAAAAAGATAGAAATGTTTCTAAAACATGTAAAAAAAATAGAAAGTTTAGTTTTGATTGAAATGTTTCTATTTGTTCTTTAATATCTTAAATTTGAAAAGATTTAGATTTTATTTTAAAAGTATTCATTATTAGAATATAAATATTTATTAAATATGTATAGAACATAGAAAGATATATATATATATATATATATATATATATATATATATATATATATATATATATATATATATATATATATATAGAAACATCTTATTAAAATCTAGATTTTTTCTTAACTCAATCTATTTTCTTAAACAAGCTACATCATGATTATTATTATTTAGACATGCATAAAACTATTAATATTTCTATTTTCTAATTATTAATTGTATTTTTCAAATATTTAAAAACATATTTAAAAAATCCACTACAATCAAGATTTTACTTTAAAAGTTCATAAACTTTAAATTGATTTGAATGCAACCAAAATATTGTTTAAATATTTTTAAAAATATAAAGATCATATTAACATATAAAAGTTAGTATTAAAGTTGGTAAGAATATAATAAGTGCTTCATTAACTTCTAATAAATTAGGGTTGTTTAGTAGATCTTAAGTAAATTTTAATCCTTTTTTTTATCCTACATAAAAAAGGTTCATTTGATAAATTAAATCCTAAATATAACCCTAAAATTGAGCCTAACTATAACCTTTGCATTAAAACCCTATTTCAAAACCTAATTGAAGCTTAATTTACATAAAATTAAAACAAGTTGGCATTAATCCTAAATTACAATATTAAGTTTTAGATACATGCATATATAAACACATGCACATACTTGAAACATGAACCTACTTTTAAATGATATGTAACCCAACTTGAAACCTAAACCTCAACTTAAACCTAAAAGCAATATAATTAATTTATTACCCTAATTGAACTCTAATATTCTCCTTAAATATAATAAAACCCTAATAATAAATTAAATCTAACCATAACCAAACACTTAACTTTAAAGTTATCTTCAACCCTAACTATAAATCAAAGATTTCCCCTCTAATTTGCACCTAACCCTAAGCTAACATTAACTCTAGCCTTAATTTTCCTTAGATCATAACATTAACTAGACTAATATATTTGTATTTTAACCCTAACTATAATTTAATCTAAAGCATAACCATAGACTTTAACCCAACCCTAACATTCATGATAACGGACCCTAATTTGAATCCTAACAAAATCCCCATTTGAATCATAACCAAAGCATAGTTAGAACAATACCCTTAGTTGTAGCCTTCACCATAATTCTTACACTAACCATAATTATAACCTTCGTCCTAACTCTAACACTATTTCAAAAACTGACATGAAACCCTTTACCAACCATAATCCTACAATTGATAAATCTTAACCCTAACCATATTTATAAACTCAAATCCCTAATATTAATCCTAATCATAACTGCAATTATAATACTAACCATTCATTGTAAACACATACACAAACCTTAACCCTGACCATAAGCATGGATCCTAAAGATAAACCTTGATCTTAAAATTTAATTTATAAACCCTTATTATAAATGATAAACCCTAAATCATAATCTTGAACCAAATCATAAATTTATATGCTAAACCCTTATCCTAAATTCTTAACCATAGACCTTAATATTAACCCCTAAATAATGCTAAATTATACTCGTATAAACCCTAACAATGTCATAACACTAAATCTTACCCTAAAATTGAGCCTAATTATAACCCTTACACTAAAACCCTATTTCAAAACCTAATTGAGGCCTAACTTACATAAAATTAAAACAAGTTGACCCTAATCCTAAATTATAATATTACATTTGAGATACATGCATACATAAACACATGTACATACATGAAGCGTGACCCTTCTTTTAAATGATATGTAACCCAACTTGAAACCTAAACCTCAACATTATCCTAAGAGTAATATAAATAATTTATTACCCTATTTGAACTCTATTAATACCCCCCAAAGTATAATAAAATCCTAACAATAAATTAACTCTAACCATAACCAAACTCTCAACTTTAAAGTTATCTTCAACCCTAACTATAAATCAAAGATTTTCCCTCTGATTTGCACCTTATCCTAACCTAACCTTAACTCTAACCTTAATTTTCTTTAAATCATAACATTAATTAAACTAATATATCCCTATTTTAACCCTAACTATAGTTTAATCTAAACTATAACCACAACCTTTAACCCAACCCTAACATTCATTATAACCATACCCTAATTTGAAACCTAACAAAAGCTCAATTTGAATCATAACCAAATCATAGTTAGAAAATACCCCTACTCCTAACCCTCATCATAATTCTTATACTAACCATAATTATAACCTTCATCCTAATAATACCACTAACCCTAACCCTTATGATAACCCTATCCCTATCCCTAACCATGATATACACCCTAACTCTAAACTTATTTCAAAAGCTAACCCTAAAACCATTTACCTAACTATAATCCTAAAATTGATAAATTCAAATCCTATCTATATTTATAAATTTGAATCCCTAATATTAACCCTAACCCTAACTACAACCATAATACTAAAAAACCATTATAAATGCATACACAAACCTTAACCCTAACCATATCCATGGATCCTAAAGATAAAACTTGATCTTAAAATTTATTTCTAAACCCTAAACCCTAATCTTAAGCTAAATCATAAACCTATATCATAAACCCTCATCCTAAATCCATAACCATTGACCTAACTATTAACCCATAAATTATACTAAATTATAATCTAAACTATAACCACAACCTTTAACCCAGCCCTAACATTCATTATACCCATACCCTAATTTGAATCCTAACAAAAGCTCAATTTGAATCATAACCAAATCATAGTTAGAAAATACCCCTACTCCTAACCCTCATCATAATTCTTATACTAACCATAATTATAACCTTCATCCTAATAATACCACTAACCCTAACCCTTATGATAACCCTATCCCTATCCCTAACCATGATATACACCCTAACTCTATACTTATTTCAAAAACTAACCCTAAAACCATTTACCTAACTATAATCCTGAAATTGATAAATTCAAATCCTAACTATATTTATAAATTTTAATCCCTAATATTAACCCTAACCCTAACTGCAACCATAATACTGAAAAACCATTATAAATGCATAGGCAAACCTTAACCCTAACCATAACCATGGATCCTAAAGATAAAACTTGATCTTAAAATTTATTTCTAAGCCCTGATTATAAATTCTAAGCCCTAAACCCTAATCTTAAGCTAAATCATAAACCTATATGATAAACCCTCATCCTAAATCCATAACCATTGACCTAACTATTAACCCATAAATTATACTAAATTATAATCCTAAATACAGCATTGACCATAACAATTCCATAAACTTAAAACCTTTATCCTAATTCTAACACTAATAATAAAAACAATGTAAGCCCTAACCCTAATGAAAATCCTTCAATTCTAAGCCCTAATCTTAATCTAATTGAAACCTAAATCTTAACCATAATACTAACCATGATGTAAATCCTAACCTTGAAGATAATCTTAATCCTAAGCTATAATCTCAAACCTAATCAAGATTTCAATCCTAACCATAATACAAACCATGATCTAAACAAACACTATAGCCATAATCCCAAGCCTAACTCTAGGCCTAAATGTTAAACTTTAACCCTAACACCAACTATAGATATAGTCATAACATTAACCATTCTATTAACATAATCTTTTATCCTAACCCTAGTCGCTAATATTGATCATGACATAAACTATAGCCGTAATGATAATATAAGTCCAAGGCCTGACCCTAATACTATCCCTAACTTTAATATTAACACTAAGCACATTTCCACTCATAAACACATTAACACTAAAATTTATCCCTAATTATTATAATAATAAATATATAGTAATAGTAATCTTAATATTAAACCTAACAATGATATAAATTGTACAGTTATATTTTAAGCATAATCAAATTAATTAATTATTCAATGTGTTATGCATGCCACAACTACTACTAGCTAATATATACTCTATATGTAAAAGCTAATATATACTCTATATGTAAAATACGCCAAGATGCATCAAGGTGTTGAATTTTTTTAGTATATATTAGCTAGTCATATAGATTTGAAAGGACTCCACCCCATTTCTATAAATTTTGAAACATACTATAAAACTTGTGACTATAAAAACCTTTTAAAATAATAATAAATCATTCTAAAACACTGACTGTTCATTTCAGAAGCATAAAAGTAAAAGAAAATAAATATTGTTAATGTTCCAACTACAAACATTATATTAAAACAGTTCCACCACAAAATTCTATTATTTGCATCCACTAAATGCTATAGTTACCTGCCTGCTCCAGGAACTACTAATTATATTACTCGTACTTAAGTTCTACGTAAGTTTATTAATTCCAGATTTAGAATCCAATGGACTTTTAGGTCAAAATCTTTATCACATTGGAAAAACACGTGTCTACAAAAGGATCAGCTCTACTATAATCATTCTCGGAAGTGTAATTCCAAAGCAAACCAATGGGCTTGTGGTGGGAATATAACTTTTCACTGTCACCCATATGTAAACCCAAAAACTATGGCATAGTGTCGTGGACTATAAAACCACCTTACCTTTTTTTTTACACAACTGGTAATGTGATGCTTTTTTTTTACACAACTGGTAATGTGATGCTTTTCCAGGTGATTGACTTTTTATACAATAGATTATCTTGGTTCTCCGCCGATACTGTTAATTTAATGAATTTCTTCAGCCAATCAAGCTTACTCGCAACGACATAAAAAATTGGACTTAATTTTAGTGTATTAGGTACACTAATAACATTAGTATGAGTATGTTGCCAAGCGTAAGCTCGTCGGAGATTGTGAAAAATTAGTGGGAAAAATAATTTATTTGAATAAAATGTACACAGTTGTGATAGTTTTCTTATGGGCCTTCAACTCGGAAATTATTTCATTTTATAAGCAATTGTAATTACCACAAATGAATAATAAACATTTGAATACGTGCATAGAAGAGAGGGCAAACGTGTTCTTAATCTCAAGTTGCATAACAGGTGTGAGTATTTACATCTGATACAGAGAAAAATAATACCTATATACCTTTTGGTCAAGGTCCTTTACCACTTCTTACAGACTGAAAGGTGAGGGTGGAGGATACATGATTGGAGTTTTAGAATATGTGGTGTTTCCTGTCATGAATCTCGATGAAATACTATCAACAATTTCCACTGGTTGAATCTGTTTCACATTTAAAGGAACAATCTTCTCACCCTCAACTTTCCCTGTCAACTCAAACTGCAGCCTTGTAACAGAGGGTTTTGTTCTCCACTCCAACCAATCCTTCGCACTAAAGGCTTCATCGCCAATTTTCTTCTCTAATTCAAACTGCACTTTGATAAAAGTTGCCGCAGCAGCTTGAGCTTTTAACAATCTGATTGGTCCTTTCTTCTCGCTAATGGATCCAAGGATTGACTTAAGAAGTTCCTCGACACCACTTAGTTTAGGATCCGATCCATTCAGTGATGGAAGAGGCCACATCCATATGTCATTGGGACTGGGTAAATTGGAAGCAGCCTCGAAGGATACTTGGGTAGATGAATCCTGTTCATGGCGAGATCTCAATTCAACAGAGCCTGGAGCTAGCCTTTTCACCTTCAACTTATTTTCTGCTGAATCGGGCTCACTGATGGATGATGCGGTCAACGAAGTTGGACCCACAATTCGCAGAGACAAGGGTTTTTCTCCATCACTGGAAGCACGCTTTAGCTCCGTGGCAAGTTCAATCAGTTTGAAAACTAGATTGCCATTCTTGCTGCTGCTAAGGGGTAAAGGCAACTGGATGGGTTGTCTTAGGGTCAGTTCTTTGGCACCTCTAACCATCACCACAGCTCCATCTGCTAGCACTACTTTCTTCAACACCCCAGCTTCTACATCGTGCTGTAAATAAAATTAAGTTTTGGTATCAGTAATCTTCAATCTAAGCCAAAGTTGTCTCACTTAGTACTTACGTCTGATTAATGGATTTCAAAATATACTCATGATAATAAAAAAATATCATTTCTCAGTTGAAACATAAACCAGTATTTTACATCAAAGTACCTTTCACAAAATTGTCTCACTTACTACTTATGTCTGATCAATGGATTTCAAAATATACTCATGATTAAAAAAATATATCTTTTGTCAGTTGAAGAGCAGGCCCTAATCGGAGCTGATAAACACATGATACATCGATTTTAAATTAAAGTAGTTTTCACCAAGTATGCAATCACATGAGAAAAATACTACCACTTTGACAGCCAGGTCAAGATGTCAAAAAATCACCACAAAAAGCACTGTTTGATCAGGCTGCCCAAAAATTAACTACCAATGCTATTAACCAGCTTTAGACTTATCTTCACAGAAAATTAAATGCATCTAGCATTATTCTCATTCTAAAAAACTGAACGTGCCCTTCAGAAGTTTATAATACCAAGTAATAATAACATTAACATTTCTTCTATAAGGGTGATGAAATTGAAATACAAAATATATAAACAAGAATTTAAATTAATTCCCTAAGCAAGAGAATTGAAGAACACCCTTCTAGTAAACAACTTCAAGACTCGGATAATACTATGTTACCCAGGGACGCGTTTCCACCCCTAAACCTGAAGTTTCGGAAACAGGGACGGTTTCAGGGACGGGGGACAGCAGGGGATGTTTCCCAAACGTCCCCACTTGGAGAAGAAAATAGGAAACGCGTCCCCGAAACTTCGAAAACGGTCAACGAGTTTCCGAACCATGTTGACCGTTTCGGGGACTGTTTTCCCATTTCCTAACGTCCCGGGGACTGCATAAAAGGTTTCCTATTAAAATTTATTAAACTCAAAAAACCATTAAAAAAATGATTTTCCAGTCATCTGCAGGCCCAGATATGTAAAAGTCAATTTTTTTATAAAATATATTATAAAATGAATGATTAGGGGCAACTATCATACCATCTTTGTTTTCATTTTGAAGCTCAGGATGATAGTGATAGTGACTTTGATATGGATAATTAAGGGCAGCTGCCTTAGTATCTTTTGTTTTCATTTTGACTTTGATGTTTCAGACTTGGAGTGTTCTGTCTTGACATTATAATATTATATGATCATTGATACACTGTAGTTGATACTTCAAAAGTTTAAAACTTTAAAGTTTGAGTCTTTATCTATTCAATGTTTCCATTTTATTGAGAGTTGATGTTTTTCATTCTCTTATTTGACTCATTTCATTATGTGCTAATAGTATCTTAAGTACTTAAATGATGATTGAAAATGATGCTATTTAGAATTTTTTACGATGATTTGATTAGATGCTGATTGCTATGCTCTATGATCATTGATGAATCATTATTTGATGAATGAAATTGATAATTTTTAACTATGTTGCTATGATGAATGTAGAATTGATGAATATATTTGAAAATTCAGATTAAATCCAAATATATATATATATATAGCCATCCCCTACCATCCCCTGTTTCGGCAAAAAAAACCGTCCCAGAAACCCGTTTCCCCGTCCCCCATCCCCTCGTCCCGGAAACTTGGGGTAACATAGGGATAATATTGCCTCAACTGATAGGTTTGATACAATGTCTGTTTACTAAATTTTGCAGATGGCATTCAGATGGAACAGTAACAACGTTTGAGTTCCCTAATTAAAACAGTGCTACCATATGGATCCATAAAGATTATGAAAAAAGTACATTTTCTTCAGAGTCCAGACGGTATCACAGTAGAAACAGCCTGATGTCAATAAATCAAGATATGTACCCATACAAAGGACAACTCCAAAGCAGGGACGCCTCATAAATGTTACCCTGCCATCCTCTACTAACAAAAAAGGAAAGAAATATAGCTAGCCTGATGTCCCATAAATGCCTAATGTGCATTCGGATGGCTGGGTATGTCATGTCCTAGGGACAACCAGCCTCTCCATTGTAAAAAGCCACTCATTTTTGAAAATTTCAGTGTAACTCTTCCAACTAAGATCAAGCATTTTTAATTGTTGGGTTAAGTTTCCACAGTGGAATACCAAACTTCGATCGAAATGATCCACACCTAAATAGCTTATGTAAAGCAGTGACAGTTCTCAAATATCTAGAGTGCAACCTAATAGATATTCTCTCAATGTTTACTTCCCTAACTGCAATCACTAAATTTCCCTCCAAAGAAAATATGACTCATTTAAGAACTTTTTCAATAGGCAATTGATATCCCAAAGAAGAATGATGTCACAATTCCATTGAACAATGTTGGTTTCATCTTTATTAAGAAGGCCTATGTTCAATATAGCTTACGCAAATCTTTTTATGATTCTCCGTGAAACTTGATCATAAAATGGATACAGTGCACAGTTAGATCCATTCATGTTTGCATCATATTGCACGTTTTGGGGCTTTGTCTTTACATGGCTTTGAAAATTGATTTAAATTTTTCAAAGATGTTTAACCTGAACTTGTGTGCTAGAATCAAAAATCTCCCAATATACAGAAATATGATGGCTCTGGAGTTCTAAATGTAGTTATCTCAAACTTGAAATACAAAAATTTAATTTTGAATGTATATCTGTAATGACCAAAATACAGAAACAATTTAGAAAAATTGGTATATAAAGAGCTAGGAAATTCCAAGATACGTTACGTAAGGAGAGTCAAACTGCTATCAACTGACTTTTGCAAGACTGAAATTTATGAGTTGGAAATATAGCTGAATTTTTTTCCTGCTGAATCTTTTTGAACTCTAATGTGAGCTGTCACTTCAACACTACTGTTTTGTATTTAGAATCTATATAATATATGATGAGTGCCTTATCAATGTTATCATATGAATCATTAATATCCCCTTAAATTTTAAAAAAACTATTTTTTAATAGCCATCCCCTGTTACCCTCTAAAATGGCCATTCTCTGCACTCCCTCTCCCAGAAACTTGGTGTAACATAGGCAGAAATAGCTTTAACTCTATTAGTCCACCTCAGATCTCCTACTGCTATGGTGCAGAATGTGAGTTAGTGCCCTAAATTTTTTTAAAAACAAAAAAAAAATCTTATACATACAAAAGCAGGTTTGTAACGAGTTTTACGCGGGGGGCTTCGGGATCTATGATAAAGGATCGAGGGGTCCCATGGCATAAAGCTAAACTGTTCATGATAAATTAAACTCTTCTCTTAGCGAATCGGAGCCTCCTCTTTTTGCTGTCTGATTTTCAGCAGGTACCCCTTGGGTATAGGGTAGGACCAAAAACTTCCCTACCCAGATTAGGGACTAATTGTTCTATAGTTCACACAACTCAGAACTCGGTAAGACTAAATTTAAAAATATTTGAACTACTTTAAAATAAAAAGTTTAAAGCAAAATAAGTAAGGATTTGGGTTTTCAATTTGCACCTTAGGCAATTTGCGAGTCTGTCAAACCAGGAACAACTAAAAGGAGGTTGCAATATATTAATTTAATAAGTCATGGGTTGTAAGGGCATTGCGGTAAGTCTGTAAATCACGCACAGGTTAATTGTTAGCAGTTTACAAGTCACAAGAGCATCGTGGTAAGTCTGCAACCAGTACGCAAGTAGAAAATTGGAATAGTTTTAGCGTTTATCCGAATTCCTTTTACGGCATTTGAACACAAACATACTTCCAGCATTTTTCCCATCGCGTTCATGAGCTGAGATGAGAGTTACTTGTTTTTTCCAAAAGCTTGCAGTCCTTAGCGAGCCTGCAGACCATTATTTGCTCCACATGATATATGAGATTTCTTGCATCTTCAATTAAAAGTTTTAGATAGCTTGTCCTAAGAGACCTTCAGCCTACTAAACTTCTCGACTATAGTATTTGCTTCTGATATAAAATCCATTAAAACCTGATTGATAGAAGGCCCTTAGGTATCCTAAGAGCACGTGCTAAGAAAATTAATATAGCCCTCTCCATGGCACCATGACAAATCGGTCCAGACATTTTACAAATAAAAGGTAATTTTCCTTCCAGCCCAACGAATCTTTGGAATTATATAAAACAGGGCGTTCTAAATCTTGGCGTTAATATAATAATTCTGTGTGGATACATTGAAGATGTTAATTATCTAGACATATTAAAAAACAGGACATGGAGCCCAAAAATGCGGTGTGCTGGACAACTACTGTGGCTATTGGACCTCCTACCAGGGCTTTGAAACTTTAAGGCCATTAAAAATATTCTGAAATAACAACACAAGGCGGAAGCTGTTATGTGAAGATAAAGGGGAACCCGTGTTTAAAAATCTTAAGAATGTGAACAAGGCTTTACTATCATACCCTTGGCAAAAATATGCGAACTCTTTAGAAAGCAGAGAAACAATGATTTTTTTATCCGGCAGATAGAAGAATTCAGAAAAGAACCAAAAATTAACCCTACACTTGGAGGTTCTGGTTTTTTTTTTTTTTAATTTAAGTAATCGAAAATCGAGTGTGAAGGAAAAAGAAAATGAGAAAAAAGAAGAAAGAAAGACCCTTACCGGCACCGAAAGGCGCAGGTTATCAGCGTCGTGTATCCACAATTCAAGCGGACCAGCCAACTGAAAGGGGGCCAAAGACGGTGTCAATTTTTGGTCCTCTTCTACCATACCCTTCTCAAACCCTCCCTCCAAAACCTGCCAAGAGTTGACATCCTCAGCCAAACGCAGAGGAAGAACATACTTCCCAATTTGCAGATCGAACTCATAAAGCGTCGCGTGGCCAAACATTGAATCAAGTCTATCTACACCCGAAACTTCAACTTCCTCCGCTTTCCATCCCACCGATTGGGCTATTGAATCCTTCATCTCCTGCACAATCAAAACACTAAAGAAATTACGAAAATCCTAATTAAAATCTACAGAAAAGAAGGAATCCCTACACAACCTATTTCCCCAAATTTTCACACGAAACTTACAAAAATGGCTTTCATGGTAGCAACTTCTGTCCCCGAAGGTTGCTCCGCTCGCCCGACTGCGAAAAACATAATCGCCATTATTGCAATCGACCAGTGCCTCCATTGACTCAGAGATCCCATTATTTTCCTTGTACAAAGCTGAGGAAAAACCAATATTCGTCCAAACTGGGGAAAACTCGCTGTGTAGTAAACTGGGGAAGAATCGGCAAATGAAAAACTTTGAGAAAACGGGGAAAATCAATCTCCCAAGGAATCAAACCCAAGATCCAGATGAACAAATTACACGCCTGATAAAAGGAGTTCGGTAATTATCTGGGAAGCTTCTGGATTTTAATTACATTATTTTGGAACTCTGACATGGCAAGAGAGATTTTGAGCTGGCCAATCAGACGGATCGAAGTGATAAGGAAGTTTGTCCCTATTGGTCAGGATTTCGTGGCAAAACGTGTTTAATGCATTCTGAGCCACGTCATTCATCATCCGAAGCCGTTTTTGTCGGCGTCGTCCAACTGGCGTATTTTTCGGGTCGTCCGTGGTTTAATCAACGCTGGACTGCCTTCTTTTCCTTCTTTAGTCTTTGCCATGGAAAGAAAGACTTTGACTTTTTTTCAAATATTACAATTTTAAAGTAAAATTATACAAATCATTTTTTTTAATTTTTTTTATTACATTGGTTGAATAGGTGTTTGAATAATAAAATTAGTTTTTAAAATTTAATCTTATGTGAACAAATTAGATTATTAATAAAAAAATTATTTAAATAACATAACATTTACTAAAATATTTTAAATAGATTAATAAATATTATTTATTTAAATTCAATTTATCAAATATGAAAAAATAACCATTTAAATGAAAGAGAATATGGCGAGCAGAGCAGAATATGCAAAAAAAGTAAATCGATTAAACAATTTTGCATGGAAAATTAAGAAGAAATAAAGCCCTAACGCTGGTGCAATATCAGATACTAGCTTAGGGCAGAGCATTTCATCGAAACCTTCTGGTTCAAATGAGTGGAATAGGACTGAGTGTCATGTTGATTTCATTCCTCCCAACAAATCTAACCTTAAGATTGAATATTTGGTGCCCGTCTCAAACAATTTTGATGCCTTAAATAAGCAGGAGCAGATAAATAAAAAAGAAGACATTAGGACATACTCAACCAACAGGGAATAATTCTTTAAAAAAAAGAAACAACATAAACATTGAGGCAAGGAAGGGTAGAAATCAGCTCACCAACCATTATCTTAGACAACTCCACACCAAATCCACTTGGAGGAAAATGGTAAATTTTGGAACAACTTTCAACATATATATGATGCTAACCCTAGCCCCTTGGATCGGCAAGGAATCCTCAGAGATCGTCCCATCATTTTCTCTACATCAAGCTTGGATCACCAGATTAGAGTCTTCAATCTTACAAAATATGCTTGTTCAAATAAGAATAAGTGGTTATTATAAGCAGAAAGGGTTTCTCTCAAAAGATCATCTTAGTCTCTCTCATCTATATCAAGATCAACCTAGTAGGTATGAGAGCTTTGAAGTTTCAATCCCATGTGGTTTACCCAATTCATATGTTCCTCCCCATCGCAGGAACTCGACTATGTCTCCTGGTTTTCTTGATCCATCTAACAAGTTTCCCCATGTCTCATCCCCATCCATCTCTGATGATAAAACTCTCATAATCAATAATCAGGAAAGTGAAGACCGATGGAGAGATTGCCAAAAGGTAGGTTTTTTTGCATTTTGGAATGGCCCAAAATGCAAATTACTCAATCTCTCTAGCTGGTTATAGGAATTTTGCCAAAATCAAGTATCTCTCACCACTCATATAGATTACTATATATTCATTGTAGTGATGAATATGTTAAGAAAGATTTTCTTTATATTTCTAATTGTTTTTTCAAAGGTTATGTTGTTAAATTTTTTGATTGGATTCCAGATTGTAAGGAAGGTTCTTTGGATCTGTATTCCAACCTAGTTTGTCTTTCAATCCCTTCCTCCAGAACTTTTTAATTTGGAGATTGTTAAGAAATTAGGTGCATCTCTAGGTGATTTGATAGGAATAGATTCGTCATTCCATTCTTGCAATAATATTGAAGTGTTGATCAAATGCAAGATTAATAATTTAGATTCCAGTCCGATTAAAATAATCACCAACAGAGCTATTTATAGATTAAATTATTATATATATGAAGGCAAAATCTCAAAATGCATAACATTAGATGACAACAGGAAAATTATGTTCAAAACACTACATCATACAGTAGATCTTATTAGGACTTTTTTGGTGATTAATATAAGAAATCTTAAAGAATCTCAAAAGTATTCTAAAACCAAGAAAGAAGCAACTCAATCTCATCAAAAGATGCAGATTCACTTAGAAAGAAGGGACAGTTAGGAAAGAGAAGGTCACATCAACAAACCTAGCATTAGAGGCTAGACAAAATCACCTATTAGAGGCAAAAGAGGCACAAAAGGAAGCATCAGAATCTAGACTAATAGACAAGACAATAGATAATCAAAGGGTTGTAAAAAGAAAATCGGCATCAGCAGATAGTAGCAAAGCAAATAGGAAGGCATCGGATAGGGGAATAGGCAACATAAACAAAACTCCCCCAAAATGGCAGAATTCTAACAGTAAGCAAAGTCTAATAGGTGAAAATAAGGGAAGTACTATTAGCAACCAAGATCTGTTAAATATTCAGATACAGGGGGTTGGCACTAACAATAAGGTAATCAAGGATTATCCAGGAAAATTAAAGAAACTCAAGAATACAAGAAGTCCAAATGCAGAAGCAATCCTAGTAGGAAATATAGCGAATCAACATACTAAGAAGCTACTAGATAATGAGGATATCACTATAGAAGAACAAGAAAACCTCCTCTTATTTGAAAAGGAAGTGGTAGGTAATGGGGAGGTTAAGAATACAAAAGAAGACTTTGGTCTGCTACAGTATCAAATTAGGAAAGAAGAGAGACAACTTGATATCATAAATAAAGAGTCTGTCAACAAGTAGTCTAAATTCTGGCAGACCCCCCCACCCAAGTTTGACTCTCCTCTTCAGACTGGAAGCAGTCACATGGATAAGATCAATGAACAGAGCAAAGTGGAAAGACAGCTCACTTTAGATTTTCAGGAGTTTCTACATAGGGATTTGAATTAGGATGAAGATCTAGAAAATATGAACCTTACCAAGTCTGAAACAAATAACTTAGATTCATTAACAGGAGAATTAATACAAGTATTCAGTTATGAGAATATAAATAACAGCAGTGGTATTCAAAAAGAGAACCTAATCCAAAGGGTCCTAAAGTTAGGAGGAGATAACTACACCATAGAAGATCTAAAAAGAGACTTGTTAAAAATAGAAAAAGATGATTCAGGCAAGGAATCTACATGGATAGTTGAAGTCAAATTAATGGCAAAAAAAGACAAGGATATCGAAGGAAAGGAGATTAATACTCCACCATCTGAGGAGGACTGTGTTTCAAACCATTTAAACATAGAAGAACAAATATTATAGGAGTTGGAAAGTGAAGATAAGGAAAGGACAAAAGGAATCCAATCAGACATCTTTGTAATTGCACAAAAGAATATTGATAAGTTGGGGATTCAGATGAATCAGGAAGGAATTAAATCACGAAAGCTTGGTAAAACAAAATCCAAAAGAGGAAGGAAATCCCTTAAAGAACTCAGGGAAGCAGATGGTCAAGCAAAGGAGCAACAAAAGATCAGTTAGCTATTAAAACAAAACCTAAAGCTATTCAAGTCTAAATTTATTTTATTCCAAGAAACCAAATTAAATAAGATAGAAGGAATAAAACTAGGAAGGAAATTAGGTAGTTGGAATATAAGTCTTCAAGAATCTAATGGAGTGTCTGGAGGCTTAGGCATCATATGGAATCTAAGGAAAGTATCCTTGGATACTATAAATTCAAATAACAACTGGATTAGCAGCATAGTCAAAAGTATTAAAACCAACCTTCAATTTATATTAGTAAATACATATGGACCAATATATAACTCATACAAAAAACTTATTTGCGATGCGATGAAATAAGTGAATTCATTAACAATTATAAAAATAATCACATTTTATTAGGAGGAGATTTCAATACTATTCTAAATTTAAACGAAAAATTTGGAGGTTCCCAACATATTTCTCAAGCATCTAAAGATTTTAAACAATTGTGTGATTTTCATAATCTTATTGATATTTTGTCTACCAATGGAAATTTTACATGGAATAATAGAAGAAAGGATTTTTGCTTTTATAGCAAAAAAACTTGATAGTTTCTTCCTTAAAGGAGATTTGGGGGATCTCAATGTTAACATTAACTCTTCTATCCTTCCTATTGTTGGATCTGATCATTTTCCAATTAGAGTTGAATTCTTTGAGCCACGTAAACTAGTTAGAAACCCTTTCAAATGCAAAAAAATGTGGTTCTTAGATCCAAAATTCTTAGAATGTATTAAAGATTGGTGGTCTCAAGGCAATTTCAAAGGTTCCAAAATGTTCATTTTTGTTTCAAAAATGAAAATCCTCAAAGAAAATATCCTCAAATGGAATAAAGAACATTTTAATAATATTTTCAAAGAAAAATTGGAAATTGAGGATAGTTTAAAGGAATGAAACCTAGAAGTTATTACGAAGGGTATGAATAATGATAGCTATCTTTTAGAGAAAGAATTACTCGTGAGACAAGAGATGATATTATCCAAAGAAGAGTTTTTTGGAGGCAAAAATCTAGAGAAAAATGGCTAGCAGAGGGAGACTAGAATACGAAATTCTTCCACAATTCAACCTTGTAAAATAGAGAAAAAAGAAAAATTACCAAAATTAGAGATCATTGGGTAATAGCTCTGAAAATTCGGAAGAAATATCAAATATTTTTGTGGGTCATTCTCAGAAAACCTTAAATAACAATGAAGGTTCCAATAGGTTAGCACAATCTAAAATGCTAGAAGTCATTCCTAAATTAGTCGCAATAGAAGATAATAAAGCTTTAAATAAATCAATCTCTATGGAAGAAGTCAAATTGGCAGTTTTTAATATGAATCCTGATACGTCCCCAGGTCCGAATGGATTTTAGGCCTTCTTTTACTAGAAATATTAGGACATTATAGGTTTTGATCTTTAGAAGGCAATTGAAGCATCAAGAAATGGTGGTCCATTATTATCTGAAATTAGCCATACCTTCCTCTCTTTGATTCCTAAAAAAGAGAACCCAGAAAATCCATGGGATTTTAGACCTATAGCTCTGTATAATACTATTTATAAAATCTTATCAAAAAATTTAGCTAATAGGTTAAAGGTCATCCTCCCTAAAATTATATCTGAAGAACAAACTGGTTTTGTTCCTGGTAGATCAATCCTTGATGGAATTCTTATTATTCAAGAAATGTAACATTCAGTCAATAGTAATAATAGGGCTAGTATGTCCATAAAACTAGGCATTCAAAAAGAATATGATATGGTTGATTGGAGGTTTCTATGTAAAATTTTGGAAGCTTTTGGATTCTTACATCAATGGATCAATCTCATTTTTAAATTTATCTCTACAACAAAGATGTTATTTCTCACTAATGGCACCCCAAAGGGCTTCTTTGAGACATCAAGAGGTATTAGACAAGGAGATTCCTTATCTCCATTTTTATATATCATTATGGTAGAATCATTTGGTAGAGCTTTCACCAAGGCCTATAAATATAGGGAGATCAAAGGTATTACTATCACAAACAATATACCTAACATGACTCACCAACAATACGCAGATGATACTATTATGCCTAGCGAAAGCACTATTAATGAAGCGTGGAATATCAAAACTATCATCCATCAATACATGAAAGCATCAGGTCAAAAAGTGAATGCTACAAAATCTGGAAAAAAAAAAAAAAATTTATTAATACCAAACCGGATATAGAAAAACAGATCTACCAGATAATGGGATATAAGAAAGGAAAATTTCCCTACAAATATCTTAGTATAGAGTTAGAAAAAGATTTTAAATCTCGTAAGGCTTGGCAAAGTATTATGGAGAAAATGGAGACTAGAATTGGTGGGTGGAAAGACAAGTGGCTTTCAAAAGCCAGGAAAATTGTTAAGATTATTCCAGTTCTTTCTACAATTCCAACTTTCCCGCTTTCTTGTCTCCCTCTCCCCAAGTTTATTAATCCAAAGTTAGAGGCAAAACTCAGAGACTTCC
Source organism: Cupressus sempervirens (assembly GCA_028749045.1). Lineage (NCBI taxonomy): Eukaryota > Viridiplantae > Streptophyta > Pinopsida > Cupressales > Cupressaceae > Cupressus > Cupressus sempervirens. Next base: position 702,495,125 of record CM053789.1, on the reverse strand, counting down.
TCTGGAAAGATTGCAAGGATACAAAAAAATTGTGTCTAATAAGATGGGATAATATTTGTAAACCAAAGGAAGTGGCAGGCTTAGGTATTAAAAATTTATTAATGCAATCAGATTTCCACAATCCATGATTTATAATGCTAAGTTTCTGGATTAGACTGTGTAGAGATTTTTCATCAACGTTTCGAATCACACTACCTGATCCATCATCAGGATGAGAGAGCAAGAGGTGTCAAACAATGTAAGATGTAGATTTGGCATAGGGTCACTTAAATAAAGGAGACTAGGAAGAGAGGGACTGCACATGCCCCAATGCAAGACAAATGAAGTAAAATAAAATAAAGACAAAAAACAAACAAACATGGGGGAGAGACTAAACTAGCCAAGACACAAAGTGAAAGCACCAAGAAAGATAACAAAGATAATAATACCATGACAATAAAAATGTATGTATATGGTATGTGTTTGTATGTATATAAACAAGTATCTAATACATATAAAACAAGTATATACTTGCAAATCTCATACATACATACATACATACATACATACATATATATATGAAACAAAAAGAATGAGAATGCTAAAAAATATATATGAAATAAACTTCCATATATATATATATATATATATATATATATTAATAAATAAGAAACAAAAAATAAGAGAATGCTAAAAATATATATGATATATACTATCATATATGTAACAAGTATATATTGTATATATGTACGAGTATATTCATTATAGTGAATCTCAAGACGGAACATCTGAACAAAATATGAATATAAATATATATATATGAAAAAGAAGAAAATGAAAACAAGTAGGCGCACAAAAATAGCCACAAGTAAAAAAAAAAGAATATGAATACGCATAGGAGCACAAATATAACCATAAGTGTGTTTGTGTGTGTTTGTGTATATATATATAGAGTAAATAAATAAATAAGTAAATAAAGAGGCAAACAAAATTAGGATAGAAACAAAAAGCAAGGAAGAACTCCAACAAAATAACGACAGACGAAAGAGCAGCACAAAAGGCGAGGAAGCAAGGAGGAGGGTGCAATTTACCCAACTAAGAAGACCCAAATGCTAGAGGAGGAGAAGAGTAGCTACAAGGACCTAAACAAGACTAGAGAAAAGGGGAAGGGAATCAAACCACCCACGAAGAGACGAAAACAAATAAGACAAGAAAGAATGAGGAGGAGAGAGGAAGAATCATCAAAAACGCAAAAGAAGTGGCCAACTTGGGGGAAGGGGGTGGGGCACCTGAGGAGAGGAGAGGAGGAGAGAGGACAAGAACCAAGGAGAGGGAGAGCAACCCAGCAAGAAGGTACAGATAGGGGAATAGATTAACCAACACAACGAGGGTGTTTCTCCCTCGAAGTCAACATGGGAAGCCACGAGGGGTTGAGAAGCCATCCATCATCATAATTAAGGTTGATGGGGTGGTTATTAATTTCAATAGTTTCTTTAAGCTTCCTCTTGAAATAGTTGTCCTCGTAGGAGATGATTTGTGTGTCCTCCAAACATATGCGATGTTTGGTCGAGAAAGAATGTTTAGCAAGTGCCGATTTGTAAACCCTATCGTGCCTAATGTCTACCACATGCTCCTTGATATGGGTGTGGAAGGAGAGGCATGTTTCACCAATATAGGGTCTACCACAAGAACAGACCACTTTGTAGACCCCTGAGTTGGAATATGAATCTGTGGGGTCTTTGATTGGTGGGACACGATTCTTGAGCTTGAAGAGGGGCTTGAAAGAAACATGCAAACCATTTTTAGACAGGATCTTAGCAATTTTATGGGAAATCCCTCTACACAATCTAATCCAGAAACTTAGCATTATTAAAAATTTATGCTGGCAAAATGAAACATTGGGGGCCAAGTTAGTATGGTGTCTCTTTGCTGAAAGAGAAAACAAATGGGAAAAAATTATGTACAACAAATATCTTAACGTAGAAGATCCTTATTCGATTTTTAGGATGAAAACCCTATCTAAAGGGTCGAAGAGCTAGAATTTTATGGTAAAATGCAAGCCTATCATTAGCAAATTTCTGACATGGGATGTTGGTAAGGGAGATGAAGCTTTATTCTGGGAAGACTCTTGGGATGGGTACCCCCGATAGATAGCAGTAAGATTCCTAGGGATCTTAAAGAGAAATTAATTCACCTTTGGGGAAGTAAGGTTACCAATAACAAAACAAAGACTTACACAAATAGCTAGCCCGACTGGGTTTGGAAATCTCTAAAGGAAATAGATGTGGATCCAACTACAAAAAAAGCATATGAATAGATTATACAACAAAGGAAAGTTAAGCAGCTCGAAAGGAATGATAAGATTATTTGGGCAATGTTTAATAATGGCAAGTATAATGTGAAGAATAGATACAAAGCCCTTATTCAATCCCAAAGATGGGATGAAGTGGAAATTCCCCCTAATCTTTTTTGGGACCCTTCATGCCTACCTAAGGTAGGTTTCTTTTTGTGGCTAGCTTTTAAAAATAGGATCTTGATGGCCGAGAGATTCTGTAAATTAGGTTTTGTAGGTCCTTCTAGATGTGTGCTTTATAAACAACATAGCGCGGACACTAACCACATCTTATTTAGGTGTCCCTTCTCCCAAATCTATTGGGATTGGCTCAGACAAATGTTAGGCTGGTATTCTCCTCTTCCTAGTTCTTTTACTGATATTTTCAAAAGCTAGCCTACAAATCTTTGTAAAGGCCTATACAACAAATTATGGAACATCAGTCCATCCATCCTTGTGTGGGAAGTTTGGAAAGAGAGAAATAGAAGGATATTATGTGACCAAGGCATGCAGCCAGAAGAAATTGTTAAAAAAATAGAAGCAAGTATAGTCAAGGCAATTAATGCTCACCTTAGGAAATCCATGAAATAAGAAGGAACATTTTCAAACTGGGATGGGTATATTAGAAAGAAATGGACAAACTTGATTAATCCTCTACTCATGTATCTCAAGAACAACAAGGAGGCTAGGGATAACTGTAAATGGTCCCCTCCTTAAGCAGGATGGTCAAAGCTCAACTTCAGTGGGGCAGCTAGAGGCAATCCAGGTGTAGCAGGTATTGCTTGCATTATCACTAATGAAACAGGTGATTGGATTGTTAAAAAATAAAAATCTATCGATCCCACTACCAATAATTTGGCAGAGCTTGAAGCATTGGTAGAAGTCCTTCAACTTTATCTTAAATTAGATTTAAGCAATATCATCATCAAAGGTGATTCTCAAATTTTTCTTAATGCTATCAAGAAAAGAGCTACGCCCAACAGGCTTCTTAACTTGAAATTGGAAGAAGTTCTTAACACACAAGACCGGTTTAAAGATACTTAGATTTGTCATATCTTTTAGGAAGGAAACCAGAAGGCAGATCAACTGGCTAATAAGGGAGCTAATGGTGGGAATTTTTTGTTATTAAATAACCATTTGCCTAGTATAAAGTTCTAGTTTACTTAATTATGTATTTAGTTAAGCTATCTCTACAAACAATTGTATTGGATTGATTTCTTTTTAACTAGATAGTATAAATTACCTAAGTCATTTAAGTGCCCTAACTTGCATTAGTTATATTGTAATACAGATGGAGGATATTCTAAAATATATTCTTAGTATATCTTAACAGCTGTATCTAGATATTATATACTATCATGGAATATAGGTTTCATGTAGATCAATAGACTCAGATATAGTTTCTTATTCTAGTCACTGTCATTTAGTGATTTAGGCATGAGATTTTTCAAGGGACCTAGAGTACTAGGGAGATATAGTGGATGATACTTAAGTAGTATACTATAGCTATTGGATGGCTAGATTTGGCTCTATGTTCATATCTATTCTCTTAATTTTTTTTTGTCCTTTAATTAATATTCCTCACCCTTTGCATTATGGCAAGCTCAAGATGACATTAAAACTATGATGTAGCTGATGTAGGCATGTCTCAGACCTTCTAGTGCTTTCCTCGGTTGTTTCTTTTACCTTCATATGCAGACTAGGACCTGTCTTGTCATTTTTTCCCTACCTCTGCCATGGGTACTTTTGTTAGTGTTTTTCATACCTCGAAGATCCGTACCATGGCCTTTCGTGGCAATGTTAAGCTAGAGAGGTGGAACAAGGTGCTTAGATCAGTAGATGAGATGACAAGAATTGTAATAAGTAGGACTTTAGGTGAAGGTTTTTTCAAGTATGATTTCTCATGGAGGGCTAATAGTGATATCATAGGAACCCTCATTGGATGTATGGCTCAAGCTAGAATTGACAAGTGGGACATGGTGAGACTTTGCCTTAACATCTTCAATCTCATCTACTCTAGAGGGCTGGAAGAAGTGATAATGAGTTTAGATGAGTGGCTCAGGGTACCCCTCCCTGAAGATTATATGGACCACCCTCGTAGGAACTTTGAATTGGCTATTGTTCTGAGAAGACCGGTGTTGGTAATTCAAGATCCTCATGCCTTTAATAAGGTATGGCCTAAAATGGAATCTAGTTTGTATTTCCTCCTCCAATGGAGAGGGGTAGTGGTGGATCTTGGTAGAGAACGGCTCCATAGCTATCTTGGATTGTTCAATGCTTATATCCATCCTAGGGTAGAGCTGGATAATTTGGATGCCCTAGAATTTTGTACCCCCAACATTGAACTATCCAGTAGGATTAAGTTCTCCCTAGAATTTCCTCCTCATTTTCAAATGGAACACCTTCATGAAATTGTTGAAGTTATCATGGTCTTTTGGAGGCAATAGGGCAAGCTAGGTCTTAGACAGGTATCTCTATTTTTTTCGTCTTTTTTTCCAATTTTTTAATGTTACTGGTAGCATGGTACATGTATCTATCTAATTCTATTAATGTCTAGGGATAAGCGTGGTTTAGGTTTGTTCAATTTTTTTTGTATAGTCATATGTTCACATAGGGGTGTTTTGGTTAAAATGTATATGGTAGTTCCTTTGTTTGGAAGTTTCTCAGGAGTTGGTTTGTCTATTAGCCTCTAGCTTTGATTTATACTTTCAAACCCTTGTAATATCATGATATCAATATATATAAAGGTTATGTTTATAAGTTTTCATGCTCTTGTCTCAATGTAAGATTTGCTAGACATTTTGAGCCATTACAAGATGTATATGTAGGACTATTCAAATGAGTCTCTATTTGATTATGAACATAGTCTGAAAAGAAACAGATCTTAAATCTAGCTCAATTAGTATATTAGGTTTCAACGTTCAGAAGTACTTTATGGGCAGTACATCTGGTTTAATATATAACTGATCAATATCATATTATAATAATTCTCTAAGGAAGACACATCAACAAGCATTTGATATAGTATTCTTATCGTGAAGTTCTCCTTTCTGCAACTTTTGAGTTAAATTTCTCTTGCTTTTCTCTCCCTTGGAGTAAGGAATCAGGAGAAAATGTGATTGATCTACTCTGAGCTAGTTGTTCTGTTCTTTTTCTCAACCTGGTGCTATTTGGATCCAGTATTTCTTTCCTTAATTTTTTGTAATCTCGTGTGCTGGAACATCCATTATATTGTTTGGAACTTTCAGAGTAAGATGATGCTAGTATACTAGTTTAATAAGTTATCATGATAAAATCTAATAAACTATCTCCAATTTTAATTCTACAATAAGAAAAGAAGCTTAGTTATATTATTGATTGTTTTATGGTGTCAAGGTAAGAATGTAGACTCCTATTGGATTTAAATCTATATTTATAATAATATCATTTTAAAGGAGTTGCATCATTGCATGATTTTTCAAGAAAGATTTGGCTTTAATATGATCAGGAGCTAGTAGGTCTAGTAATAGACTTAATATCTTTTAGCATTTGAGAATTGATCAAGGTTAACATAGAGTGTTTTCAGATGATCAAGTTAGTCATCATCATTAATCACTAACTGTACTAATGACTTCTTGTTAAGTGGTGTTATTTTTAATAGTTTAGAGAACAGCTGACAAAACAGTAAGGAAGGAAGCCTCTAAGTATCTAAAGTTTAGAACAGATGATGCATCTAGAGAAATTACATTTGATTGATGTCAATTCCTCTAGAGTGGTCCTGTTCAAATATGGACACTTGTCTTCTTTGTTTTCAAATAATACTCATATGTAGAACTAGGGTATGCCCCTTTTATAATGTAATAATAAAGGACTATGGTCCCAAGCGAGACTGGAGGTTTTCTTCTCCGTTATTTCCTAGCAGTGCTCGTTTGAATGGGAAAACCTCAGATGTATCATTATATTGTATTTGTAAGAATTTTCTTTAGGGAAAAATTCACCCAAGATCAAAGAACTCAAGCACAAACACAACAGTAGACTAGAAAGAGTATGATCAAAATATCAATATGTATTTGATTCAATGTGATAAAAGTACACTAAGAGTTCCTATATATAAAGGCCTTTGAGATGTATCTAGAATGCATAGGAATCAGCAACATGATAAGTCATACAACCAGGCACATGTCCACCAGATATGGGTTATCCTCCATTAAGCATAGGAGTAAGTGCTCTAATGAGAGGATAAACCTACAAAGATGTAGCACGCAAAATAATGTTGTAGACACCATGTGCTAAATTAAGAGTGTGAATAACTATGTTGTCTACATGACAACTCAGTTAATGATGCAAACTCCAGTGTTGTGGACACCATGTGCTGAATTAGAGTTGCTTGCTTATGTGTTGTCAACATAACTCATGAAAGTACGCAAACTCCTAAGTGTCTCACAAAATGAAAAATAAAATAATGCAAATAGTAAATACATAATGCATTAACCTAAGTAAACTTAAGTAAAGTGTAAATAGTAAATATGTATTTACACCAACACCACCCCCTCCCCCCCCCCCCTTAAGTGCAACTTACGGGAATGCCCTTAAGCTTATGAAAACTAGGATGAAATGCATGATGGGTCCTGACTACGAGGCTATGTTAGGTACCCATGTACATAATGCAATGCAATCTCCCATAAAGCGGAGAAAGAGGGAAAACCTCATGGGAAAAACCCTCCCCCAAAAAGAGAGATGAAAAGACAAGATGCGTGGATGGATGGAGTAATCAAGACCACCCCCACGCCCCCCCCCCCCCCCCCCCGCCATTACAACATGCATCAAGTAATCAAGTATATACAAGAGATAAGAAGGACAAAACCTCATAAGAGAGAAGAAGAAGGAGACAAGGTAGTCCCCCCATAAAAGAGAAGAAGAAGGAGACAAGGTAGTCCCCTCCCTCTAAATGTAGTGTGTTGATCAATGAGAAATGCTCCAATGTAGAAGCTGATCCATGACCACTGAATGATGTTCCTCCCCTTTGGAAGAAACAATGGCAGAGGTACATGTGAGATGCTTCCCCTATGTGTTGAAAGAATCCTAATGAAGAATGATGTCCTTGAAACCTGCTCAACTATCCCTGTGTCGATGTTCATGGTTGCCCCTTCCTAGATTGCTAAAAGGAATGAGTGTAGTTCTGATAAGGATGGATGTAGAACTTATTTCAAAGAACAATTTGTCTTCTCAAATGATAAGGAGACCTCCTGCAACTATTCTCCATAAGGATCCACAATCACATCAACTTGTAAAGATCGATCATGTAGAGAATGGACATGAGGGTCAGAGTGAGCCCTCACAACAACTATAGAAGGATCGTCCTCATCAAAGAGAAGTGGTATATCATCAAAGAAGTCTCCCAAATTTTCTATGTGTGATTCCACAAACAAACCTAAAATGTCAATCTTGAAGTCATCACCTGAGGTGAAAATTGGAAGACATAGTGTGCCCTACTGTGGTGAAGTACATGAATTGTTCACTGTGACCATGGATGAAGAATTTGCCTCAAAGAGAAGAAAAATATCATTGATGATGTCTCCCACATCTTCAGTGTGAGACTCTACGAACAAACTTGCAATGTCTAGAAAGAAGTCGTCGCATGAAGGTAAAGTAGGAAGACATGAAGGTTCTTGTTGCACTGAATTCGAAGCATATGTGGCTGGAACAGGATTAGTAGTAGCAACAGTAGCATCTAGATGTGTGATCTCATGTGGAGAGGATGCAACTACAATTGGAGTTAAAAGATCTTTTGGAAATGGAGGAATGTGTGGATCTCCATATGCTTCCCAAAGAGCCATCCACATATCATGAGGAAAACTTGTCATTCTAAGAGGAGCAAAAGCTTCCTTACTCATATTGTTATATATTAAGTGATAAAGTTGCAAAATATGTGTCCAATTAAAATGTGGGGGCAATGAATAGAGATAAGGAAACACTTCTTGATGGTGTCTTAAGTGATCAAGTATCGGAACACTCCATTTGTGATAGTTCCTTGTTGTCAACTGTGGTCTAACACCAAACCAACATGTGTGACAAGACTCTATGAGATCAATCAAATTACCCCCCAAAATGCAAAATAAAATCAAAGAAAGCCCCCCTTAATGTATGATTTAGGCACTTTATAAGTAGTGCATGTACAATAGAAAATTTAGGGCTTATTTTTTAAAGTAGTATTTATGTCTATAGAACCTATAATCTAATTGCAAATTCGGAAAGTAGACAAAAATAATGCACTTTAAGAAAAAAATGGAACCTAATTATGTGTCTAGATGAACTCAAACTAAGCATTTGAAGTGGCAAAAATTGGGATTTGCGAGTTGCAAAAAATTCAGAAATAAAGATCTCAAACAACTTGCACCAATGTGTAGATCATAAAATTCTACCCCAAAACAAAAGAAATTGCTCGCAAAAAGGAGCCCGTATGAGGGAGATACATTGTTTGAAAATCACCTCCACTGTTATTTTTCCTGAATCACCATCGTCGTGCCTCCAAAAATCAAATGGCTCTAGATTTTGCCTCAGATGTCCAATTTGGATGAAACAAAATCTAATTTGGGGATTTTTTGACCTTCTGAATGTGATGCAAATATCTTATTTGCACCAACAAGCTTCAATCTTCACATGCAAAAAATCTCTCCTATAGGCCTGATGGCCAATTTTTCTGGAAAAAATAATGCAAATCCAAAAAAAATTATAGAGATGCAGATCTAAAAATTAAATTTAGAGATCTGAAATGATCATACCAATTCTGCAAATTGGGCCTTTGGGTTGCCAGTTTGCAAAAAAAAATTCCTCGATTTTGACTATGGCCCAACATAAGCAAATTTCTAGTCAAATTTCATTGAATCGACACTTCGGATGTAATGGCAAGGTCTGCTTTGGCACTAGATGCTCCCAATCACTACAATACTCCAGAGTTGGGTCAAGATGCTAAAGCAAGAATGGTCTCGAACGACTATGTGAAGAGAATATCCCCAAGCTCTAATACCATATAAGAATTTGGTATAGCTTTGATACCATGTAATAATTTTCCTTAGGGAAAAATTCACCCAAGATCAAAGAACTCAAGCATAAGCACAACAATAGACTAGAAAGAGTATGATCAGAATATCGATATGTATTTGATTTAATGTGATAAAAGAACACTAGGAGTGCTTGTATATAAAGGCCTTTGAGATGCATCTAGAATGCATAGAAATCAGTTCAACATGATAAATCATACAAGCAGGCACATGTCCACCAGATATGGGTTATCCTCCATTAAGCACAGGAGTAAGTGCGATGATGAAAGGATAAGCCTACAAAGGTGTAGCATGTAAAATAATGTTGTAGACACCATGTGCTAAATTAGGAGTGCAACTAACTATGTTGTCTACATGACAACTTAGTTAATGATGCAAAGTCTAGTGTTGTAGACACCATGTGTTGAATTAGAGTTGCTTACTTTTGTGTTGTCAACATGACAACTCATGAAAGTACGCAAACTCCTAAGTGTCTCACAAAATAAATAATAAAATAATGCAAATAGTAAATACGTAATGCATTAACCTAAGTAAACTTAAGTAAAGTGTAAATCGTAAATACGTATTTACACCAACAGTATTTTAATCAAAGGCCTTAGTCATTTATCGATTAAATAATAATAATAATAATCATTTTAAAAAGTCCAATCTATTATGAAAAATTAATAGAAGAATCTTTTTTAATCAAAAAATAACATATTTAACAAATATTTGATTGACTAAATAAATTATAGAAACAAAAATTAATATTTAAAGAAAAAATTAAACTAATATAAAAAAAATTAAAATTAAAATTATTGTTGTCCTCGCAGTCGTGAAGCTCATTTACTCATGATCTCACGATTGGTAGAGGCTCAACAAGTTTTTTATACAAGGTTCTTAATTATAGTAGAGGGAAACTAAAATTTGATATAGTTAAACTTTTACAAGAGATGATTAAGCCTTAACCTTAACACACTGGCTACGTGGCTAGATTTTTCGTTCAAACTTATACTATTAACCGTAATCTTAATTTTTAGCTAAGCATAGGACATAAAGGATCTTAAGGGATATCAATCATTGGGTTGTTATCATTGACAAATTAAGCACCACTATAATTTAATCTAAAAATATTATCAAATTAGCCTCATAAATCGATAGGAGGATAGAATGTTAATAGAAATAATAAACTGATTATAGATAAGGATATATTAATGTGCATAATGATTAACATGTTTGACAAATTTCATCATAATAGAGTAGGATTTTTTTTTTTGTCTCTTATACCTAATTTCAGATAACTAGAATTTAAATAATAAATTGATAATTATTCTTTGCACTTACTACTAATGTGGAGGTTGGAAAAGTGGCATAATCAGTAAAGGAAGGAAAGGGCAACATATCTAAAGGGGGTTGTGTTCCAAAGTTTCCCTTGTGTGTTGATTGGCTTTGTTTACTCCTCCCTTGATTTTTATTTATGTTCCTTAACTCTGGCTACTAATCCCCTTTTAAAAGATTGTTGTGGGTTGTCTTGCATATGCAGGACAGATCTCTACCTTTTGACTGGACATTCGACTCTTTTGTCTCTTCTCGAGCACGTTGACCCTTTCTTAATATTTGTAACTATTGTAAGAAAAAAAAAAATTCACTGGGATATGCCCCTTTTAAATATGTATAATATTGGACTACGATCTCGGGCTATACTAGAGGTTTTCTTACTCCATTCTTTCCTACCAGTGCATGTTTGAATGGAGAACTATGTAATAGTTTTTATCTAATATAATATAAGGCTTCGGTCATTTACTAATCAAAAAAATAATAAATAAATAAACTAAAACCTAATCAATTTTAAAAATTAAATAAATTGAGTTCACAACATGAGCTAATTGGAGATCACAAGTAATTATTTTTTAAATAAATAGAAAAAAATAGTTATAAGTGAAGATTTAAAATATAATCTTATGTGAACAAATTAGATTATTAATAAATTTCAATTTAAATAACATAATATTTAGTAAAATGTTTTAAATAGTTAAAGAAATATTATTTATTTAAATTCAATTTATCAAAAATGAAAAAATAATCATTAAAAAATCCCTCATAAAAAAATATATTATGAAAAATTAATAAGAGAAATAAAAATAATAATATGAAAAAAACAATGACATCTCTAACAAATATTCTATAAGTAAAAATAATATAGAAACTTTAAAATAATATTTAAAGGAAAAACTAAACTAGGCAAAAGCCTACAACGCAATGGTAACTCGTGAACCTCTCATGTGGGGAGGTCTTGGGTTTGAATCTACCTTTGCTTAACATATAATAATAATTAATTCCAACAAATAATGATAATTAATCTAGGCATTGGCCGTTTACCGATCAAAAAAAAAAAACTAAAAAAAAAAAAAATTAAAGTAATTTAAAAACTAAAATCTAAATCAATTTTAAAAATCAAAAGTTTAAATTGAGATGACAACATGAGCTAATGTGGAGATCACAAGTAATTATTTTTTTAAATAAATAGAAAAAAAAAAGTTAAAAGTAGAGATAACAACTAATAAATATCAAAAGTTTAAAGTGGAGTGAGATAAAAAATGATTGGTAAACAATTAACGAGAAGGATTTACAATTTTTGGTCAAATTGACAACTTTTCCAACCAACTCATAATTTTTTTGGCCAATTGACAACTTTCTGTCAAAAATTCAATTTCCATGAACAAAGTTCTCACAAATAAACTAGCAATTGCATGCTTTTGTGCTTGCAACAATAAGCCGATAAGTGCTCGATAATAAATTTATTTTTAAAATATAATCTTATGTGAACAAAATAGATTATTAATAATTTTCAATTTAAATAATATAAAATTTTCTAAAACCTTTTAAATAGATTAATAAATATTATTTATTTAAATTCAATATATCAAATATGAAAAAATAATCATTAAAAAAACTCCATCAAAAAATCTATCATGATAAATTAATAAGAGAAATGCAAAAAAATAATATGATGAAAAAATAACAATGTCTCTAACAAATATTCTATTGACTAAATAAATTATAGAAAGTAAAAAATAATATTTAAAGAAAAAACTAAACTAATATAAAAAAATTTAAAATGTAAAATGTAAAATCTAAATCAATTTTAGAAATCAAAAGTTAAGCTTATAATGTGATGAAGAGCAAAGTAGGAGAGTAGCAGAGTGTACCTCGAGGAAAGGTTTTTCGATACAAGAACCAGAAAGCATCTCTTTCATTAGATGGAGCGAAGCCCATCCTTAATCTGTCTCCCTAGATCTGAGTCGAAACTACCTAAAAATTGTGGACTTGCAAAAAACTCCCTAACCCTAGAAATATAGACCGCTAAACCAAATTTAGGGGTCCAAACCCTAGCCACTTTGTCACTGTCGAATTCACACCATCACATCCTATGACATCCTGAAATTTGATCTCATTAGCGATTATTCTCCAAGCAGCCCAAACCCTAGTTAAAAATTCTACACCCAAAAAATGGTACTTTTGGCGAAATGTGGCTTCCATCATTGGGTGTTACAATGAGAAATCTTTGAGCCGAATCAAATTGTATTTGTCAGTAGTGCTTGAGCAAAGGTTTCGAGAAGTTGTTTTTGTGATTGATGCAACGAACTCTAGTAGCAATAACGATTTTCACCAGAGTGCCTCTAATTTGCTTCTAATTCACCACGACCTCCATATACAACAACAAATGATTCAGAAGCATGTTTTAGCAAGGATTCAACAGGTTTTCATAGTTTAAGATTGGGAAGCAGAGTCAGAGGTGCAAAATTAACATTGATTTTAGTCGGATAAAATTACAATCAGATCAAAGCATATCTTGCAATGGATATCAACTTCTAAAAAGTTGCATCAGAAAGTCAGGTTGGATCAAGGAAAGTTAGAATCAAATTTGCTACCCAAGATTCTGAATTGTGACTTCCGTCAATCATTAATTTGCTACTATATTTACATGGGAGGAAATCAAGACCTATGACCTTTAGTAAATCCAGATCTGCAATTTTGTATACATTTACTAAGGTTTGTAATTAAATTATTGAAAGACAGATATGATGCAAAGTGGGAAAAGGATCAAAAAGGTCAAGTGGTTTGATTCACAAAAGGGTTATGGATTCATTACCCTTGATGATGGCAACAAAGATATTTTCATTCACAAGACATTGATTCGCTATAATGGATTTAGATCTCTAGCAAAAGGGAAATTGGTTGAATTTTCTATTGAGCAAGAGCGAGGTGGAAGGACTAGAGCTCCTAATGTGCATGGGAGGTTTTCAAACCAAGCTCATTTTCCCCTTCTTCATCATCATGGTGGGATTTTAACATATCATATGGCTCTAGCCATAGTGGACGTGGTGCAAAGAAGAAAAAACATGGTCTCAAGGCTACCAAACCCCAGATCCAGCCGATTGTTTACATATATCATGGGCCACTTCAGTGGTCCACACCTATTTTTTCTAAAACTGGTGAGGACATCAAGCATTTCAACTACCAACTCCCTTTTTATTTGTCATGGAAAAATAACGTCTCCATTACTAATCCAAAAATTTTGTCTTGTCCCAATAATATCTCACTTGGAGATAATAAAAAATATGTGGGAAATCAGCCTGCTAAAGTTGGGAAGGAAAAATTGGGGTCTACATCTTCAGTAAGATCAATTGGTTCCAATAATAATATAGATAGTTCAAATGCCACACTCATAGATGGTGATGCCTAGCTTCTTGTGATTGAAGATGGACTTCTCAAACCACATATCTCTTACATGCTTGATACGACAATCATTGGTAAGATTTGGTCCTTCCTCCCGACTACAAATCTTCTTTCTTGGGCAAAGCATTATTAGTATGGTGTTACTAATTTATTCTACATTGATCATGAGTCTTTCTTTTTTATTGCTATATTTGATTCTAAGCTTTCTCAGGATAGTGTTCTTCGAATTAAGAGTTGGTTTTGTAAAGGGTTGGGAATATATACCAATGCTTGGTCTCCAAACTTTAAACCTAGTCATACAACCTACGATTTTATGCCATTTTGGATTGAGATTCTTGCTTTACCAATGGAATATAGAGATCTACAAATTATTGAATTAATAGCAAATAAAATTGAGGTATTCATCTGACATGATCTAGTGCCTTTTGATGAACTATCTCTTTCTATAAGGTTTTGTGCCTTGCTAAATTTGAATAAACCATTACCTTCTTCCTTAATTATGTCATCTAAATATGGACGTTGGAACCAAACAATTATTATTCAAGACGCACAAACTGTGGTTAAGATGGTAGGTTGGTTGGGTCATTTTACTAATCCATGTTGTGATCCAAGTTACTCTAATCTGATAGTTTGTAGTAACCATAACTTTGACCTGCTAAAATACACTTTTAGGATGTAGTTTTTTCCTTTTGCCCCTAATGATGCTTGTGTATCTCAAGCTAAACTATCAAGTGACCCATATCATTTCTCATTTGTAAATCCAATTGTTTACCATTTGCCCAAGGATCATTGTTATACACAAAAAGATCAATCCCACGGAGATTGTTGGGGTCCTAATAACTCGCAGTGTTTGTTTTCAGGTAATTCTTTTTCTCTTATGGCTTTTCCCAATCTAGGGTCTTTTTCCTCTGATTTTGCTAAAAACTTTACATATTTTTTTACGCATCTTTTCTCTAAATGTGATACTCATTGAGATAAGTATATAAGTCTAGATCAATCTCTTTTTACGTCATCAACATCTTCTAACCCTCTCAGATGAATGTTGTTGTTAATGAGCTCATTTTTTTATGATCAACCTCTTTCTTTCTTGTCTAGATAAGAAGTTGCATCAATTTCCCAAGGACATTCATTGTCTTCTGAATATGCCCAAATTTTAGCAGTAGAGTGTGGTGTACCAATTCCTCCCAAATTATTTAATGAAGATAACATGCTCCATGACCTACCCGAGGATAATGTGCACTTTAAATTAGATCCCCCTTCACCTAGGATGGAGGGCTTTATGAATGTTTTAGATATTGGCCTGACAGTCAAAAAGTCTCCTGCTCAAACAGATAGTTTTGGTTAGGCTAGGACCCACCCTGTTGATCCACTTCTTACTAATGTTGGTTTTGATTTCTCCTAGAAATTTTCTATGCTACAAACCCCCCTCTCATCATCTCCTATAACTAATAAATCTTCTAAGCCTGGGGGTAGGCCATTAAAAACATCAAAAGCTAAAAAAGAAGTTGATGCAGGGATCCAGTCAACTTTGGATGGTAATTTTCCTACCTCTAAATGATCGACAAGGAGTGCCAAGAGTGCTCCTTGTCAGTTATGAAGATCCCCTCATGAAATGCCAAGGGCATTAATGCCCCTAACAAACATAATAGGATCAAGTAGTGTCTTCATTCTATCCAATGTGATCTAGTCTTGCTTCAAGAGACTAAGCTATCAACAAATAAATTTCAAAAATCTATTGGATGTTGGTCAACATAGAATTCCTCACATGTTCCTAGCCTAGGTGCTTCTAGGGACCTTGTTGTATTATGAAATCCTAAGACTATCAAGGCTCAACATCTTCATCAAGGAACTAATTGGCAAATGTTATCCATTCAACACTATGAACTTTCATTCCATTTGATTAATGTTCTTGACCCTACCCCTATGTCATATAAACAAATTTTATGGCTTACTCTTACAAGTTTCATCTAGCAATTAGTAGGTGCCAAATTTATTATTGTGGGTGACTTTAATGCCATTGTTCATCCCAGGGATAAGTATGGAAGTATTATTCCCCCTTATAGAGCTACCCAGGACTTTAATGACTTTTTTATCAATAATGCTCTATTTGATGTTCGCCCACAAGCTGCATCTTTCACTTGGACTAATAAAAGAGTGGGGTTCCATCGGATTGCAATTAGATTGGATAATTTTTTGTGTTTACAATGTTGTAAATTGGCGAATTATACTATCCAATCGGATATATTACCATATTCAGAATCTGACCATTTCCCTATACAATTGTTCATTCTTCCATCAGATTCTCCTCTTACTAGTTTTTCTAGACCATCTTATAAGTTTAAAAGTGTATGGTATCATCATTCCCACTTTGATGGCCTCTTAAAACAATGGTGGAAGGATGCTCCATTAGAGCTAGGAGCCAAAATGTTTTAGTTTCATAAGAAAATGCAGTATGTCAAAGGGCTTATCAAGATTTGGAATAAACATGTTTTTAAAAATATTTTTGAGGAGAAAAAGGTGGTAGAAGAAAAATTACCTGTGATCAATGAACATATTTTACTCCATGGTTTAAATGTTGATATGCATTCAAGATAGAAGAATTTGCAAGAGGAGTGGTCTAAATTATGCAAGCAAGAAGAAGAGTATTGGAGACAAAATTCTAGAGAATTGTGGCTTCAACAAGGGGACCATAATACTAAGTTTTTTCATCCATCTACCAAACAAAAGAAGGCTAATAACACAATCTTTACAATTCATGACCATAAAGGAAATTTGATTTATGATGCTAAGGGCATTCAAACTAAGAATGTAAGGTTCTTCTCTAATCTACTTTCCCCTCCATCATAGGATCCTCCCTCTTCTCACCTTGTGGATGAGATCTTGGATTCCATTCCTTCTTTGATTACACAACAAGACAATCTGATTCTTATGGCCCCATTTACTCTTTCTGAAATTCATGTTGTAGTCTTTTCTATCCCTATTGATAAGGCAGCAGGTCCAGATGCGTTCACTGCATTATTTTTTCAAAAAATTTGGGATGTCATTTGTTTTGAATTGGTTGAGGTTCTTGAAGAATCCAAGAAAAATGTTTCCATTTTGAAGAACTTTAATACCACCAATATTGCTCTCATCCCAAAGGTTAATGATCCTTATTCTTTTGCTGATTTCCATCCTATTTCTTTATGTAACACTATCTATAAGATTATCACAAAGGCTATTTATTTGCGACTTAAGCCCATTATTCCGAAAATTATATCGACAAAACAAGAGGGTTTTGTTCCCAGTCAAGAAACAATTGAGGGAGCTATAATAGCCCATGAGATCCTTCATTCCATTAAAGAACATAATATTTCAGCCTTTGTAGCCAAATTAGATATGATGAAGGCTTATGATAAACTAAATTAGTCTTTTCTTCTTCTAGTCTTTCATCAATTTGGTTTTTCTTCTAGGTTGTGTAAATGGATTAAAGCTTGCATTTTAGGTGCACATTTTTCTATTGTCATTAATGGTGCACCAATAGGTTTCTTTGCCTCTTCCCAAGGAGTTCGTCAAGGTGACCCTCTTTCTCCATTCTTGTTTATCATTATGGAAAATGCCTTCAATAGACTTATTAACTCTTTTAATCAAAAAGGGTTGTGGAAAGGTGTCAATATTGTAGGTACATCTTTGTCCATAACCCATTGTCTTTTTGTTGAGGATACTTTACTTTTTGGATCATCTACATATCAAGAAGCACAAAGTATGAAGAAAGCCATTGACCTATATACACAAGTTTTAGGTCAATGTATCAATATAACTACATCTAAAATTTATGTTTTTAATACATCCCAATTGGTTACTCAGAGAATAATCTATCTTCTTGATTTTCCCCATGATCACTTACCTTCTACTTATCTTGGTGTTCCCTTTTTTATGGGATTAAACGAACCCTGTTATTAGAAATATGTGATTACTCATATCAATAGTAGAATTAGTGCTTGGAAGGTTCACTGGTTATCCCTCTCGACTAGAATTTTGCTTCTCAAAACTGTTCTTTCTGTCATTCCTAATTATTATTTTTCCATTCTACAAGCCCCCAAAGGTATCATCTCTCAAATTGAAAGTTTAATTTGCACCTTTCTTTGGTCAGATAATATGAAAGGTCAAAAGAAAATACATCTAGTTTCTATTCAGGCCATGTCAACCTCTTATAGAATAGGACGTGTCAGACTTCCCAATATTACCAATAGGAATAGGGCTTTTGGTGCTAAACTTGTTTGGCAAATGTATGAAAAATCCTCTACCAAATGGTGTCTCCTTTTACAAGAGAAATATTTAGATAACTTGGAACCTTCTAGAGTTCTTATTTTTCTAGACCCACCTAAGGGATCTGTCATTTGGGATTTCATGATGGCTTCTCAAGAAGTTATTACTTCATTCATATCATGGCAAGTGAAAAACAAGGATAGTGTCAATTTTTGGTTTGATTCATCGAATGGGTTCCCCCCCTCGCCACTATTGATTCTCTAAAGGATTTTTCAAACATAGTGATTCAAGCTTGGGGGACATCTTTTTCTACTTATGTCTCAGCTATTCATAGATTCACATGGCTAGTCATTTGGCAAGACCCCTCAATTCTTCCTATATCCCACAATCAGGTTGCTTCTTTCAAACAAGTACTAGCTGAAAGAAATGTTTTTATGTCTAATAAACCAAATTTCCTCTTTTGGGTTCCAGCTAAAGATGGTAAATACTCTATTAAACTAGGATACTTGTCTCTCCAACACAACCAGTCTAATCAAACCACTTGAATTCTGCTGGAATAGCTCAATTCTTTGAAAATAAGGATGCTTTGCATGGCTTGCACTAAAGAACCAAATTTTAACTAGTGATCGTCTTCACAGATTGAACATTTTTTATCCCTTTAACTGTGTGCTTTGTTTGCAAGTTATAGAAACAACTGATCACCTCCACTTAAATTGCCCTTTTGCCCAAAATTGTTGGCATTTTGTCCTTAATAAGCTTAAGTTCCATATGACATTACCTAATTCTCTATGGGATTAATTTCAAGCATGGCCAATCTTATAATCTAAATCAATATTTTCATGTCTTTGGAAGTGCATCCCTGCATCTGTAGTATGGGCAATTTGGTGGAAAAGAAACAAGAGAATTTTTAAACAGACATCATCTCCAATCCCTCAATTTTTGGAAGGATTAGAGAGATCAATTGTTGAGCTTGTTAATGTTTCAATAAGTAAATAGAAGGGTAAACATGTTTTTTCTCCTTGGGATGGCTATGTTATTCATTGGTGGAAGGGTTTATTTTTTCCTAATCTTCCTGCTCCATTGTGTCCATCCAAGATTCCTCTTATCCAAGCACAAACCAAGTGGATTCATCCAAGTGAGGGTTATTTCAAACTCAATTTTGATGGGGCCTCTAGAGGAAATCCAAGAAACTCTGGCTATGGCATAGTCATTAGAGATTTTAAAGGTCATGTGATTGCAACAAAATCATCTTTTCTCCCTCACTGTACTAATAACAAAGTTGAGGCCTTGGCCTTGCTTTTTGGTTTGGAACTTGCAAAATCACTTTCTATATCTAAGTTACATGTTGAAGGGGATTCATCCATTATTATTAATGTGTGTATTAAATGTCATGTATATAATTGGTACATACAGTATATATTACATCAAGTATGGTATCTTCTTCATTCAATCTTTGAATGTTACATCATGCATACTTATAGAGAAGGCAATCTTTTAGTTGATTGTCTAGCTAATTTGGGTGTTGATGGGGTTTATATTAACTCTTTACTTTCCCCACTTAACCTCCTTGATCTCCCCAACTTGGTTAATATTATGACAAAAGAATATGTTTAGAATAAGATTGAGTCCTTCTCATATTTTATTTGATAGTAAATCACGACTTCTCTATGATTTCACATGTTTTTTCTTTTATGGATCTCACTTGTTCTTTTGAGATATTGTATGCAAGTCAAGGTCTTGGATTGCACTTACATCAAATGGCTTTCTAATATCATGGTCTGAATTGGAGTTCTGGATGTAGATTAGTGATGGTAATCTTTATGACAGTTTTTGGTTGGGCTCTTAGTCTTGTCTCTAGCACAAAAAATGAATTGTATTCTTATGAGTTTTGGGCTCTTTGTAATCACTATATTCCTGATTTTTGGAATCTCTAGGACAAGATTCATTAGTGTTGATAGATACTCTCTCTTGATGCAATATTTTTTCTTCTACATCCTTTTTTGTATCAGGCAATGACTGGAGTTTTTCTTTTTTTGTTCTTTTCTTTGGGAGCTTTTTTGGACCAGTTATTATTAATATAAATATAATGCTTCACCAAAAAAAATCAAAAGTTAAATAAATAGAGAACAACATAAACTAATGTGGAGATCACAAGTAATTATTTCTTTAAATAAATAGATAAAGAAAAACAATAGATAAAAGTGAAGATAACAACTAATCAAAACAAGAGTTAAAAGTGGAGTGAGATAAAAAGTGGTTGGTAAATAATTAATGGGAGTGATTTATAATTTTTCGGCCAACTGGCAACTTTTTTTGTCAAAAAATCAATTTTCGAGAACAAAGTTCCCACAAGTAGCCTATCGGTTAAATAAATGAAAGGAAGGAAGAATTCAATGATGTTCTAATTTTTTATTTTTATTTTTTTTAAGCAATTATATGACATTTTAATTTCAATTATAAATTTTATAGATTTGTCATTCTATTTATATGTTTGAAATAATAGTTTATAGATTTTTTATTCTATTTATATGTTTGAAATAATAGTTAAATTTATTATCTTTATTATTATGGTTCTTTAGTCTCGTAATTTTCAAGATAATTAATGTAAAAAATTAATTTATGATTTTAAGATGTCTTATGGAAAAACTTACTATATCAGAAGATGAATTAAAATATTAAGTCAAGACTAAAATTCAACAATGTTAATTATATCTATAATTGGTTGAAATGATATTAAAAATTAAATAAAAACATGAATTTCATGCTTCCTCTTAGATAACATAAATAATGACTTTGATTCCAACTTATGATATAGTTTGAACCTATTTGTAGACCCCTTCTACATCCCTTTAACTCTTCAGTATCACCTTCAATGCTATGATCGTGTAGGAGCGGATCATAATTTTCATAACCTAGATGTTGATTGACACGCATCAACTCATCGAAGTCTCAACTACTTCTAGGAGGATGCACCGCCCTCAAGTCCCAACCATCCACCACGTATCCTCTAGATACTCTTGTTGCAACAAGGCCCACTAATGCATTTTGAGGAATATTCATGCTCTGATATCATTCCATGGCTTACAACTTTTCTAGACAATAGTTCACCTGATAAGTAGGAATAATTTCCACAGCAAGTCAAATTGTGATATTGCTATCAAGATTTAACTGTGTGATTTTTGAGTCAAACTCATTGACCCATGTTTCATGAGTAGTGATTCAACATGAATCCATCTCTCATGAGAATAAATGGAACACTTAGCACTCATTAGATCTAGGTGATGCTCACAGGGGTGAAGCACCGGGACTTCTCGAGAGGTCACCCATCACGATACTACTCTAGCCTGAATGCGCTTAACTACGGAGTTTCCTCCATGGTTAAGCCCAAAGCTTGCAACTCCATTTGCAAGCTTTCAATGCAAACACGCAAAATTATGATGGCTTTGATTAGGTCATTGCAATTTTTGCAGTTAGACCTAGCGAGTACTTATTTTGTGATAAACCAATTAAACTTTAGTATTTGTTCGCAACATCAAGAATTGACAAATCCATGTTAGATTTTTTTGATATGTCAATCAATTGTAACAAATTGTAATCATTTGAAGACCATCTAGACTAAGGGTTGTTCTACAAAATGCTAGTGACTTGTAATCTAAAAGGGGTTGGAAATATTGAGCTAAAGTTCAATAAGCAAAGAAATATATTGTATTATTTGCAGAGTTTTATGTCACTGATAACAAGACCCTATGGCTTGTAGTTCAAGGGTGTGTAGTGCAGAATATCCTTTGTGGGACATTATATCTTGTCTTTGCATGTTTGTTCTTAATAAATCATGGGGATTGTGTACTTTGTGTATTTTCCTCTCATTAGGCTATGTATCATGTGTTGAACTCTTATAAGTATGTTTCAGTACATTTGTGTTTTCTGTGATATTCTCTTTAGGAATATGGTTTTTAAGAAGTGAAGTCTTCTCTTTCAACCATATGATAGTTATTTATGTTTTTCAATACATAGGGTCTTATAGTGTGTCTCTCGTTGAGAATAATTGCACTTGTTTTAGGAGTAATGTTCCTTAATTTGGACCCTTCCAGATGCCTCCCATGACAAAATATAAATATATGAGCCCTATGTCTAAGACTTTGGCTCCTCATTTTGCTACCCACAATGAAGGGAATGTGATGAACAATGTAGAGAGTGAATGAAGACACAAAGCTCTAACTAGAGAAGGATGAGATCCATGCAAATACCACTTGAAAAATCCTAAGCCCATCCAACAAAGCTTTGATTTGACATTCTCCTCCTTAGTTGAGGCTGTTGGATTGAAGGTGTTTCTCCTCCTTTTTCTCCAAACACTAACCGCAAAGAGCCAACTTCTAAAATCCAAAAGCTTGTGTTGCAGGGCACATTTTGTCCCACTAGTGTAATGGGTAAGTGCACAAAGTTGTGGTGCCAAAAGGGGGGTATAAGTGGACAACTTTTTCCTGAAATCTAAAAATTTTAAACTTCAACAAGAATTTGAAGATATTTATGCTCAAAATTTTAAGATATGAAAAAAACAAAAGTCGTAGTCCTTTGAATCTAGTTTCTAAACTACTAATTTTTTTTCAAAATGGTTTAGTTTTAGGTCCTCAAAAAAGGGGGGCCACAAAAACTGGTACTGTTTATTCTAAAAAAACATAACACAATACAAAGTGTGACCCCCCTAAAATTTTAACTTTTTTTTTAAAATTCTTTAATCACTCTGGTCAAAAGTTACTTAACACTATGTAGTTTATCCCAAATTTTTTGGGTAATTTTATAATGTGTATTTTTTTTTAATGAATTCTTTAACTAGACACATCCCAAAAATGTGAAATATCTATGTGCTCCCCCTAGAAATAATTGAAAACTAATCTAAAATCATCATCATGCCAAGGAAGAAACCAAAGATTCAAACAAATGAAGATAGGGAGAGAGATTTGGCAATTAAAAGAGATAAAATGAAATTTCTACGTGAACAAAGAAAATTATAAAGCAATAATGAAGAATTGACTTTTGAAGAGAATCAAGAACCACCAGTACAAAGAAACAAAGAGGAAGAATTAGAAAGACAAAGAGAATGAATGAGATTGTTATGCTCAAGAAGACAATTGAATTGTGAAGCTACACCATCCTCCAATGTTGGAGTCATATCATCCACTACACCATCTTCCAATGTTGGAGTACCATCTTCCAATGTTGAAGGCATATCATCCTCTCATGTAGAAGAGACACTGATTTGTAGATCCGACGATATACACACTCCATCATGTCATGTTGAAAGCACAACATCAACACATCAAGTAGGTGATATTCCATCTTTTACATCTTATTGCCAAGGCACATCCTCTTCAGTTCAAGGTACACAATACACTCAACCTTATATTGATGTTCAAAATGCTGAGAGAATTGAAGAGATTAGAACACCTTCTAGAATTCATTTTAGAAGACCAAAATATTTGATTGATATTGATACTAACATTTTGAAATCAATGCCTGACAAGATTAGCAAGTGTACTTGTCAAAGAAAAGTTAATAGTATGTGGAGATTATTTTTTGAAGAATTAAATATTACAGGTCAATGCCAATTATTTGCTGAAATGATGAGAAATTTGAAATTTAGGCCGATCATGAAGATTCTTGGGCTAAGAACGATGGACAATTCAAATGAAAGAAATATTGTAAAGAATCTAATGAGTGCTTATGACAAAGTGGTCTATTCATTGAAAAAATTCCAGCATATGAGTTCATGAAAAGATTATTTATGAGTATGCAAGGCATACCCATAGAGCTTGATGGTTGGATTTGCAATTCAAGTTGTGCAAGGATACATTTCCATTGGATACCATTGTTTCGGTTGTAGATTTTGTAGAGAACTACACACTACAACCACAAAATGAGGTGCAAGAAAAGTATTAAACATCTCAATAGGTTTCCATATTTGTTCACATAACATTCATGCATTCACCTACAAGTACAGAGGATGACAGAAAGATTTTGAGGGAGTACCATTTTTACATCAGTGATGATCGATCACATTCTACAGAGTTTGTACATGGTTGTTTTCAACTATTTTATGGAGATTTGGCTAATAGGGGCATTTCATATCATTAGCACATTATTTGGTTAGACAATTGTGCATCTCAATTCAAGAATGCACGGATGTTCTAGTGGTTGAGCAGGATGCATAGGTTGTGTAGAATTCAATATATGTGGAATTTCACAGAAGCTAGTCATCGTAAGGGAGAGCATGATGGTGTAGGCACATGCATTAAAAGAGACTTGGCTCGTGAAGAACTAGAGTAAAAAGATGGAGCAATATTGATAGATGCAAAATCCATCATCCAATGGTGTAATGCTGCAATGGGTCCAGGTAAGGAAGGTGAGTCTACAGTTCATAGATGTTTTTGGTTGATAGATAATACTAACATTGCACCATATCAGGATTGTTGCACAGTAATAGGATCTAGTGAGTTACACTCTTTTAGAAGCTCTGATGCAAGTTCATGGAGTATCCACACACGAAAAATGGCATGCTATTGTCCATCATGTGCAGAGGAAAATTGGGATGACTGTGAGTCAATTGAATGGGTGGAAAAATGGGATATATGAGTTTTGGACCCAATTGACACCTATCATCCCCCATAAGCACTAGAAATGGTAGAGATGGATTCATCTATTAACTTTGACCGCTTGTCAGATCTAGTGCAACCTGGTAATATATATATATATATATTTATATATCTTTGTAGTTTCAATATGTAACTTTATAACTTTTACCCAAGTATTTTTTGAATTAATGACCGCATTTTGTACATTTGTCACTATAGGCCATGTTTTTGTTGTTATTGCACCTGAAGACAATGAAGAAGGGACAAATTATTATTTGTGTCATTGTGTTGAAGCCAAAAAAAAATTGGATCACTCAGTTATAGATGGTGGGTTTAGAGTACCATGTCGGTGCGGTGGTTGTAATAGGAACATGGCTTAGATGATATCCTATGAAGAATCCTAACTTGTGGTTATTTGAGGATTGGCAAACAGAGAGGAAGATTCTTCATTATTCAAACCTTGTTGTCACATCAAATGTCCACTTGATAAAATATGGTGGAAAACCACATAATAAGATTCTTTGGAAAGTTCATGAGTCAGACCATGAGACAATACTTGAGACATTAAAATGTCGAGCAGATCCAATTGGCTCATTAGATTGAATAGGGCGAGAGGGAGAAAGAGAAAAGGTGATCAATTGGAGATGTATATTAGAAGATTCAACACAATGGTGATGCATTTGGGTCATAGCTTTCATGAAGAGTTTGACATAGTTTAAAATAGTTATAAGTACATACTTCTGGGAAGTCACATTCTAATGACTTGAAACAAATTTACAATGCTCAGAACTTCCATTTGTTTAAAGTAGAGCACAATCATATAGAACTGGATTCCAATCAATTCCTAGAGATGTCATTCAATTCAAGATAGTCACCTCATAGTCATCTATCTTTTAATAAAATCATCACTACTTACATGTGATGCTCTATACGGCCTATTTTGTGGTGACCATTCCAAATATAAATTGTTCACCATTTCATATGAAACTAAACTATCATTGGAACATAGATGAATTCTTGTCATTCACAACTTATCTTGACTCTTATATTGTGCTCTAAAAATTAATAGCTTTGGTTTCACTTTTTTTGTTTTCCCCTTATAAAAATCAATATTTATCCTTTAGTCTCTAAAATTAGTTAAACATAAGGATTTGAACCTCTATGTGCTCTAACTTCTTGACCCTCTTCTTAATCTTCCTTTCACCTTGATCATTTAATTGACACTTAATTGATGTGTTCCCTACCCTTCCTGTAAACATACATGTTCCTCTACCTAAACAAAATCTTCCTCCAACTCTACAGCCTCCTCTTTGATAAGAAAAAAAGGTTCATTACCCTTGTCATTTCTTCCTTGTCCTATTCCTATATTATTGGTTTTTCTTCCCCTTCCTCTATTTGCATTTGCTCTACCACCTTCTTTCTCTCTTTCTTCCTATTGACCATATCTTATGAACTTATAGCCAATTGGAAACTATCTCTAAGCATCTAAGGAAAAATCAAGGTAATCCCATTTTGCAATTTGTATATGAGCCCATTAAGATACCTTGCAACATTTTCATCTTTATGCTCTAATCCACCTCTTATGCTCAACTTGTGAAATTTTTCTATGTAGATCATCAAACCCATCTCCTTTTCTTTCAAGTTATTCCTTATCCTCTATTTTTGGATTGTATTATTTACTTGTATTATTCAAGTTATTCCTTCTTTCTTCAAGATTTAAGTCCCCTCCATCCTCTCCATGAGGATTCTCAAGTGCTTAAGCATCACTTTCTTGTTCTTCATGCACATCCCTCATAGGAATCCTTTCCAAAGCTTCCAAGATTTCCAAGATGGTTGTATTTTACTTGCTTACTTGTCTCAGTTTTCTTTACCTTATTGCATCTTAGTCTCTTTGTTTCCTCAACTCTCTATCCATTATTTTAGTTGCTTATATCAGCTCTTGTATCTCCTTCTATATTTTTTTTTTGGAGGCATCTTCTCAATATAACTAGGGCTTTCTCAAAGTGCCTTCTCCAACCACTTCCAAATTCAAACAAAGGTTACTTCACCTTTCCTTGAACATACATGACATATTATAAAGGAAAATATCACCTACAAACCAACAATTTCCATTTTGAAGAAAGAAAGCATTTCCCCTTTATCTCTAGTCATCTTAGTTTCTTGCACCAAAATCACATCCTATTTATGCTACCAAACCACATTCCACAAAATATCCTTCTTATGAGGAGCATTCAATCCTCTAATAGTCTATGATATGATATTCCTTTATAACTTTTGTTACACCTCTCCTAGATGGTGAATTGTCTCCCATTTACTATATCAACTTTACTTGCTAATTCTCTTATTTCTTTATTATTCTTCCTACCCAAACAATAATTCTTAACTTCCACATTAGGTTTGTACTTTCTCTTAGTAACCATGTTAAAAGAAGGGCTAGTAGTCAAGAACTTCTTCTTCCTACTATTGACTTCTACCCATTGGCTTTGAGCTTTGTTGGTGCAGGAGCACCTAGGAAATATGTCAAGTTTCCTAAATCATTTTTGGCTTGTAGTGGTCTTGGCCAGACCACATGAATAAGGGCTATGTGATAAAACCCCAAGTGTTTGATTTGTGTTTGTAAATAAGTTTTTGTTGTGTTTGAGTTCCCAAGTTGCTTCTATGTTGGCAAAATTGCTTAAATTGCTTGTTAGAGCCTAGAATGGTCAAACATTGACCAAGACCCCAGGAGGATGGGAAAGATAGAAAATATGTTAAAATTTTTAATTACATGGAAATAGGTTCATTTAACCATGTTTGAGGTCATGGAACCATTAAATGCACAATAGTGCAAAAGTTGCACTTGGCAACTTTGCAACTTTGCAAAGTTGCTTGACAACATTAACAAAAAGTGCTTAAACTTTATAAGGGCTTCAAGAATCAGTTGGAAACCTATGAGATCTATTGACTCGAATGGGTAAGAGGTATTTAAGACCAATACAAGTCATTTTGAGGGTTGGCACATGCTTTTGCATGAATTTTGGCATTGGAATGAAGAGCAAACTAAGCATTTTGGTGACAGTTTTCTGATTTCACCCTTCATCCACACCTTTAATGGATTGATAGGGTTTTTGTTTTCAAGTGGTTTGATATTGTATGGAATGTAGATGCTTTGGTAAAGATTAGGAGTTTTTTTTATCAGTTTCTTTACTAGTTTGAAAAATCTTTTTAAAGTTGCCAGTTCGTTGGTCTGTACAAAGCAATTAGCAAAGAAACCTCTATAACTTGAATTCCAATGGTGTAACCATGATGGCCTTTTGGAATCAAGTAATAGATTGTATAAAAAATGTAAATATGTATTTTGGTCTTGTTTTGCAGAGGTTTGTTTTTTTTTTCCAAGAGGCCCTAGGCAAGTTTGCATACCCGGCTAGGCAATGAAATCAGCAAATAAGTGTTTGACAGGAGGATAGAATGGGGAGTTGGTGGTGCAGGGGCACCTTCAAACATAGGTCCCTTACCTTTATTTTTGTTGTGTTGTGCTCCAAGAGAGCTCTTGTAAATAATAATAAGGGTCATTGGACCTAAGTGTGGTAGTTGGGGTGTAGGAAGTCAAAATGTCCTAGGTAGAGTGCAAAATGGCCTAAAAGGCAAGATATACCTTACCATGGGGTAATGGGTAGCTTAAGTGATGAGTAACTAACTTAGGAAAGGGTATCTAGCATGAAATTTCTAAGGTATGACCTATTTGACAAGTTGGAAGTGTAAAAAGGCACAAGCAAGAAAAATTGCAAAAGTTGCTCTATTGCAATTTTGCAATTTTTGAAAAAAATGATGTCCTTTGCTAGAAATTGGAGTTTTTTTCTTTAAAACATAAAGAGGCTGATGCAAAACATTAGGAGGGGAGGAAAAGACCTAGGAGGAAGTATAAATGACTTCTCAAACCCTAAATTGAGGAAGAAGTTGTCATTTTGAAAAAAAACAAATGCTGTAGCATGCATTTTGAGAGCAAAAAGATTGGTTTTTTTTCAGTTTTGAGGTTTTCCTTCATTTTTTTTGCATGTTGTACCTGATATAATGTTAGATGGCATGATTTAGAACAATTTTCATTTAGGAATTTTGGCTTGAAAGAGTTTCGTTTGGTAGTTGTAAATTTTTTTTTGTTTTTAGGTAGTTTGCTATCCAATTTACAGCACTTTGTAAAGAAAATGAGATAACTCACTATCCCACTGTAGGAATTGTATGACCTTTTGGGGATAGTGAGTACACTCAATGTACTATATGCAAGAAAAAGAAAGGCCCTTCAAAATGCTAGCAAGCATTTTTAATCTCTTGCCCTAGGTGAGCCAAGGCAAGCCCGGTTAGGGAAGAGTTGCATAAATAAGCATTTTACATTGCGAGATTCTTTGGGTGAAAGGATAGTGCTCCACCAATCCATTTGGCCAACAAACAAGATAGGACAACAAGTTGTCCTCTGATTCCTTGTAGCTCTATTTTGGAGCAATTTGGTGAAATCAGTAAGGAAGAAGGCTTCAGCAACCTATTTTGACATGATAAAGGAGTACATTGAAAGGGTGTGAGACTCCTTACATGATACTACAAGTGGTTGGTAAGATTGGTCAAGAAGACCTAGTTTGATTGAAGGTTTTGAATGATCTTCATTGAGAATGGCAGCTTGGCATGTAGCAAGAAGTGAAAACTTCTCAAGATAGTGGAGAAGGGTTTAGGATTGGGGGATCTTTGCTTGAAATAGATCCTATAAATCCATGTGGTGATCTTGGAGGACACCCTAAGTCTTAGAGGTAGACTGGAAACATGAATCAGTGATTGATTCATCCCTTCTCTCCCTATCAGTTGGGTGCAATACAAATTCATGGGAGGCAAGAGTGGTGAGTGAAGGAAATTAATTCCAGAAGATTAGTCATTTAGAGTCCATTTGAGTGGTGGAAGGAAAAACCCTCTATATTCATGTTCACACAAACAAGAAACCCTTGTAAATAGGCATATTTTTTGGAATCCCTTGTACAGATGACCTGGGTGTTGCAGACCTGAAAAACCTTCAAGGGGAGCCAAAAGGGTACCCAAGTCATGGATTTTTTTGATTTCTTATTAAGGGTTTGAGGAGATATAAGCCAAAAATTAGTTTTGGATGCCTAATTTGTTGTTAGTCCTAGTAGCCCTCTTAACTATGCAATCTGCAAATCGATTGGAAACCCAATACTCCAATCCACTTAGTGATCCTAAAAACTATTGAATGAGACCTAATACAAGCCTTGGAATTCAATATAGCCAAGAATGCACTCCTGGAAGCCAATTCTGAAGAACGGTGCAATGAGAGTACTAGGGAGACCTCATGGTGAAATAGAGTTTTGAGTTGATTGGTGAGGATTAGTGTAATAAGGGAATAGAGAGAAGATTCCCTTGGAATAGGGTATAGGAGAAATACCCTAAGAGGCTAAGAGAAATCCTAAAGTGAGTTCTAGTAGTTGAGGCTAGAACCTTGTTCAAGATCTTCCCCATCATTTGTCCTCCAACTCCAAACTATTTCCAATACCAAACTGAAAGTGATTTTCTAGAACAATCAAAACTGACAACACTAGAAGGCTAGATTACCATGCACCATGCACCTAGTACATACCAACTATTATAAAGACTCAAAATTGGCTATTTTAGTCTGCCAACTAGGCCTAGTTTAAGGCCATTTACAAAGCAACTCACAATCCCTTGACTTTTGGAACTCCAATGACCCAAAACAATCTTAAGAGATGACTCAAATGCAAGGATTCTTTTTTTTTTTTGGTCTCATGATCAACTTTACAATGGTTTTTACAAAACCCTCCTTTCTAGCCCCTTTACCCTAGGGCTTTCTAGAAATCTTACTTTGCAACGTCTCTAGAATCCCAAAATGGTTCAAACACCTTCACTTTGGTTATATTAGATGACTCTTCCAATGTAAAATGAAACTCTTGTTTAGAGACAACACTAAATCCACCTTTGGAGCAATCAATTTTGACTACCCAAACTTGTCTCCCACATGTGGGAATGAGGTTTTAAACTCATTTAGACTCTCAAAACCAAATGAAACCTCCCTTTGGACCCTTTACATTACTTGATTAAGCCCATTTTGGCTTATATTGCCAATGTTGGCAATTTTACAAAATATTGCACTTTTAGTGCACTTTACATCTTTTAGAGGCTTCGATAGCCTTATTACATTATTTAATACCTTTATAGGTCTTTTCTATTTACCCCTAACCTAGGATCAATCCTGATGCAGAGGATAGGGTGATGGACCCAAGTAACAACCCAAAATGAATAAATTTGTAACAATGTGCCAAGTGACCCTTCTAGGTCCTGATGGGAAAATCCTATAAAAAGTCAACTCTAAGATGTTTTTACGCTTTAATAGGTTTTTTCTACCCTATCTAGCATGTTCCCATCAACACCTTTCAGTTTCCATACCCTTCAAGCCAAAATGCATAATTCACCCAAATGTTGTCAATGCAAAAATTGCAAAGTTGCATTAGCAACTTTTGCAACAATTTAGCAACTTTTAGGAAATAACCATAAAACTATCTATATTCCTATATTCCTTTGAGGTTTTACTATTTCTGAACCTTTTCTAAGTCATAGAATTGGAATCAAGTGAAAAATGTAAAAATTGCACTTTTTGTGCAAAGTTGCATTGTTGAAAGTTGTAAAAGTTGCTCAAATTTGCAACTTAGTGGAAAAAATGTCATGGGATCGAACTGTCTACTCTATTAGCTCTAGGTGGCTGATTAAACCCTATCCTCAACCTCATCTTGTCCCTTTTAGTTCTCGAACATTCTCGGGCAGGCCGCACCAGGATGTCCCCAAGGGTCACTGAATCCCATAGGGCTGCGATCTTTAACGAGGCATATCTCAAAGCTCGTGCAAGGTATGGATGTGATTCTAGTTCCTATAGGACCATGTTGTAGATACCTACAATAACCTCTCTCTCTTTTTGGAGATCACATTCCATTTTCATTTTACAACGCCATCTCGAGTGATGCTGAAACTTGCAGTGTTGGCTAGTACAAAGTTGCCAACTGCCAAATCTCTCTCACCTTTCATCATGGGATCGAATTGTTTACTCCATTAGCTCCAAGTGGCTGAGTAAACCCTATCCTCAACCTTGTCCTATCCCCTTTAGTGCTCAAACGTTCTCGGGCATGTCGAACCAGAATGTCCGCAAGGGTCACTAAATCCCATAGGGCTGCGATCTTTGACGGGGCATATCTCAGAACTCGTGTAAGGTATGGATGCAATTCTAGTTCCTACAAGACCGTGTTGTAGATACCTACAATAACCTCTCTTACTTTTTAGAGATCACATTCCATTTTCATTTTACAACACCATCTCAGGTGATGCTAAAACTTGCAGTGTTGGCTAGTACAAAATTGCCAACTACCAAATCTCTCTCACCTTTCATTGTGGGATCAAACTGTTTTCTCCATTAGCTCCAGGTGGCCAGGTAAACCCTATCCTCAACCTTTTCTTGTCCCCTTCAGTGCTCAAACGTTCTCGAGCATGCCGAACTAGAATGTCCCCAAGGGTCACTAAATCCCATAGGGCTACGATCTTTGATGGGGCATATCTGGGAGCTCGTGCGAGGTATGGATGCGATTCTATTTCCTAAAAGACCATGTTGCAGAGACCTACAATAACCTCTCTCACTTTTTGGAGATCACATTCCATTTTCATTTTACAATGCCATCTCGGGTGATGTTGAAACTTGCAGTGTTGGCTAGTACAAAGTTGCCAACTGCCAAATCTCTCTCACCTTTCGTCGTGGGATCGAATTGTCTGCTCTGTTAGCTTTGGGTGGCTGATTAAACCCTATTCCCAACCTTTTCCTATCCCCTTCAGTGCTTGAACATTCTCGAGCATGCCACACCGAAATGTCCCCAATGGTCACTAAATCCCATAGGGCTACGATGTTTGACGGGGCATATCTTAGAGCTTGTGTGAGGTATGGATGCAATTCTAGTTCCTATAGGACCATGTTGTAGAGACCTACAATAACCTCTCTCAATTTTTGAAGATCACATTTCGTTTTCATTTTACAATGCCATCTTGGGTAATGTTGAAACTTACAGTGTTGGCTAGTACAAAGTTGCCAACGGCCAAATCTCTCTCACCTTTCATCATGGGATCAAACTGTCTACTTCATTAGCTCTGGGTGGTCGGGTAAACCCTATCCTCAACCTTGTCCTGTCCCCTTTAGTGCTCGAATGTTCTCGGGCACGTCGAACCAGAATGTCCCCAAGGGTCACTACATCCCATAGGGCTGTGATCTTTGACGGGGCATATCTCGGAGCTCGTGCAAGGTATGGATGTGATTCTAGTTCCTACAAGACCATGTTGCAGATACCTACAATAACCTCTCTCACTTTTTGGAGATCACATTCCATTTTCATTTTACAATGCCATCTCGGGTGATGCTGAAACTTGCAGTGTTGGCTAGTACAAAGTTGCCAACTGCCAAATCTCTCTCACCTTTCGTCGTGGGATCGAACTGTCTACTCCGTTAGCTCCAAGTGGCCAAGTAAACCCTATCCTCAACCTCATCCTATCCCCTTCAATGCTTGAACGTTCTTGGGCATGCCAAACTGGAATGTCCCCAAGGGTCACTAAATCCCATAGGGCTGCAATCTTTGACGGGGCATATCTCGGAGCTCGTGCGAGGTATGGATGCAATTCTAGTTCCTATAGGACCATGTTCTAGAGACCTACAATAAGCTCTCTCACTTTTTGGAGATCACATTCTGTTTTCATTTTACAATGCCATCTCGGGTGATGTTGAAACTTGCAGTGTTGGCTAGTACAAAGTTGGCAACTGCCAAATCTCTCTCGCCTTTTATCGTGGGATCGAACTATATGCTCTATTAGCTTCAAGTGGCCGGGTAAACCTTATCCTCAACCTTGTCATGTCCCCTTCAGTGCTTGAACGTTCTCAGGCATGCCAAACCGGAATGTCCCCAAGGGTCACTAAATCCCATAGGGCTACAATCTTTGACGGGGCATATCTTGGAGATCGTGTGAGGTATGGATGTGATTCCAGTTCCTACAAGACCGTGTTGTAGAGACCTAAAATAATCTCTCTCACTTTTTGGAGATCACATTCTATTTTCATTTTACAATGCCATCTCGGTGATGTTGAAACTTGCAGTGTTGGTTAGTACAAAGTTGCCAACTACCAAATCTCTCTCACCTTTCATCGTGAGATCGAATTGTTTGCTCTGTTAGCTCCGGGTGGCCAGGTAAACCCTATCCCCAACCTCATCCTATTCCTATGTGACAATGGATAATAAATATTGACTAACTTTAAAGATGTTAAGAAAAGGGGAAATTTAGTTAACAACATTGAAAATTTAGTTTAAAACATTGATAAATTGTTAATGAAGATAAAATATTGAATGGACTTATATCAAAGGTAGTGATATAAAAATATAAGATATGAGTCAAAGGGGGATAAATGAACTATTGGTGAATGCTAACAGGGAGAGAAGTGTTATAGTTAATATATGACTCAAGCAAAGACATGAAGTAGAGAAGTGTTGCAAGGAGGAGATGAATGGTTTATTAGTTCTATGAGTATTTTCATGAGGGGGAATATATAATAGAAAAAAGTGGAAACATTATTGTGTTTCATCATAATTTGAAGATGATAAATATTGGTGAATAGAGGAGGTCTGAGGCCATGCACCAATTCATGCACCAATTATCTAGTAATTACTTTGAAAACCAAACCTAGTGTGACCTTATTAGGTCTATGTACTTTACATGGGTTAGGTGCTACATGAATGGAATTGGGAATCTAGGCTTTGGAGTCTTAAATAAATTTCAAAAGGGTGTCTGAATCTACCCATAGAATAGTTAGATTTCAACCTAAGAGGAATTTAAGTCCAAAAAATTAGATTAGGAGACCTACAAGGAATTCTATGATGGTCAACATTTTGTACTATATGACAATTGGAGGGTTAAACCAAGAGTTGATTCTCAATTAGTTCAACATAAGGAAGGTGTCCCAATAGAAACTTGGGGTTGGTGAAGCCATTGGTGAAGAGTTACAGTTATTGGCTTGGAATAGGGCTACTGTCCCTAAAACAAAAAGGTGCAAGATCTTGATTGGAGAAATACTCACCTTGGAGGAGTTCACAAATGACCCTATCACTTTAGATAGGCCACAAAAATGATATCCTAAAGGAGTAAGATATTAGGAAGGCCACAAGTTTAGTTTGATAGATTAGGAAGAAGAAAGTGCTTAAACCTCACTTCTTGCTCAACATTTCTGCATTAGTGAGGGGGAGATGAAGAGGATAGATGGTTGCATCGATATGGAAAAAATAGAAATATGAAGAGGGGGGGGGGGGGATAAGAGAGAGTTAGATACAAGGATAACATGAGCCAAAACTACCAAATTGCAGTGCTTGAATCCTTCATTAGAAAATCGACACCCAAATTTGAATACGAGTCTACAAAACAACATGTTCCTTCCACTTGTCATACTCTTTTATTTCCTTTTAAAGATGCTCTATAATTTTCCATAACAGGCATTGTAAATTCGTTAACAAGTATAGCTCCCTCTTACAAGTATCTTATGTGTCATCTTAGATTCATCCCCCTCTCATGTGAGATATCTCTCTTTCTTAAACATCACAACTATTTATTAAACTTTTAATTTTACCTTAATCTAGTTACTATAGAATAATAACAACACATTTCAATCAACTTGTGATTATGTTACAATCATTAATGTATGAAAACACATAAAACTATCAGTGATTATGTTACATTTATGATTTTTAAAATGACTTTTTTTTGCAAATAATCCATTTTTTCTCTACTATCTCTGACATTTTTCAATTGATGATAAAGAATGGTGGTTATGTATTGAAGCTCAACAAGCTAATTGTGTTTTTTCTTCTTGTCTATATTCTTTTTGTAACAATGATTTTTTCTTCTACACAAACTTTGTGACCACTTGTGATCCAATTTTTTTTCTTATTTTTAACATAAATGTTTAGAGAACTTTTGATCTAATTTTGTTGGATAGAGTAATTTCAAACTACTGATTTCTTTAATGGAGTTCCCAATAAATCTCAAGGTTCTCATTTAGGTGACCAATTGCCAAGAGGTCCACAAATATTGCCTGATAAAGTCTATTGCCAATCAATATTGTATCAAAAATTCAAACTAATTAGGTATTGAATTAAACTTGACAAACAAATGATAGAGAAGGAAAACTTCAAACATGAACAAGATCATATATCATATGATGATGACATATTGCAAATGATTAACTTATGCTTAAACAATGATAAAGTTTATTGTTAATCAATATTCTATCAAAGTTTTGAATAGATTAGGTATTGAATTTAATTTCATACATGCACATATCTAATTTAATGTCATACACGAACATATCTAATTTAATGTCATACATGAACAAACATATCATATCATATGTCGTATATGAAAAAACATATCATAAGTCAAATAATGTCATACATCAAATATAGAATGTCATATACATCAAATGTGTATCGAATATGTCCACTAATATATATATATATATATATATATATATATATATATATATATATATATATATATATATATATATATATATATATATATATATATATATATACATGTCTAGATCAACTACATCTTTTCCTTCCCACGAGGGGAAGGAAACAAGTCTCTCGACGTCCTCTGCCATTGTGTGGAGGAAGACAATGGAGATGACGAGGCCCTCCTGACATGCTCACTCAACCTCTTGTTGAGGCTCTTCTCCAACTCCAACTAATACAAAGAAAGTAGATATGAATCAATATTTATTATACGTTGAAATCAAATATATGTATACACAAAATCAATTATTTTCTTACCACCAACAAATAGTCACTCTATAAGTTCACCTCAAATGCTCGTGGACGATCAGGCGTGATGAGACCCTACAACAATTCAATAAATATAATCACTTATAAATAACATTAGAAATTTTGAAATTAACTATTATAAACAACAACTAAAATGAAGAAAATTCTTTCATACCTCCGTTAGTGGCTGTGAGCTAGCCACAGCTGCGGCCACTCCACTATCAACAGACTGTCGCAGATGAGGAGGTGTGTCTGACATCATGAGTTGCATGTCATACAATACATGTTGCATCTAACATGAAACATAAAATAAATATAATCAAATGAATTAAATTAACATGAAACAACTGTACCTGTGTGAAGCTCATACGATGTCCATGCTCTGAGTTTGTGGTAAAGGTTGAGGGTCCTGTGGAGAACTGGTGCACATGCATAATTTTTTTTGTCAATCCTTAATATGATTACGTAATAAATATATGTATTAATTAAAATGATTAAATCGATACATACCTCGGGACTCGTGGAAGGGACAAAAAATGGGCCTGGAGGATTGTTGCTAGGCCCAACAACACTCTGACCCTGAATTTTGAACAATGTCAATAGATGCTAATTAATTAATCATTCACTATACATATGAAACGTGATCAAATTAGTAAATTATAATTGTAATTTCCCTTTGTGTCAATGCCAAATGTGTCGTTCAGGAACTAATTGGTGACAAGCCCATCATCTGCACCATCTCTAGCATGAGTGCCAAATGTGCATAGGGATCCGCATGAAGTGCACATGTGACCACAATGCACAAAAGGCTCCCCCTCAACTAATGGGCTTGTGGAATGGATGAGGGTCTGCATCAAAGCATTAATGGTCCCTAGAGTGCTAGCCTCTACATTTTCCTTCACAATTGAAGGAATAGTCACATGCTCGCGTTGTGGCTTGACCATAGGTGCCCTGACTATATTAAGGTCACGATGTCCTCTCGACCTCTCAAATGATGACCCCCCACCTCTACCCTGGGAGTCTAATATATCAAAATAATTAGGGATCTCCCCAAGGACAAACTCACAATATAATTTTTTCAAAAAATACATGGGGACCTCATGATTGTTGCAAGGAGCGGCATCAAAAATCATCCACCATCTATCCCAAAAATTGTTTCTAATAGCATCATGTATGCACCAATGGATGGGGAATTGTTTAGTACCCTCTCTAACAGTATTTTGCTCACCGAGTTTTCTAAATAATGCACATATACTACCTTTTGGTATTTCTTTTTTTTTAACATCTTCATATGACAATTTATTTGCATAAAATATTTTTGGTCATCCCTCTTAACCCACCAAATATCTAACTGACCACTAACTGAGGCTATCTGGGTGTTAATGGATTCGAGGGATGATGCTAATTGAGCCCTCATTGGATTGGTTTGTCTGAATTCTTTCAACCGAGCAATGAGTCTTTCTAATTCAGTTTTGCCTCTCTCTATTTCATTTATTATATTTTCTTGTTTGCCTGGTGGAGGTCTTGCAATTGGTTCAGATTGTGGAATTTTTTGTTCTTCTTGAGGAGGGTTTTGGTTTTGAGGGTTTTGAGGCTCTTGTGGATTTTTCAGTTGATTATGGACATTTCCTGATAAAAAATCAATTGAAATCCAAACAAATAAACAAATCTAAATGAAATTTGTAAAAACCCTACAAAACAATATAAAAAACCTACAAAACAATATGAAAAACATATTAAACAACGCAAAGTTAATTTTATATCACTTACGGCATCGTCGTGGGTGTGCTTGTTGTCTTCGATTTTGTTGGCGAGGAGGCATATTGGCAAATGATGGTAAAAATTTGGGTTTTTGACCCGCGTATGCACTGTTCTCTGTGGGAATAGCAAAAAAAGAAGATAAAAATGATGGGCTGCGGGTCTGCAACCCATCATATATACTTTTTTGATTGCGCAAATAGCACGTACATGCTATTGAAATTAGGGAAAAAAAAAAAACCTTGTCACCTTTTTGGCACCACAATTTGGTGCATATGCCCTAATACTTCCATATTTTCCCCTCAACAATCAATGCAAGCCACAAATCAAGGGATCAACAATTTTTCCTTGCACACCCAATGGAATAGAGCTAAACATATTTACCAAAGTTAATGTGTATTTTGGAGACTTTTAGCTTGAATGTAACAAGAGAGTGCACATGAAAAGTAGTGGTCGAGATTGAGTTAGGGAAAATACCTAAATTACTAATCTTAATTTGATTGCTCCTCAATATAGTCATACAAACCTAGTTCCCATTGCCTAGGAGATGTTTCTCTATTGTCAAAATGAGTTGAGGATTATTGAGCTTGAAAGGCAGTATAGTATCCTCTAGCATTCCTTATGCATGCTAGAGGCCTCCCTTGAGGAACCATATTTGATAGAAGAGCCTATCATTTAAGACCATGCTAAAAGAAAGGAATCTCCAAAAATTTCACATCTGACATGAGATGAACCCTTTCAAAAAAAATCTCAAAGTCTTCATTTTAGTCCCTGATGCCATATATGATTTCATTATTCAAAGGAAATGCAATGGTTTGGCACACAAGGAAAAATTCATGAGAAAAGTCAAGAAGGCCCATAATTGACATAAGGGAGCAAGGAAAACCTCACCTTGATGCATCCAGAGGTTGATGGTCTAAGTTTCATCTTTTTTGAGCCCCCTTGTTTCATCAAATTTGATGAGGTTTCCACTATAAAAGATTCAACAAATGAAGACACACCTCTAAGAGAAGTTTCATTATGGGAATCCCTACCTGAGGCCTTCAACAAGAAAGGAGAAAAAGAAGATAATTAAATGTGATTCTAAGATGAGTTGGAAGCCTTTTGTGCTTCATTTAATGAAGGTAACTTGATGTTTGGATGAAGTCATTCCTTGCATCCTAACTATTAGAACCATCAATTACCTTGCCTCCAAAATGGATTGACACACCTCTTGTGACAACTCATTTGGAAAGGATTCATGGATGCCCAATAACTTTTAGAACCATTCACTTATTAATGTTGAGTTCATGCTCACATCAAAGCATGAGGATAGGTTTATAAAAGATAAATATGCACTTCTACACATAATATCAAAAGAAGTACCCAAGTTGAGTCATGATTTGGATACCTCTGACATATCACACCTGAGAAGTGTAATGCCTATGTTACCTTTATTTTTCCATAATTTTCTAATTAAAAAATAAAAACTAGGCCACAAGGATGACTACTTTCCAAGCCTAGTAAATGGCTTCTTACAAAAAATTAGTTGTTAGTTAGTGTAAATAGTTAGGTTTTTCTTTGTGGTGTGGTTTTCATTTTTTAAAATTATTACTATGCAAGGACACATTTATAGGTGGTGTGTAATCACCAATCCCCTATTATTCTATGTATCATGTGTTGAACTATTATAGGTGTGTCTCAGTCTATTTGTGTTTTATGCGGTATCCTCTTTAGGAATATGTTTTCTAGGAAGTGACTTCTTATTTTTTGACCCTTATGAGAACTATTTGTTTTAATGCATGGGGTCTTATAGATTGCTTCTTGTTGAGAAAATGTGTACTTTTTTTTTGAGTAATGTACCTTGGACCCTTCCAGATGCCTCCCATGACAAGATATGAATTTGTGAGCCCTATGTCTAGATCTTTGGCTTCTCGTCCTGCCAACAATGAAGGACATGTGGTGCACCATATTGAGACTGAATGAAGGCACAAAGTTCTTACCAAAGAAGGTTGATTTCCACACAAATACCACTTGAAAAATTCTAAGCCTATCCAATAAAACTTTGATTTCACATTTTACCTCCCCTTAGATTAGGCTATTGGATTGAAGGATTTTCTCCTTCCTTTTCTCCAAACAACAAAAATGAAGAGACAAATTCTAAAATCCTAGAGATTGTGTTGTAGGGCATGCATCATCCCACTAGACCAACACTTCAAAATTTTCTACTCAATAATCGACATGGACCACAAATCAAGGGATCAATATCTTTTACTTGTACACTCAATGGGACAAAGCTAAATGTATTTACCAGAGTTAATGTATGTTTTGGATATTTTTAGCTTAAATGTAGCAAGTGAGCACATACAACAAGTGGTTGAGGCTCAATTAGGACATGTACCTAAATTACTACAACTATGCTAATTGAGTTACTCCCCAACCTAGTCATATGAACCTAGTTCCCAATGTCTGGGAGATGTTGCTCAATGTTCAAAATGAGTTGAGGAATATTGAGCTCAAAAATTAGTAGAGTGTCCTCTAGCATTCCTTATTTATGGTAGGGGCCTCCCCTAGGTTACCGTATTTGACAAGAGAGCTTGCCACAGAAGACCAAGCCAAAAGTAACGAGACTCCAAAAGTTTCATGTCCAATAGGATATGAACCCTTTTCGAACAATTACTCAAAGTTTTCCTTTTAGTTCTTGATGCTAGATATGATTTCGCTATTTAAATGAGGCCAAGTGTTTTGGTTTACAAGGAAAAAGTAAGAAGAAAAGTTAGTAAGGCCTACAACTAACATAGGAAAATGAGGAAAACTTTTCCTTGATACATCTAGACGTTGATGATCTAAGTTTCCCCTTTTTTAAGCTCCCTTATTTCAATGAATTTAACAAGGTTTCCACTATAAAAGATTCAAAAAATGCAGAGACACCTCTGAGAGAAGTGTGTAATGTCCCCTCTTGGGATCCATCTTTATTTCTCTTATAATTCTTGACTTAGGGTTTAGAATAGATTTTATTTATAATACATAAATATTATTGATAATTTTGTGAACTTTTACAATTGGAAATATACAAGGTTTATTTCCTTACACAATATGTTTACCCAAAATTATTGAAGTCCCTGAATAATATATATAAGGTAAATAATCATCTCATATATGAGAATAAGTATATTTACTTCCCATAATAATTTTATCACTTATATTGATGTGCTTACTTTGGGCCACTATATTATTTTCTCTTACTTAATTAGTTGCTTATTACCTTTAATGTTTCTTTACCATTCAAGTTCTATTATTAGCCTTTGTTTTTGTTTCCTTTTATCATTTCCAAAGACTTCTTCCTCTATTAAATGTTATATCCTTATTGTCTCATCCCCCCTTATTTACTTATATATTTATCACTTCCTTTTTATTAAAAATTCTTTTTATATTAATCATAATGGTGGCAATGTATGCCAAAACACCTTATGTTTACTCAACTACTTGTTTTGACTCTCTCTTTCTCCTTATTTGTGGTTATTTCCTTCATATCCATAGTTTACTCCTTATTGGTGGCTTAATCTTATTTGTGGCTTACTCTTCTTGGTGTTTTCTCTTCTCATCCTTATATAGAGTTATTCCTTCTCTATTCCCAATTAATGTTCTATGAAAACTATAAGTGAGATAAAAAATAAAATGAAATGTAAGTTGTGTTGAACTTTTAAAAACTACAAAAATAAAACTAAAATAAAACCCATACACACAGATGAAAGATATAGACATAGATTTTATAATGGTTAGTCTAATCTGGACTATATCCACTCTACAAGTAGGGACAAATCTCTTTATTAATCTTAGTTTTCAGGTTACATACGGTAGCTCAAAAATAGTCACATATTTCATGAATTATAAATTCCATATTTGGCATCACAACATCTATAAGATGAACAATTTTGGAAATTTTTTATTATAGCCTCGGAGAAATGATTGGGATTTACAGTCATGTAGAACCTTTACAAAATAGAGTCATTACAGTCTCCCACTTGAAGTCCAATCAGTATTGCAATAAGAGGTGCACAGAGATATCCCCCACTTTTCAAATTTATTTATCATGGACAAGTAGGCCTTCAGAGGATCTTAACAATTCTAGGCCTTGCTCCAACACACTCTAAATAAGTCTTTTCCACATTAAATCATAATAAAAAAACATCTTCTCTTTTAGGTGCGAAAAACATTTATGTTTCCATAAAAGAATTTAGTTACCATATTCAAACTATTCCAAGAACCATGGTAGATAATCCAATAGGAACTTTTCCCTATGTGTTCTCATACTTTTAAATCTTTCCATCAAATTTCATGATCACCCATTTCCAATTTTTGGATGACATTTCTACTTGTGTTATTGTTACTTTTTTAGTATCCATATGAGTTTTTTCTCTCATAGGTTGACCATGTAAGTATTGGAAAAATAAAATACCATATTTAAAATAGAGAAAGAAGGAACTTCTAGCTTATTTTACTGAATAATGTATACAAATTTATACAATATCTTGACCCATCAACATTCCTAAATGACTACTAATTAGATTGAGAACAAACTACTTCATGATTGAAAACACACACATAAACTTGATAGCTAATTGAAACTTATGAACACCTAACTCAAACACATCTACAACTAGAAATTGCTTCAAACTAAAACTCTTTGACTCACCTAAACTGAAATTGTGTGCAAGAAACTCAAACAAGGTTTTAGATTACGGTAAGAGAAAGTTTTGAAGGGACCCAAAACCCTTTACAAAAAACTAAAGATAAACATTAAAGCACCACTAGGTTTTACAAGGACCTGAAACCTAAAGTTAAAACACATCAAAACTAGTTTTACAGGGACCTGAAACCAAAAATTTAACCATAAAAAATGACTAGGTTTTACAAGGACCTGGAACCTATAGTTTTAAAACATGCTGAAAAGTAGAAGAAAAAAACTAAGGACCACCAAGACCAGCAACCAGCACACCCGCTCCATAGTCAACACCTAAAACAACTCTTTGATAATGTTCACCACCTCTTTACCTGCTTTTGTAGTACTTTGGATAATGTCAACTAGAGAAGGAATATGAGCCTCAAGAGCCTCAACAACCTTTTTCCTTGTGCTCTACTTGGTTCTCTTACTAGGCCCACCTAGACTTCCCATCCCTGTATTACCAAGAGGCATTATCTCCTCATTACTCTTCTTACCCAGACTGGTCACTGCAGCACATAGACTAGAGGTGACATGTTCCATTTTTTGACCACTTTCCTTTATAAGGTGGCAAAGCTCTTGTTCATACTCTTTAAGTTTATGAGGGATGTTACCAATTTGCACTTCCATCTAGGTTCTCTTTGCTCATTCAACATCCAATTATTTCTACATAACCCCCATTATATTCTTTAGAATCATTAATACATTATACAACCAAGAAACCGCTCTGAAGAGAAGTCTTCGCTTTAAGCTTAGTAGTGTGAAGGAAGGATATTTTCATCACTACCCTCAACCACATTCCTAGGCTTAGAAGTGGTCACAGTATTGATCTGGGTATCAGTATTAATGTACATAT
This sequence comes from Cupressus sempervirens, assembly GCA_028749045.1. Taxonomy (NCBI): domain Eukaryota; kingdom Viridiplantae; phylum Streptophyta; class Pinopsida; order Cupressales; family Cupressaceae; genus Cupressus; species Cupressus sempervirens. Next base: position 702,450,983 of record CM053789.1, on the reverse strand, counting down.
TCTTCATCCTTTCCTCATTTTTACCTTTACTTTGGCTATTGTCCTTACCCATAGGGCCTTTATCTTCATTTTCCTTACCATTTTCTCCTTACTAGCATTATGGGAAGAGTGATCACTCTGTTTACCATCATCCTCCCCGAGTGCTTCCGACCCCACATTTGAGTTAGTATTTCTATCCTAACTTCCCTCTGCATTATCTTTACTAGAAGACACTCCTTTACTCCAAGAGTAGCCATCCAAGTTAGAACTTTAGAACTAAGATCCCTCATTTCCATTTTCTCATCATTGTCCAAATTCTTAGATTTAGTAATTTCCTCAACATGTTTCTTAGTCATTTCCCATTTGAAAACCTTCTTGCTAGAGCTAGCCCTTCTTCCAACTTAATTCTCTTCGAGTGGGTCTCACTTCCAGTCCCTTTCCTTTTCACAAGAACTGGAGAGGGATTTATAGCCTTACTTTTATAGTTGTTTTCCATTAGTAAAATTAAACCTTCATGAAGCACAAGACAGGACTCTTTCTTTCTATGTGCATAAAGGCTAAGAAGCAGAGAGTATTTCAAAAAAAAATGGGAAGGAAATCCTATATTTGTGCCTAAAATGATTTAGGAAAACAAAGTGAAATTTATGGACTCTCTTAGCCCTACCATCAAGAATAAAAATACTCATGTATACAGGACATCACATCCCTTCATATAACTTTAATTTGATTCAATTCGTAGAAATTCCCATTCTTCTCCAAATTCTTCTCTTCAGCTTCTGTCTTTGGAAATTTCTTGAAAGCCACATTGGAGATGCTAGTCTCATTACTGAATTTGATCCCTTCCATAGGAAGCCCCATAACCTCAGCAATAAATTCTTCAATCAATTTCACCGTGACCCCATGCAAAGTAACCATATCTTCAAACTAGTTTTTGAAGAAAGCTTCCATAATGTGGGGTTTATACCCATGAAGTCTCTCAATGTAGGTTGTCACATTACCTTTCTGTAAAATTTCCCACATAGAGGCCTTAGCCTTCAATGCCCTACAATTTCTCGGCTCTTGCTTTCTTGGTTCCTCACCCATCTCAAAAACCTAATAATCTTTGTAAAACACTAGAGTAACGAAAACCAAAAAAGGAAATAAAGTATTGAGGATTACCGAGGAACTAATACCTTTACTTACATGCCAAATGCAAGTCATAAAAGTGCAAAGGTACTTCCTAGGGAATCTCAAACTATCCACTATAAATCCACCACTCTTCTTCATAAATTTTCCAATCTTAGGAAATCTTTCCTTCTCTAGCATGTGCCCTGTCATTATTAACAATCATTGTTAGCTCCATGTCTTTGCATAGGTCAACATGCCACCTCAACTTGATTTCCCAATAGACATCTTGGTTGGCAATCCAATTGGCAATAGAATTACTCTCTCAAAAAATATGGGAGAATATAACATTATCAAATTTGTTAATAAGGTTTTTGATTTCCTTAATACTTGATTCAATAGTCCAAGTAATTGGATTCTTGTTATTGAGAAACAATCATTTATTTACTATGTTGGAACATTGAATCCAACATTAGTTTTCAACCAAAATGCATATCATTGGAAATTAATGAAAAATAACAACTTTGGCAGCATTGGAATTAAATCCCCAAATCTGTGATAGGAATGACTATTGAAAAATTATTTATGTTGATAAGGCCAATTCAAATGTTGATTTAATAGGGTTGGGCTCTATCACCTCCATGCTCAGACAACACATATCATTGGTGGTAGTATTTTTTTGCTAAATCTGTCTTACCCTCTACCAAAGCACTGTGAACTCCCTTCACCAGTGTCAAAGCACCTAGCAACCTTCAACACTTCCATGGGTGCCTTCACATTATTAAAAAAAAATCAGAATACTCTTATCAAGAGATGAAATAGGTGATCCAACATGCTCCATCACAAGAAGTGATTGCCTTTGCAATAGGTCAAGCACATGATCTTTATCGCATGCCACATTCATCTTTAGAAACACATTCTCACAAGGTTGTTATCCACTCAAGAAATAAGGACCAAAGGTTTTGGTGTTGGAATAATATTTATTTAATTAGTAGTAGGAATGTATTTAATGAATGCTCTACAACTTTCCACTTACCCCATGAAGCTTCTTTCTTTGAAGAATATGTAAATTAAAAAATACAGAGAACTCTCTAGAATGCTTCCTTCTTGTGCCTCTCAAGAAATCTCTAGAAATTTGTATAAGCTCTATAAATAGAGCATTCGTCTCAATTGTAAATGCATGAACAAAAAATTATAGTGCTTTTCTTATAAAGTGTGCATCCTTGATATAGTCAATCTTGTTTTTACTACTTTGTTTTTCTGTTTGTGTTGTTGTTATAAATAGTTCATCATGGTATCATAGCACTTTCAATTTTTTGGGCTGTGAATATATGTTATTTTTGGTATGAATGTTTATGCTTGTAGGTTGTAATCTAGGAGTGAGTAGCACTAACATTTCTTCTTTTGAGAAAAAAAGAATATTGCAGTAAGAGAAAAGGGAGTTTTTTTAACAATTTGGTGAGAAAAATTCAATCTCAATATGGGTATTAGTTTTCTTTTAAATCTCTTTCATTCTCATTCAAAAAGGAGAGAACTTTATTATGGAATCACTTGGTGTTACTTTTCCCATAGTTAAATTGAATGGAAAAAATTACTATGATTGGGTATCTCATATTGAAATAACTCCAACTCTTCAAAATTGTTATGATGTTGTGACTGGTAGTGAAATTAGGCCTAAAAATTTAGGAAAGGATCAAGATAATTGGGGTAGAAAGGACTAGAAGGTAGCAACACTAATCAAGCTTACACTTTCAGAGGAGTTTTTCCAAAAGTTCTTAATGAGAGAAGTGTAGTCAAAGTATGGGAAATTTTGAAGAATCTAAATCAAAATTTAGGTGATGTATGGATCTTATCTCTTACTATTGAGTTATACAATATGAAATTAGCAATCTCGCAAGAGATAGTCCCACATTTAAGTAAATTAAAGGAAAAGAAAAATGAGCTTGCTTCTCTTGGAAAAGGTATAGATGATAGATATTTTTGTGCAAATTATATTACAAAGTCTCACAAGATATTATCAATCATTTATAAGGAGATTAGATAAAAAAGATAAATTAAAAAGTATTAAATTTGAAGAATTGTGTGCTAAATTAGTTCAAGAAGAGAAAAAACAAGTTAAAGAAAAACAATCATTTGACGATGAATCTCAAGCATTTGTAATGAAATGAAAACACTATTATAAGAAGTCACAAGATAATCAATTTAAAGAAAGAAATTGGAAGTATGAAAATAAAGGTGCTTCATCTATGGATAATAATAGAAGTAAATGGAAATGCAATTATCATGGCAAGATGGGTCATAAAGAAAATGAATGTTTCAAAAAGAAAAGAGATACAAAGAAGAATATAAATAATTCTACAAAATTTAATGAGTCTAAGAGAAATTCCTTTTGGTGTTGCACTTAAAGAAAATAATTCTTTCAAAGATGATTGGGTTATTGATTCTAGTGCTACACAATACATATATCATAATGAGAAACAATTGAATCAGTAAGTGAAAATAATTTTGAGAAAATATATTTGGGGGATAATAGTGCTTTAGAAGTTAAAGGGACTGGTAATATCAAGGTTGATAATGAATTGTTCAAAAATGTGAAGTTAGTCCTTGAACTAAAAAGAAATCTACTTTCAGTATCTCAAATTACAAGTCAAGGATATAAAATAGAATTTTACAATGATAAGTGCTTAATCAAAGATGTCAATGATAATTATAGTTATGACAATTGGTAAAATGGAGAATGGACTATATAAGTTTCAATAATTTACTTCGAAATATGGAGATAAACATATGTGTTAAATTGCCCAATATGATGATATGAGCAGGTTATGGCATAAGTGTTTGGGGCATGTCAATTTTCAAAGTCTTAAGCATATGGAGAGATTAAAAATGGCACATGGACTTCGAAAGATATCATCAAACCCAAAGGTATGTGAGGGACGTGCAATGGGATAAAAACATGTAGAAATTTTCCCACAAGGTAAATCATGGAGAGCAAAAAATCTTCTACATTTAGTTCAGATGTAATGGGTCATTTTAAAATACCTTCAATTAGAGGATCAAGGTATGTTTTCACTTTTGTAGATGATTATAGTAGAAGAATTTTCTTGTATTTTTCACAAAATAAGGATGAAGTATTTCAAAAGTTTAAAGAGTTTAAATCCTTGATAGAAAAACAAAGTGGAAAATATTTAAAGATAATAAGAACTGATAGAGGGACTGGATACATGAATAAGGCCTTTTTAGATTTTTGTAAAGAACATGGCATAAAGAAGGAATCAATTGTCTCTAATTCACCCCAACAAAATGGGGTCGCTGAAAGAAAAAATAGAAATATAATAGAAATGGTTAGGTGTATGCTTCATTCTAGAAATCTAGAAGCTAAATTTTGGGCTGAAGCAATTCACACCATCGTATGTATCTTGAATAGAACACCTACTAAGGTAGTTTTGAACATAACAGCAAAAGATGCATGAAGTGGAAGAAAGCCTACAGTATCTCATTTTAGATTTTTTTGTTGTAATGAATATGCTCACATTCCTAATGAAAGAAGGAGAAAACTTGAAAGGAAGAGTGAGAAATGCACAATGGTTGGATATAGTGAGGAATAAAAAAGATATAGGTTATACAATCCTAAAATAAATGAAATCTATATTAAAAGAAATGTATGGTTTGATAAAGATGTTAAGAATAATAACTCCCCATCATTACCCTTATTTCCAAATTTTATTGATGAAGGGAAGTCTACCTCTATCAATGATCAAATTCAAGGCATCCATTCCTCTGTGGGAGAAGAAACAAAAATTAAAGAACCAAGTAAAATTGATAATGAAAATCCAAGGAAAATTAGAAGCATCCAAGAAATCTATCAAGAAGGTCCTAGAAACATATTTTCTAAATATGCTCTTGTGACTAAGGTGATGCAGGTTGACACTCCAAGCATGTGTGAAGAAGCAAAAGGAAAATATGAGTGGGGAGTAGCTATGAAAGAAGAATACAAATCTTTTACAAATAATCGAACTTGGGAATTAACAACACTTCCAAAAGGAAAAATGTAGTCGGTTGCAAGTGGACCTTTAAAAAAAAGTTCACATCAGATGGAGCCATTGAAAAATACAAAGCAAGGTTAGTGGCTAAAGGTTTTTGACAAAAAGAAGGTATAGACTATATTGAAACCTTTTCTCCAGTAGCTAAAATGAATTCCATTCATACAATAGTTGCTTTAGCTACCAAGTTTGGTTGGAAATATTTTCAAATGGATGTAAAAAGTGCATTATTGCATGGTGACTTAAAGGAAGTAATTTACATACAATGACCTCCACGATTTATTAAATATGGTGAAGAAAATTTGGTGTGTAGACTAAGAGAATTAGTCTATGGTCTTAAGAAAGCACCAAGAGCATGGTACTCCAAACTAAATAAGTACTTTCTAGATGTTGGATTTAACAGAAGTAAAGTTAATTCAAATGTATATGTAAAATATAGTAATGATAGAGTTGTTATCATTGTATTGTATGTGGATGACTTGATTATTATAGGAGATCACACACATAATATTGAGATAACTAAAGATCAACTCAAGCAATTTTTTGAAATAACTCATAATTTAGGACTAATGCACTACTTTTTGGGCATACAAGTATTACAAAAAGAAGGAAGGATCTTTTTTTCTCAAACTAAATATGCTCTTGATGTATTAAAGAAATTCAATATGAGTGATTTTAAACCATCTAATACACCAGTGAAGTAGGATTAAAGTTGAGTGCCAACTCTACTCAAAATAAGGTGGATGGAAATTTGTATAAGCAACTCTTGTTGGAAAAAAATTGTATCTTACTATAACTGGACAAGATATAGCATATGTTGTTGGTATGTATCCAGATACATAGCAGATCCACATATCGAACATTGGAAAGTAGCCAAAAGAATATTAAGATACATTAAGGGTACTTACTAGCTTGGCATTGAGTACAAATTTGGAGGAGAGCCTACTCTAGTTGGATATACATATTTTGATTATGCAAGTGACATTGATGGTATAAAATCAACTTCAAGGTATATCTTCCATCTTGGATCAAGACCAATCTCTTGGAGCAAGAGAAAGCAATCCACAGTGTCACTCTCATCGAAAAAAGCTAAATATATTGGCTCATCAAAGGCATCTCAAGAACCATTGTGGCTTAGAAAATTACTTGAAGAATTACACCATCCACAAGACTCTCCAACTATAATATTTTGTGACAATCAAAGCACTATCAAGCTAGCAAAAAATCAAGTATATTATGCAAGATCCAAGCATATAGAAGTGAATCATCATTTTTTCCGAGATCTAATTGAAAGTCAAGAGGTTGAGCTACAATTGTATGGAACAAAAGGTCAAGTTGTTGATATATTTAAAAAAGCGTTATCTATTGTCAAATTTACCAAGTTTAGAGATCTATTAAAACTTAAGGATGTTCCTATCCTCTCAAAATAAACATTATGGGGGAGTGTTGGAATAATGTTTATTTAATTAGTAGTAGGAATGCATTTAATAAATCCTCCAGAACTTTCCACTTAGCTCATGAAGCTTCTTTCTTTGAAGAATATGTAAATTAAAAAATATATAGAAGTCTCTAGAATGCTTCCTTCCTATGCCTCTCAAAAAATCTCTAGAAATATGTATAAGCTCTAAAAATAGAGCATTCCTCTCAATTGTAAATGCATGAAAAAAAATTATAATGCTTTATTACTAAAGTGTTCATCCTTGATATATTTAGTATTGTTTTTGTTGCTCTATTTTTACTATGTTTTTCTCTTTGTGCTATTGTTATAATCAGTTCATCACTTTGCCCTTGAATATGCCAAACTATGTTCATTGCCTCAAGATTTATGAATAGGTTTGAAAGAAAGTGTACAATCTTCTATGGACTCTTGGTAGACTTGTGATACACACTTATCATCATGAGATAGAGTGTGAGCATTATAATCTCCACCATGAAACTCAACATCCCTTGTGTCCTCAGAAAGATTAATAAATTTAAGAAAATTATCAGTACTTCTCTGCCACATGGTGTTGTTCAAGCAATGAACATTTCCCCTCAGATTCAAAGACCCATAAGTAGAGCACCCTACCACTAGAGAAGAAGTTGGTGCATTGTTGGGAGTCTTATACCACCTATCCATAGTGAGAGTGTCAAGAGGAGGAATTTATGAAAGTTGAATTGCCTCATAATTATGCCAAACAAGCATGGTCCTCTTGAGGTTTGAATCATTTTTATGTGGCCTTCTCTCTTCTTCATTTGTTCCTTCATCTTCATGCACAAAGGAAAATGTAGTTAATGTATTCCACTTTACATCTACTACTGTAATTTGTAACAATAAATCAACCTCATTCCTAGACTTATCAGAAGGTTTTAGATCACACACAACCTTGAGCCTAGGGATCTCTCTGGCCTGCTTGAGCTCTATAATCCATGTGCTTGTAATATCTCCAGTTGTCAGGCATGTTGAATCCTCTTGTGGTTTCTTTCCACCAAGGGGAAACATCTCTATCAACATGACATACATTTTTGTGAGAAAAGAGTTATTTATGAAGATCACATCATTTTCCTCTTCCTGAAACATAGATTATTCAAGCAAATCCCACTCTTTCTCAAAGTTATCTTTCTCAACATTTAGTATGCAACTCAAAACCTCCAACTTCTAGTCCAAAAAAAATAGTTGGTCTATTAGTAAATAATTATCTTCTTCCAATCTAACATCTTTTTCCTTTTTATAATCCTCCTCAGTCTTGGCCTCAACTTCCTCTACTTCATCCTCACTTGCTTCAGCATCCTCCTCTTTAGTCGAATCTAAATTTTTAAGAAATTCTTCAATAACAAAACCAATGTCATCATCTTCTTCCTCTATCTCTACTCAAGTCAAGCTAACTCTAATACCAATTGTTAAAAATTTGCAGTAATAAAACTAGAATAAAAACCACACACAAAAATGAAAAATTCATACAAATATTTTCTATTGCTTCATCCAGTCTAGATTACATCCACTCTACAAGTAGGGGCAAATCTCTTTATTAATCTCAATGTTCAAGTTACATACAAAAACTCAAAAATAGTCACATATTTCATGCATTGAAAATTTCATATTTGGCATTACAACATCTTTAAGATGAACAGTTTTGGAATCTATCAGTTACAACCTCAAAAAAATGATTGTGCTTCACAGTCATGTAAAATTGTTATAAAACATATGTGTTACAAGTTGTCCCAAACTTATATGAATTGACTTTCCCTTTATACTCAATTTAATGAAGCGAGGCTTCTTAAGAGACATCCTTTTATCCATCACCATGACCTTTTGTATTAAATAATTAGTTTGGTTTCTCTTTAATTATAATTTCATCGAGAATGGAGAGTCCTATGTTATTATGAACATTGCCTCCACATGTAGAATCCTCTCATGGGGAGACTCTGATTAATCCAAAGCTTGTAGTTATTTTAGTGATAATATCTGCTAGAGGTTAAATTTTATGGTTTATATTCAATAGTGATAGCTATTGTCGTTTGTTTGTATATAATCAAGGTTATTGGTGTAGACACCTAAATTTGATTACATCAATAAGTAATAATATTTAGTCATCTCCTAGGACATTATTGATTACATATTTACTATTTAATTAATTAATCGTCATCCCCTAGTTAATTTATTTATTTAATTAACTATAGTCCAATTGATAAAATCAAATGATCATCCAAAATCATTTTATCAATTAAATCCCAATTCCTCTGTTAAATTGAATAAATCATCAAATCTATTCAATTTAATTCCATACTCTCATTTTATTGAGTAAAACATCTAATAAAATGCCTAAAATCCTAAAACTCTATCTTAACCCCTAATCCAACTCATTCACCCATACTAACCTCACTTAGCCTCCTAACTAACCCATCCCATCAAAGCTAAATCACTTACCCCCTAACCCCCCTTCTAAGCTAATCCTAATCCCCTTATAATCATGTGCACAACCATAAACATGGGTTACGACTTGCTAACCCAAACCAAAGTCAACAAATATCTTCTCCCCTCACCCTCCAACATTTATGACTCCTACACCTCTCCCATCCTCTCTTACATCTCTTACATGAATCTTACATACTCAACCACCCTCATCAAGCCTTTGACCTACCCTTATCCTATCCTCTCACACTTATCCTCATTGTGACAAGTGTCACCTCCCCATTGGTGCTAACCAAGCACAATCTTTGTGCTCCCTTTTGAGTGCATCCTGGCCCTTCCTCACCATCTCATCATCTTGACATCTTGACCCTCCATTCCTCCAATCCTTGCCCTATAAATTGAACCTTCTCTCTTCACAAAATCAACCACCTTCCATGCAAAGTTATAATGCTATTTTGAGAGCTCATAAACTACCAAAATACTATTATAATGTTGGAATCACTCCATGAATCCATTTTTGAAACCTTGCTTCATTCACTCCACCCATCCATCTAAAGCTTGAGCATATCTTGTGAGCATGCACATCTTAAATTAGGGACAAATCTATTGCATCATGATGTTATACCATTAGGAGCCTACCATTCTTGGTTTGCTTCCTTTTGTGGTGATAACAATCAGTCCTATCTTAAGTGTTAACTGCTTTAGTTGTGATAATGCTTTCTTTATTAGTTAGTATTCGATTTGCACTACTAAACTAGGTGATACAATTGGTTATATGTTTTTGGCAATGTAGTGTTTTTAGTATATAATGTTTACTATATTATTGTAATTAATATTTTGTACTAGATGTTTATATTTAATAATTGGGATATAATAGACAGTATAGTTTGATGGTATATGTTATAATATATATTATAGCTGTATTATAATACTTAAATAATATCTAATTTAGATTTTATTAGATAAGTGATAATATTGATTTAATATGTCCTTTTATAACATAATTATCTTCTTTCATTAATATATTATATCATAAATAGAATAGCACATTCTTCACTGTTATAATAAATTATGTTAGAATTTTATCATTTCTTCATTTTTCAAAATAATTTGTAGTGCTTCTTGTATTTACATTTTTTTCCATGGTTTATTTTGACACGAGATATACTTGGATCGATTTTCATGTGTATTTTCATATTAAGATGCATTAAGGATTGTACACTATTTTAATTACAAGTATCATAGCTACTAGATGTAAGATCTATTACTATTCAATTTGACCACATTTGCATGATGATGCTAGTGATGTGACATGATGCCTTATGATGATGTCTAATTTATTTTGTATTCAAACATGAATTATGAGTTATGTTTTATTTTATGAATATTATTAGATTCACTTCTAGTGTGATTTTATGTTGTGGATATTTGTCTTTTACCTTTAAAAATATATATTCAATGACGAAAAGGGGTTATTTAAATAATTTAAATTAAATGCTTTTTTGTATGATTATTTATTATTATGTTGTATTGAACCACTTCTACACATGCATTGCAAGTTGGTGTCAATACAAAGTGGAAACGTAGTTGTAGTCACATGCTAGCAAGATCTACATTGTGTCCTATTCTCCTTCACATGATTATGTTCTATGTGTGCTTCTACTATCATATATTGAGCATCTACACTTGATGTTTGATTGTTTACTAAGTAGCTGCCAAGTAAGTTCACCCTAAGTTTAGGATTCAAGTGTGTACCTATATCCCTGATAGTAGCACTAAGAGATAGTGACTTTGATCGTTCATGTTGAACCAATGTCATCCATGTATGAGTGATGTATCTGTATAATATCATTAACTTTGTGGTAATTGGTAAATCCATATTCATGGTGCATTATGTGATTAAACTCATGAATGTATCTCTACATTTAGAGTTTTGCAATCATCATATAAAATATTATTAAAATGTTGATTTAATTGATTTGGATAAATTTGTAATTGATTTGGATAAATTTGTAATTGATTTATTTTATTTTACTTACCGATTAATTTGTCGTAGTTGAATTCCAATTACTTGGAATTGCTTGGTTTTTTTGGGGAAAAGGGGCCAATCAGTTATTTAAGTTATTTAATAACCTAATTTATAAGTCACTTTGATAAAAGTGATTATATTGGCAAAAGGGAGTTTTAATTATCACTTCTACACTTGTTATTTCATGTTTTGAAGAAACTCATCCAAATCCTCTTTGGGCATTTTTAGTGATTTGTTTATTGGTAGATTTTGGCTCGTCAAATCTTCACGAGGTCATTATCATTAGATCCATAGTGGAGATCTCCTTCTTTGTTGAGTGTTTCATCACATTTGGCAGGTTATTCATTATGTGATTATAATTGCCATATTTGGGCATTTTGTATGAGGTAGGGCTTTCTCATTTCATATTTTTTAATTTTTTTTAGCTGTCATTTTTTTTTCTATTTGGTTGGAGGTTGAGAAGTAGTGCCCTCCTCTATTTTCATGTGTTAATTTTACCTAATTGGACATGAATGAGCATTTGATGGTGTATGTGATTTAATTTGAAAGTTTTTATGAATTTATGCTTTTGAAATTTGCATGTAAACTTCTAGCTCCATTTTTATTTCATTTTTGGGTGTTTGACCTTTTTTGGAGATGAGTTTTTTATTTCATCAAATTTTGGAATGCTTGTTTTTTAGGTGCTTTTCTTGTTACCCCATTTTGTGTACTACCCATTTTTTGTGGGAATTTCTTGGCATGTGTTTGGTTCATGCAAATGAAATATTTTCTAGATTTTCAATCTTTCGATAGTTTTACTTTATGGTCATTTGGATTCATGTCAAATTTGTACTCTCGACAAGATGCTTAGTTGACTGAAATATTTACACTTGGATATTTTATTGCATTTTTAATATTCAACTCTGGCATTGGTTTTTCTATTGATTATGTCATGAAGTTGGTTGTACCCACCCACAAGCATGTGCATATGCATATAGTAGGATATTGTGAGATCTAAACTCCCAAATGAAGGTCGGATGAGTGATTGTTCATTTAGGTGTTGGATTGGGAACTTACATTGTTTACGAGCACTTGTCATGTAGCAAGCATGGGTATGTAGGGTAGATATGTGGAGTGACTTATATTGTGTACTCCAACCTCGAAGTGGCCAACTAGGTAATGTGAAGAGGTTTTAATATGTGATAACCTATAACACACATGGGATAATAAAACTCAATGATAAGATATGAGAATACGTGTACATATCCAAGCATCTAGAGGGGGCTAGTGTGAGGGTGTGGTGTTTGTACATTCTCTAGTCTCCTATGGAAGTTGGTGCAAGGGGATAATGTGGGGCCTCATGTCAGAGTTGATCCATACTAGGTATGAGGCATCTTGATGGAATTGATCCATACCATATACAACTTAGGCTTGTAAATGCCAAGAAACTTATAATTAACTAGAGCCCCTACATAGTTATCTGATAACATGTCTGGCTAGTGATCTATTGTATTGTATTTTCTTCATGATCACTAAGTTATTGTCATACACGAATTGTGTGTGTAAGCCCTATATTCCTTTTCCTATGTGAGTGTGGTTATTTTTCTATCTCCATGAACACAATAAGGTGAGCCTAAGGGTTCCACGTGGTTGGGAGGTGTTGTTGTATGCCAAAAATGTGACACACTTCTCTAAGACATTCTATCCAAGGCATCCAATGGATTAGGAACCTTAAATGGTGACTTAGAGCTTCCTATTTATGACTTGCAATAATATAAATAGTATGAATAGGGATCTCAAATGAACCTCAATAGGGTACCCTTGAAAGGTACACCATAGAATAGAAGATTAAAAGATAAGAGAAAGAATGCTAGTATCCAAGAACTAAGAAAGTATATAAATACAAATTAAACTAGATGAGAGCTCAAGCTAATCCAAGATACAATGAAATAACAAGACATAAATCTAAGCTAACAAGATGAGAAAGATTGTTTTCCTCCTATTTAGACTAGGTGATGTAAGCTAATGCAAAAAAAGGAAACTAAGCTAAGTATGCAAGTAAGCTAGAATGAAAGTAAACTGGTATGCAAGTATGAGAATGCTCCAATTATATGTGAGAGTGCAAGAGTATAGTGAGTGTTCCAATAGCTCTAGAGTGAAACTTGAAGAATACAAATGGCATGAGAGTCTAAGATATGAGAGGGTGAGGAGAGAGCCTCCTTTTAAAGAACAATGGATGGTGAGAGATTAAGAGGCAAAATCTACGATGGAGAAATACTCTCATGTTGATTTTGGTGCACAAGATTCTCAAGAGGTAAAATAAATTGGATATGGCTAAGAGGCAAAATATGTCTGGAGGAGAAAAGAGATTCTACTCCCCTAGAAAAGAGTGCATTTAAGTTGTAGATTAAAAAAATTATTTTATATTTTTTTAATTATGAATATTTTTTCATGTGCACATATAGGTAAAAATGAATTATTTAATTAAAAGGGGACATGTTCCTCTAATTAAATAAAGACTTAGGATACGGTGGTCAAACCACAGGTTATTATCAAATAAATAATAAACTAATAATTTGATCAAAGATAAGTAATTGAATAATTATGAAAAAGTGATTAAGCATAAGGTATAGTTTAGCATAGAGATTAAAAATGTTGAAAAGGGGGCTTATAGTGTACTAGACCATTTTTGGGTGACTGCATTTTCCCCTTTTCCCCCTCTTTTAGTAATGTGTGAGAGATTTGGAAACACATTAAGTCAAATAATGGTGATGTCAAGATAGTTGATAGAGAGATCTGACTCCAAACATGATCAAACAAAGCACAAAGAGATGATAGAACAAATGATAACCCATAATGATAAGATGAGAATTGAGATGCTCAGCAAGATGGATAGATCAAGATGAATCAGACCCTATTACGATAAGATGAGAACTAATACATCTAAGATAGATAAATCAAGAGTCTGCCATAGGCAAAGTAGAAAGCATATCAATTGATAGCAAAATCAGTTTGTAGATAGATTTCCTACCCCCTTGGGATCAAAATAGAAATGAGGTAGAGGAGATTAAAAAATGAGATAGATATGATAAAATCAAGATAATCAATGGTCCATGATGATAAATAAGAGATTCAAAGAGTGAAGAACCAAATTTTGATCACCAAGTGTTGAGAATGTGCCCCAATGTGACCAAGATGATGACAGATTGGAATTAGGTCAAAATAAGAAGAAAGATAAAATAAAAGGAAATGGAATGAATGAGAAGTAAAAAGAGAGGTGAAGATGATGAAAGAGATGAAAAGATGAATATTGCCTCAAAAGATTCAAAATATTAGCCTCAGAAGGGTTAGTAAATACACAAAGAAGAAAATAATTTAAAATGCGATTTTGACAATCAAGATGAATCCAGATTTTGATTTTGATCTTGAAAATGGATCCAAGATGCTAAAATTAGGTAAAGGTGTGACTTTGCAAAAATTTGAGACTTTGAAAAATTGGTAAAAAATTTATATAAGGGGCCCAAAAAGATAGATTAGATAGGATGATATGATTAACCCTTGTGATTGTAGGATAGAAGAAAGATGAAACAAAAATGATGATGAAAGACCAAGGAAGTGAAAAAGACATGGTTGAGAGATAAAATAAAGATGATTGAGCACAACTAATGATGCATCCAAAAAATGATGAAGGAGACTCTCCCCTAACTCAAAAGATAAACTAGAATAACACCCTAAAATGCCAGCTAACATGAAAAATGCAAGAGTGGCAATAAGATGGAGCAGATTACTTCCAGCATTTGTGCAGCTACTACAAGCTTAGGGAAGAGAAATAATGAAGAAATCATGTCTCTTGGTGGTCCAAGTAAAAGAAAAAGGTAGAGCTCAAGAAAGAAGGTGGCTAAGGGATCTGCTATTAATACCATCTAAAGCATTGCGAAGGTGGGAAAAGAGGTGATGAAAATGATCAAAGAACTGCAATAGTAGCTAGTGGTGTTTCTGGTAACTGGTCTCTGTTCTAGTGGTAGTCTCGATAACTAGTCTCTGGTCTTGGTTTTTTATCTAGTTTTTGTTCATTTTGTTTAAAAACTAGGTTCCAGGTCCTTGTAAAACTTGGGTTCATTTTGTGGTTTCAAGTCCCTGTAAAACCTGATTTTGTAACTTTTAAATTGTAGGTTTCAGGTCCTTGTAAAACCTGGTTGTGCTTACTGGTTTATCTTTTGCTTTTCTATTAAGGGTTTTGAGTCCCTTCAAAAACTATTTTTACCTTAATCTAAAATATGAAAAATGCATTGTGCAATTGCAAGGCTCTACTAGGGAGGTCCTCATTTTTATCATTGTGATTTATTAGGGATATTATAAGATCGTATAACTTATTAGCCTCAACTAATAATGTAATTGGTGATGCTATGAATATATGTAAAAGAGTCATATAATTTTTTATGTTCTCATTAATGTGAAGTCTTAGTTGGCTACAGATTATGCTAATTCAGTAGAGTGACATATTATTTGATTGATGAAGAGGATTTTAAAAAAGTATGTTGAAGACAGAATTGATAAGTATGGTATTGAATGGGCACTTGAATGAGTTGGACAATGATAATGTAATGTTGGTTTAATTGCATTGAGATACATAAGTTTACCTTGGTTGACTTTCATGCAAGCCATTGCTTCCCCTATTCATTTGTGCAAAAAAAATCCTCTCATTATGGTGAGATTAAGACAATCACTCATAGTATAATTCATCCTTCTAGGCCTTGACACTTTGCTACTCTTGATTTATTTTGGCCTTCTATTCTTACTACACCTCATCTAGATTATATTTTTCAAAATTATCAATCTCATAAATGTAAAAATATTGATGAGTTGAGTATGCCTAGGAATATCTCTCATGGTCTTTTGACTACACCTTCTATGCCTATTTCTTTCAATTCTTTTATTTATGGTCCTCAACCACCTCTTGTATCTACTAATCCTCTTAGTGTGGTTCCTTTTTCTAGTGTGGTTCCTCTTCCTGGCATAGTTTCTTTGCCAATTCTCAACCTCTTATTATTCCTGTTGTGAACCTTGGCAAGGAATGTATGGTTATTAATCCTTCATCTTCTCAATAAATTTTTGGAAATACTAAGTGCAATCAAAATGCTCATGAACATCAAAAAAAATCACCAAGCTTATGATAAAGCTTGTATGAATGCTTCTCATCAGCCAACGTCTACAGAGGAACTTAGTCATAGTAATGAGATAGATAGATCTGATATCCTTGTTTAGGATTCTATTACTATTAATCTTGATAAAGAAGATACTTTAGATGATGACAAGCATGAGATTATTGATCTTGATGTCAATTTACCTAACATGCTTTCTATGTAGCTTGTGCTTACATATACTCTTGAGCATAATCACTCCCCTGAGGGTCCTTCTTTAGATTTAGCTATTATTCCTAATGTGTTGGATATAGCTTCCCTTGAAAGTTGTCCACCTTCTCTTATTACTATTGACCCAGGTAGGGGAGGAGGGAAACATGCTTGAAGCGGGTGCTCTAGCATAGTATCTTTTTGTGTGTTTTCTTGTTGTTATGTGCTTCTCCTATATCGTGCATACTTAATGTTTGTTTATATTTCTTTAAATAATTCTCATTGCTTCATTGGTGCAAGGTGATAAAGGAATCAAAATGTTGTATCATTCTTCTATTTGTATCTCATTTATTCCACATTTTGTTATGTTATGGAAAGTTAGAGATGTTTAAAGGTGTGAATCAAAGTTTGTTACAGGATCAAAGACTAAGAAAATTTGATAAATATATGATGATGGAAATTGAAGTATGATAAGGATATGCACAAAGTTCTATGAAATTTTTATTTTCTAAGTGGCTAGATACATTGTATTTAGTAAAATATGAGATCGACGATTATGATTAAGCGACACTAAATGGAAGAATATGGAAGCACAAAGACAACTATTTAAGGAGATGTTCAAGACAATTTTAAGTTGATGGTTGGATGTTGATGAGGTTGATGATTGGATTTCTAGTTAGTTATTATTGAAATGGTGATTGTGCGAAGTTGATGAAAGCTAGAAGAGGATAGTTGAGGCAAGTGAAATGAGTAGAGTTGAAGGAAGGAGAAAGATTTTAAGGAGTAAATCATCCAGTCAAGAGAATAAAGGAAAGAGATTAGAGGATAGAGATCAGAAAGAGACCGAGCAGAAAGGAGATTTGAACAAGCAAGGTAGTGTTATACCTAACAAATCTTTTTATACTATTACTTTCTTATCGTTGTAGCAAAAATTTCATAAACTGAATGGATCAAAAAAATCTGTAAAATCCTATATGGTAACATCAATTAGTGATGTTTGCAATTCCTTTACAGCAAGCCCCTCTTTAGATAAGATCAAGGAATGTTAAGGTCCAGATGATATTTTGGTTAAAATCCTCTAACAAGGTCACATTAACAATGTGTATGTAACTTGTAACAAGGTTGGCTCTTAGGCGAGCTCACTTTAGAAGGGTTAAAATGTTGGGTTGTCAATCCCAAGTGGTTTTTCCCTTTACAAGCTTTCCACGTTAAAAATCTTCGTGTCAATTGTGTGAATGTTGCAAGTTGATTTACATGTTATTTTCATTTTACTACAACTCAATAACAACTAAGTTAATGGTTTGTAATAACTAAGTTTTATTATTGTCAGTCAGTTACTATAGAACACTGAGATATAAGTTTTGAGTAAAGTTATTAAAAGAGTTAGTTGTGAAGTTGAATGAGTACACCAAGTTATTGTTTGTGATTGTTTATGAAGTTTGTTTGGTAATGAAATTGTTTGAAGGGACTGTAGGATAACTAAACATAACTGATTCACCACCCCCCCCCCCCCCCTCCTTCCTCTCAATTATCTAACACAATCATCACTAGTGCAAGACTATGAATATATTAATGTGATCTATATTAGATAGAATATGGGAACCTAACCTATGTATCAAAGACAACGAGGTCAAGATGACAGTGTAGTCAAATTCCTTAGGTTTAATATAGCAAGATTATTCTCACATCGAGACACAAAATGTCAAGATGGCCATAAGCATGATAATGCAAAGTAGACATAATGTAACAAATAAGGGCATAACCTTGATTCTCCTAAATGTCTAGGGGCTCAAAGAAAGAGACACCTAGGATCATTGAGTCTACACCCATAGACTGAAGTCAAAGTAAAACATGCCCCATGCCCCTAGTCCTCTACTCAAGTTACATCCTAGAGAGACTAAGGAGGGAAAACTCAACAAAAATCATCATCAATCAGCACACAAATAAAAAATATGTCAATAATATCTCAATCTTTTCAGTTTAAGCGTGATGTGTGAAAGATAGAAGATAAACATTGGCTTGCTAAAACTCACGCCTATAGGTGAGAAATATCACATAATCCCAAGCTGTTGAAAAAGTATCAAATCAAGGTAGGATATCTGATAAGTGTTCAGAAACACTTAAAGTCAAGGGAAGTGTTGAGAAACAAAGTTTGGGGTGACATTGAGAAACAATAGTTTGCTAGGTTTTTTCACTAAGATGGTCATTTTTCAAGACATTTTATATTTTTTGCATTTTCTCAAGATCATATATTTATTTTATTTTATCTTTTTAAGGTTCATATGGTACCATCTTAAATTGAATGTACTCCAATTTAATGAAGTTTTAGCACCAATTTAATGTGAGATCATCAATCTCCTTACACCTTTTATTCCTTCTTCCCTTTTTTGTCCTTTCTCCTAGGTGGAATTGGGGTAAAACTTAATACATCCTCTTTAAAGCTCCTATTTTCATGGCATAGAGGTCTACATAGGATCTATCCTCCTAGGTCCTCCATTTTCTTCAATCAACTTGGAATCTGTTCATTGTAACAACTATATCTTAGATTTTGTACCTCATTTTGGAGATCTAGGACCTATTTTGGGTCTCCTCTTTGAGCCCCGTGTCCAAGTACTTCGAGGTGTTAATTCCTAGGTAGGTCAGCCTATGAGAGTTAGTCAATTCTAAGCCCTTTATAAACCCTTCTAATTGCTCTAGTTATCATCCATAAAGTTCATATCTTAGCATCAAGTATCCAAGCATTCACAAGTCCAAGCACTAATGCTCTCAATTTTTCAAGCATTCAAGGCATTTAAGCAATCTCTCCATTGAAGTTCAAGGATTCATGCATTCAAGCTATTGAAGGGGTTTGTACAAGATCTATCATTCCAACATTCAAGTTCTCTCTTCATGCATTCAAGATTATTTTTGCATCTTCTATATTAATCCTCTCAAGATCTACATTCATCTGCATGCATTCCTAAGGTGGATCTCAAGAATATTATTTATGAAGGTTTCATATCTTGGATCAATGAATAGATTGTAGACCTAGATACCCTTTTTAGCTTTCTTCATAACTATGAAACTAGAATCACCGCCGCACATAATCAATTAGGGCGCACTACAACCCTAATGCTCCATTTCACCCCTAATTACCTAGGTTGCCCCTGACAAATCATCGAATGATTTTTGGATTTTTTTTGTAACACAATTTTCAATCCAAGTAGAAAGATTCAACCCTTTTAGAGGTCATTTGACAACCCATTTTCAGGTTTGTATTTCACAAGGTATATCATCTTTCTCTCTTTCATTTTTATGTACTTTATCATTTTGTCATATCTTTATATTCTAACTCTATATTGCAAATGTTCTTGTTTAAACCCTCTTAAGGTGGAGGTGAGAGGGAAAAATTTTGAATTATTCTTCCCTTTTGCATTAGGGTTTTGCATTTATTCTTCCTTTTATATCAATCAAATCTAATCCAAGGGGTGGATCTTAGTCTTCCCCCTTTATTAATGTAGTGGTTGGATTTCTTTCATTTTCATACTCTAGACACATCATTTTTTTTGGATTTTTTTAAGGACCATTTAGAGATTACTCATTATCAAGCAAGATCACGTTTTTTTTGTCCTAATGTCTAGCAAGGTGTAGGACATGATGGATTAGCAAGATGGTAGTTATTATAGATGGATAATGATGTAAGATGTATAAAGCATGATGTAATCCTCAAAGACTATCTCCATAAGATTACCTAGGATAGGGAAAGGGAAAATAGCATATGAATCATGTTTTGGATAAGCAATTA
Organism: Cupressus sempervirens; assembly: GCA_028749045.1. Taxonomy (NCBI): domain Eukaryota; kingdom Viridiplantae; phylum Streptophyta; class Pinopsida; order Cupressales; family Cupressaceae; genus Cupressus; species Cupressus sempervirens. Next base: position 702,430,822 of record CM053789.1, on the reverse strand, counting down.
AAGTCAATAAGTGAGATAGTGTATACGATAATCGCCTGATGTCATTGAAGCATGCAGTCCAAAAAGAGTAGACATGTCAAGAGGCTTCTATCAACCATATTTTCTTTTTTTGTTATGATCAAGACAAAGGGTTCAACTAGATATGATAGAGATTGGATAGAAAAATAAGGATGGAGATAAATCATGGAGGCTATGAGTGAATGATTTGGTATCAGAAGGATCATGATAAGGAAGGTGATGGATAAGATGGCCAATACTCATGGGTAACTCAATATTTTCAAGATCAAAGAGGGGGGATGGAATGGATGGATTATGGAAGAATCATGCATGACATTTATTTTCTAGGTTTTCATCATGATATTTATCCAAGGAACCACAAGAAATAGTTTTCACCATAGGACAAATTTATTTATATTTACTTTTGCTACCAAGGACCAAATTTTCACCGAGGCACTTTTTCTTTTTTTCTCTTTTTTTTTGTTATTTGGTTTTATAAGTTTTTTGGAAAGAATTCAAAACTTTCTCTCTTTAGATAATGCTTCTCTTGAATGATATATCATGATAGGCCATGACCACTAAAATGTAAGCTCAAAGATGTTGATAGGGTGATGGTAGAAAAGGTATATCGAGGATATGGTTTTATGATTGTAAGGCTATAAGGAGGATTGATATTAGGTAAATATAGGATTGAAAGGATTGTATACAAGTATGTGAAAAAGTGGGAAATATCATCATTGACATATGCCTTGAAGTGTGGTGGGATGATGAAGGAACGATGGATAAAATAGCTACAGGTTCTGATCTATGGGTTGGCAGGAGACTTTTCAAAGAAGATGGAGTTGAAGGAATTGGAATCTTTTGAGGAATATGTGTATAAGAAGATGGAGTGGAAGCCTTTGGAAGCTCGAATGTCAACTTTGATTTATTTTCAAGATTCAAGTGTCTTATGAGAGACTTGGGAATACACAGTTTTTTTTTTTTTCATTTGGATGCTTTGGTATACATTTATTTAATAATGGATTTAGGAACCCGTATTTTCTTTGATATTACTCTTTGGTTAGTGGACCTTTGTGGTCTCTTGAACTTTCTTTCTTTCTTTTCATTCACGTGTCGATTAGATAGGACATAGTGATCTTCATTTGTAAATGGATTCTTCTATTCCTTATATTGTACATACAAAATTATTCCAAAATACTTGGGACTTGTGGATGGATGAGGTTGATATAGAGGGTTCATATGGGTGGTTGGGTGGAATTTTTTCAAGGATGAATGTCTTTATTGATCTTGAAAAATAATGGAAGAAGTTGATGATAAGCTAGGAGTGAAAGGTATGGGGGATGGATGAATATAAGGTCCCAAGATGGATGAAACGTTTAAAGGATTTAGCTTTGATGTATAAGGACCAAGGATGGATTCAAAATATGTGAAGGGAGAGTGGACAGGAATGTCAACATCTTTAGGGTGAGCAATGAGGCCAAGGATACCAATAGACTTGTGAGTGAATTTAATATTAGCAACTTATTTGATTGGATCAACTGAAGCTTGAAGGTATTTATTGTTATGGAAATGAATAGGAATAATTGGAGATGTATGAGGTGAATATGGAGAAGTAAAACAAAATAATGAGGGGATAATTTGATCTTGACAAGGGTCTTTAGTGACCACGTGAAGAGAACTTTTCTCTTGATTTCCAATAATCTTAGTAGAAATGGTGGAAGTGTTATCTTGATCTTTCTTGGGATATGGACAAGAGGTAGGACATGGAGGAGTAGGTTGTTCTTGAGATGGAGGGATAACATCTTGAGAAGGATGTAATGGGTTTGATGGATCTTGATCTTGATCTTTGTTTATACTCTTTTCTTTAGATTTTTTATAGTCCTCTTGACATTGATTCATTTCTAAGGATAAGGGAGAATTTTGGGTTTGCATGATGGACTCTGGAAGAGATAATGAAGGATCACTTGGGGTAGGTATAATAAGAGTAGCAATACATGAAGGTTTGGGATCTTTAATTTCAGAAGCATGAAAAATCTTTTCAAGCAAATGCATATTAGCTTGGGTTTCTTTTAGAGGTAGACCTTGAGGGTACACATAGTCCATATGAAAATAATTAGGTTCTTTGGTTGATGGATCCATGTTGGAAATATTTGATGCTTTAGGAGATGCATGAGTCTTGGAAGGACTAGTGGCTGCAAGAGGACCACTACTAGACATAGGTTCATCAATATGATCTTTCTCAATAATAGTATCCTCATCACATAAGTCTTTGGAGGTTTAAACATCTACTATTGCATCATTGATAAGGTCTTGGACTTTATTTTTTGATTCTATGCAATTTTTAGTTTTATGATCTCTTATTCTATGGTAGCCACAATAGTGATCATCGTTCCACCACTTAGGTTTTACCATGTGTGAGTTCATAAGGTCTAGAGTTTTCTAATAAAGTGATAATATTTTATATAATTAAGGTCTTGAACACCACATCATTTGAGTCTCTCAAAGGTGTGAAGTTATGCTTAGGTTTAAAGGAACAAAATGAATGATGTTTTGAAGAGCTAGAGCATGTAGACCTAGAAGAAGAGGATGGATGTGATCTTGAGAAAGATGAATCATGTGCTTATATATGACTTGAGGAATTTTTTCATGATGAATTACATTCTTTCATCTCTCATTTTTTAAAATTTATAGTGTGCTTTTATTAGGTCCCTAGTGAGACTAAGGTAAACGAGATCATATGTCTCTTCTAACTTATTGTATGTTGTGTATAGGCATTTCAAGTCACTAGCGAGATCAAGAAACTCAGGATCAAGATTCAAGCATTCTATTTTTCAAGCCTTTGACTCAAGCTGCCTTTGAAATAGGAATGGCTCCACTTGTTTCTACTCTTGAACTTGCCTTACCTATTTCTAGCATTTCTACTTATGTTACTCCTATTGTGACTAATTTCATTCAGCCATCTAATCCTCTTAGTAGTCTTCCTATTCCTTCTTTTCCTATGAATGTTCTACTTGTTTGCATTGCCTACCTCTCAACCTTCATACAATAGTATTCCTATTACTTATCCTAATACTCCTATTGTGGTTCCTAATGCTCCACTTGAAGTTTCTTCTATCCCATTAAATTCATAGACTCTTCCTAGTGTATTTAATGTACCTATTCCACCTATGTCCTCTAATGATTCCACTATCCTTAACCTTTTTTAAATAAAAAAACTTCTTTACTTGCTTCCTTTACTCAGTCTATGCTTAATGTTCCTACGTGTGATATGACTAGTCCTTTGTCTTTTGACATTATCCCTACCATTTGTCCTCAACAAGTAGATATGCCTCAACTTGAAACTTATAATGATAAAGGTGAACCCCTGACTCATCTCAAGACTTTCCAAGTTCTATGTAGTGACTATGCTCATGACCATATGATTTTGGCTAAGTTGTTTTCTCATACCTTTCATGACAAAGCTTTGTAATTGTATTTCTCTTTGCCAGCTTATTTTTTTTATTTCTTTTGTAAACTTACTAATGCCTTTATCCAACAATTTCATAATAACATTGGTCCTTATGTGTCTTTGACTGATTTGATGCATTATAAACAAGGTCCTAAGGGAAAAGTGACTAATTTTATTGGTAGATTTAAGCATTTTCTTGCTCAAATTTCTTATTGTGTGCCTAATATTGATATTCAACATATGTTTGTTGTGAATTTGCAAAAAGTCATTAGAGATAAGATTCTACTTACTAAGTTTAGTTCCTTTTTACAACTTTGTGTAGCACTTCATCATTTTCAATTACAAGTGAGTCAATTTGAGAGCACCACTCCAATGGATCTTATACCTGTTGATAGGAGTGATGGCACACATAATCATAATGAGTTCCATAAAACTAACAACTATGTCAATATTAACAAAGCCATGATTATAGTAGATGAAAATGTAGTTGTTGCATCTCAAGGTGTCACTGCTTCTTACTTTATTTTTTGAATGAATCATAAGTTTAGTCCTCTTTCTAAATATTTACATTCGATTATGATTTGGTTGGTTAGTTCTAATATAATTACACTACATCCTATTAAACTATTTCTTCCTTCTACTACATCAAGTCCGCACTGTAATCCTAAAGCCTTATGTCAATATCATCATCAACCTGTACATGATATTGAGGCATGTTCTTCTTTGAAGCATAAGATTTAGGATTTGATTGATTCTAATACCTTCTTTGTTTATAGTCGTGATACTAGAAATAAATATGTGGCACCTCCTAATCAAAATCTTTAAATCTATACTAATCCTTTACCTCGGCATACTATTATTACTATTGTTCAACATCCTCCTCCTTCTCCTTATGTGAATGTTGCTTCTGATACCTTGTGATGAGAGAATGATAATATTATCAATATTGTGGAACACGTAGTTTAGCCTTCACCTCCACCTAATAAATACATTCCCTCTACATATGATGATCAACCTAAGCCTAAACCTAGTCATAACCATACTAGAACCCTTGTTATTTCATTTTGTTGGTGTAAATAAGTATTTACTTATTACACTTACTTAAGTTTTACTTAGGTTAATGCATTATTTAATTATTTTGCATTATTTTATTATTATTTTAGGTGAGACACTTAGGATTTTGTGTACTCTCATTGAGTTACACAACTCTAATTATGCACATGGTGTCTACAACACAGGAGTATGCATCATTCACTGAGTTGTCATGTTGACAACACAGTTATCTGCGCTCCTCATTTAGCACATGTTGTCTACACCATTGATTTGCGTGCTACACCATTGTAGTCTTATCCTCACATCATTGCACTTAATCTTGTGCTTAATGGAGGATAACCCATATCTAGTGGACATGTGCCTAGTTGTATGACATATCATGATGCTGACTTCTATGCATTCTAGAAGCTCTCCTGAGGCCTTTATATTCAGACACTCCTAGTGTACTCTTGAAGCAATTATTGAATGAATATTGTCATTCTGATCATACTCTATCTATTTTGGTCTACTGTGTGCTTGTGTTGAGTTCTTTAGTTCTTGGGTGAATTTTGGCCTAAGCCAAATTCTTACATGGTATCAGAGCCAAGGAGGATTCTCATCACATAGCCGTTCGAGACCATTCATGCTTCAACACCTCGACACAAATTCAGAGGATCTGCAAAAATTAGGAGCATCTAGAGCTAGATCTGACCTCACTGTTGCGTCTAGAGCATCGATTCGGTGAAGATCAACTATAAATTTGCCTATATTGGGTGAAAGTTGATCATGAGGCAAAAAAAATTTGCAAATTGGCACCCAAAAGCACCGATTTGCAATTGGGTATGATCGTTTTATTTGATCTGATCATTAATTTTCAGATCTGATTAATTTTATTCTCTGCATTTTTGAGTATTTTTTGAATATTTATTTTCAAAATATTAGTCCCGGTAGAGAAAAAAAAATTTTCCGACCTAGGTAGTTACATCTCAGCTCGGCCTTCTATATTTGGTGTGGTGGTTTTATTAATTTCATAGGATACTAATTCAGTGGACCATTTAAATCACTACACAGGCCGCACCTCTACCAATCCACAGTGACAGAGGCATACATTAATTACCAATAGACCCGATGGCATCACCTCTGCGAATTCTGACAGAACTAAGTACAACAGGTGCAACTAAATCTCAGTGACCAGATCCGGCAGGCTCCTTCATTTTTTAACAGTTTGTGGGAATTTGTATTTAAAAAGTGGAACACCCACTCACCCCACCAATGGGGGATTTAACATTGTAAAACCCAAGCGCAGCTTTCAATTTTTGACGACATAATACCTGATCTCGGCAATCCATTCTAGGGCAACTGCATTTTCGATTCTGGCAGGGGTTAACGTTTCGGCAACTGTCAAAAAATCCAAAATTGCATGGGAAGTTTCTCCTCTGGGAACACGTCAATCTTTTGCTACCGTCCATGCAGCCAGATCAGGCCTTGACACATGGGTGCAACATAGAACCGTGACCGACTCCTGCCCTGACACATGGCAGACAGACACTACCTGCTTAGAATCTAGTCAGTAGTCTGACTCATCAGTCAAGTCATCACCACATCACTAGCCATGTCTAATTTTTTTGTACGATCTGTACATATCCGTACAGTATGGGCAAGACATGCAGGCTGCCACGTCATCTAGTGGCCAAAATTTTTGCTGACGTCATCCATCCGCGTCCTTAAAATTGACGCCTATCTGGACGTCATTTCAAGGCAAAATTAAATTGCTGTGATGGTCATATGATCATCAAATTTAACCTCATATTTCACTGATGCAACCCCTCTCCAGATTCATTTTTTATTTTGCAATCCGACTTCAAGAGGTCATAACTCGCACATCCGAACTCCAAATCAGGTGCAATTTTTTTGAAATTGGGTAAAAAAAATTAATTTTTTTAGTGGTGCAGCTATTTTCTAGTTTTGGTGTACGAATTGTTCAGAATTTTTATTTTTTGGTGACTGTACCTGGATAATCCTGCATTTTGCAACTTCAAATGCTCCATACGAGCACATCTGGAGTTGAAAACAGGTTCCATTTTTTTTGAAAGTGCATATTTTTTTGTCTACTTTCTAGATCTAGCATTAGATTGTAGGGTTGTGTGGACAAAATTGTCACTTTCAGAAATAGGGCCTTTCTTTACTTTGTAATACTTCAGAATTGTAGCACATTGTAAAGTTTCATATTTGTGCTCTATTAAGAGGTGGTAAAAAACAAAATCAGAAGTCCACAAAGGCCAAAATTGTCAAGTGGCCCATTGTAATCACACTACTGATAACATGCCCAAAGCATCTATTTGGGGGGGTTTCTTGATTTAGTGAAAAGGGGGGGTGTTCTTGGTATTGTGTTCTCTCTTTTCTGCACTTTTCTTTCATTTTCTACATTATGGGCAAATTTAAGTTTCCTAAATTAACTCCTCATAACTATGCTTCATGGTCAATCAAAATGTTGTATCACTTAATGCATAATGGAATTTCACAATATGTAGATGGTACTCTTTCTAAACCAACAGGTGATAATGTATCAACAAGTGAAATTTCAAATTGGGTAGCCATGGATAGGAAAGCCCTAGGTGATATATGTTTGGGGGTAGATGATAAAATCATGTGTCAAATCAAGAAATGTACTACATCCAAGGAAGCTTGGGATACCCTCGAAAGCCTTTATGGGAAAGTGTCTGAAGAGGATGTTTTCAAAATTGAAGATGAGCTTGTATCCTTAGATCCTAAGTCGTATGACTCAATACAGGACTTCATCATTAAGGTGAATGAATTAAGGATGAAGCTTACTGATTGTGGGAGTTCTATCAAAGATGACAGACTAATCTATCTCATCCATAACAAGCTGCCATCAGAATATTCCACATTTGTATCTTCTTTTAATACCTCTAAGACTACCTTAGGGTCTACCTATAAGAAAGTCACTTTTGATGAATATGTTAAACTGTTGGATGATGAAGAAAAGAAGTTGAAACCAATGAGGATTTTCAAATCACCTCAGTCCAAAGCATTGGTGGCTAATGAGGGTTCTCAACATTCAACTGGATAGTCTTCAAATAAAGGACAAGGTAAGAAGAAGTGGAAGAACGATAAATTTGAGGATGCAAAAAAGATAACACCTCAATCCAATCAACAAGGCAAGTCCTCAAATTCCAACAAGAAAGGGGACAACAATAAGGAGAAGAAGTGTGCTTATTGCAAGAAATCGGGTCATGAAGAGCATGAGTGTTATCTAAAAAAGATTGATGAGTTGACTCACATCATGAAGAAACATAATGTTCCATTGCCTAATGCTTATAAGGATAAAGGGTCTTCATCAGATTCGAAGGGCAAAGGGAAAGCATTCATGGCAAATGCAAACTATTCAATGGAATGGATATTTGACTCAGGTGCCTCATATCATATGGGTTCTTCAAGGGAGGTTTTTTCTTCAATGAAGCAATCAAAGGTACCGCACATCTTAATGGGGAATGATAGTAAAATGGAAGTTGAAGGAAAAGGTAACATGGAAATGGAAAATGGAGAGTTTCAAAAGGTTCTCTATGTTCCAAACCTAAGTTTGAATCTCCTATCAATCTACCAAGTCACTCACTTTGGAGATGGACATAGAGTTGAGTTCCTTCCTTACTCAGTAAAAGTGCACAATCTCAGAGATGATTCCTTGGTTTTAGTGGGGAAAGTGAATGATCACAAGAGGTTGTACTCTTTCTCTCATTTTGTACCCAAGTCTTCTTCAAAGGTCTTGTTATCACAATCCAATTCAAACATGCAATTATGGCATGAGCGCTATGGTCATCTTGACTACCGCTATCTTTAGCAACTTTGCACATACCACATGGTGAAAGGTATACCTCAAATCAACTTTTCTAAGGGTGAATGTTCAACAGATTCAGTGGATATGCATCTAGAGGGGAAGTTACACAGAAGGAAGTCTTCAAGAGGAACGAGTGTTCTACAGATGGTTCACATGGTATTAGCAGGTCCTTTTGCATCTAGACAGGGTCGCTACATACTTACCTTAGTTGATGACTTTTCAAGGTTCACTTGGGTCTACTTTATTCATAGTAAGGGTGAAGTGTTGGACATATTTCTAGCCTTCAAGGCTCATGTAGAACAAAAATCCAGAAAGGCCATCAAAGTACTCTGCATGGACAATGGAAACATGGATGTGAATAGAAGACTTAAGGACTTTTGCAGACATGAGGGCATTGATCTTTAGACTCCTTTAGCATTCAATCTACATAAGATAGATGTTGCAGCCCTGAGGATCCAAACTCTTAAGTCTATGGCAAGTTGCATGATTCATGCCAAGTCTCTCGATCCATCATTAGAAGTCGAAGCAATATCAAGTGCCACTCACATTCTTAATCATTCTCCTCATCTAGCCTTAGATGGAAAAACTCCTTTTGAGGCATGGTGTGGCAGAAAACCTATTGTGGCACACTTCAGAGTCTTCGGTTGTCCTGCATGGGCAAAGAGATCTTCCAGGGGTCACAAGGCATAGTCATCTCGGCCTTGTACCTTCATTGGTTACAAAGACAATGTGAAGGCATACAGACTTCTAGATCCTGAGACACATCAGATATTTGTGGAGAAGGATGTACATTTTGAGGAAAGTTCACCCAGCTTGTCGTCTACTCCTCTCTGCACATCATACATAGTGGAAACTGACAGTGATAGTGCTTTAACAACTTTAGATATGTGGAGTTCTATCGATAGATACAATGAGAGGTCACTTCATCAGTTTAGTCCACATGCATACATAGCCATAGTGATAGGTCTAGAACAGCAGGGTACATCTAGTCTTCCAGATACAGGTTCAGTGACAGATTTGGGAGATAGTATTCTTGATCTGCCTCTTCTTCTTGATACAGAATTACCTTCTTCAGTTGTTATGAGGGTTCCATCCAACTCTCTTGTTCATTCTCTACATGATTGATCCTCACAAGTTGAAGTGATTGTGGATACTTATGATCAGCAGTTGTAACAGGGTTCTTCATCAGTTGCAGAGACAGACAGTTCTTTGGGTCAAGTTCTTCAGCCAGTTGAGTAGGTTTTAGAGACATCACTTATCCATGGGATTCTTTCCACACACAGTGGAAGCGTCATTTGTACCCTTGGCATTGTTTCTTCCTAAGGGGAGGAACACCATTTTGTAGTCTTGGATCAGCTTCTTCATCAGAGCAATCACTGTTCGGCATTCTTCTTTGGGGGAGGGGGAACCTATCCTATCTCTCTTCCTCTTCTCATCATTCCCTTATGTATATACTGGATGTATGTCATAATGGGGGGGTCTTGATTACTCCATCCATCCATGCATCCTTCTTTATCTCTCTTTTTGGGGGAAGGTTTTTCCCATGAGGTTTTCCCTCTTTCCTCACTTTATGGGAGATTGCATATCATTATGTACATGGGTACCTAACATAGCCTAGTAGTCGGGACCCATCCTGCATAGCATCCTAGATTTCATAAGCTTAAGGGCATTCCCCTAAGTTTCACTTAAGGGGGGGTGTTGGTGTAAATAAGTATTTACTTATTACACTTACTTAAGTTTTACTTAGGTTAATGCATTATTTTATTATTTTGCATTATTTTATTATTATTTTAGGTGAGACACTTAGAAGTTTGTGTACTCTCATTGAGTTACGTAGCTCTAATTATGCATATGGTGTCTACAACACAGGAGTATGCATCATTCACTGAGTTTTCATGTTGACAACATAGTTATCTGCACTCCTCATTTAGGACATGTTGTCTACACCACTGATTTGCATGGTACACCATTGTAGGCTTATCCTCACATCATTGCACTTAATCCCGTGCTTAATGGAGGATAACCCATATCTGGTGGACATGTTCCTGGTTGTATGACATATCATGATGCTGACTTCTATGTATTCTAGAGGCTCTCCTGAGGCCTTTATATTTAGGCACTCCTAGTGTACTCTTGAAGCAATTATTGAATGAATATCATCATTCTAATCATACTCTATCTATTTTGTTCTACTGTGTGCTTGTGTTGAGTTCTTTAGTTCTTGGGTGAATTCTGGCCTAAGCCAAATTCTTACACATTTATAGATGCTAATATTTTCAAGGCTCCTGATGATTCTCTTTCTATTACTACTTAGATTGCTAAATATCCTTCTTATGGGTGTCTTGTTGATCATACTTCCATGGTTAATGTTATTACTAAGGAACATTTATACGTTAAGAAAAAACATCATGATTTTTGTGATTCAACTGACACTTGGATTCAAACTTTAATGGTTTCTTGTATCCTCCTGAAGGGTCCATTTATTTTCCTATTAAACTATGTGGTAAAGTGGTGAATATTAATTTTTTTTTCATTCCTACTTCTAATAAATTCCAAGTGAATCTTGGTTTACCTTGGTTGACTTCCATGCAAGTCATTGCTTCCCCTATGTAGTTGTGCATTAAAATCCCTTATGATGGTGAGATTTTGACAATCACTCATAGTTTTTATCATTCTTCTAGATCTCAATATTTTTTGACTCTTGATTTATTTTGGCCTTCTATTCCTACCACACCTCCTACTCATCTAGATTATATTTTTAAAATTTATCAAGCTCATAAATGTCAAAAGATTTTCAAGTTAAGTATGCATACGAATATCTCTCGTGGTCTTTTGCCGACAACTTATATGCCTATTTTTTCTTATTCTTCTATTTCTACTCATCAACTACCTGTTGCATATACTGATCCTCCTAGTGTGGTTCCTTCTTCCAGTGTGGTTCATTCTTCTGGTGTGGTTCCTCCTCCTAGCATGGTTTCTCTGCCACTTAACCTCTTGTTGTTCCTCTTGTTAACCTTGGAAAGAAACATAAGGTTGTTGATCTTTCATATTCTCAACAAATTTATAAAAAGACTAAGCACAACCAACATGCTTGTGAACATCAAAAAAAATCCAAGCTCATCCTAAAGCTTGTATGAATACTTCTTGTCAGCCAATGTTTGTAGCGGAAAATAGTCATAGTGATGAGATAGATAGATTTGATATTCTTGTTTTGGATTCTATTGCTATAAATCTTGATGAAGAAGATACTTTAGATGATTATAAGCATGAGACAATTGATCTTAATGTTGATTTACCTAACATGTTTTCTATGTAGCTTATACTTACATCTACTCCTAGGCATAATGACTCTCCTGAGCATCCTTCTTTAGATTTAGCTATTGTTCCTGATGTGTTGAATATATCTTCCCTTGCAAGTTATCCACCTTCTCTTATTACTATTGACCTAGATAGGGGAGGAGGGCAACATGCCTGAAGTGGGTGCTCTTGTAACTTTTTTTGTGTTTGTCTATTGTTATGTGCTTCCCCTATATCACACCTACTTAATGTTTGTTAAGATTTCTTTAAATGATTATCATTGCTTCATTGACATGAGGTGATAAAGGAGTCAAAATGTTGTATAATTCTTCTATTTGCATCTCATTTATTCCATATGTTGTTATATGTTATGTTGTACATGTGCTATTGTTCGTACTTGTATACTTGTGTTGTTTGCTTAGATTTTCCACATGGTGGCACCAATTATTTTTGGTCTTTGTGGTTGTAGTCCAAAAATATTTTTCTTTGTAAATCTTACATGTATTTCTTGCATTGTTTTGTATTTCTACTTCTTTTGGGGGGATGATGATATTTTATACTTGATATAATATTTACATGTTATCATATGATCATACTGACCCCAAAGTTAGAAAACCCCTTTATATGTTATGTGCTCATTTCCCTTGATTTGTCTTCTCTTGGGGGTATTTCATAGTGGAAACATGTCTTAGTGAATGTATGTATAATCTATTAAAGACATTTCTCCTATTAAAGTTTTAGCAATGACTTTAACTTGGGGGCATATGCTCTTCTCATTTTGCTTTCAAATCATGGGGTATTGAATATAGATTCTGAGTATAACTTGGGGTACTTCATCCCTAGATGCTTACTTTATTTCCTAAATTATCCTCAAATCTATGAATTACTACTTCATCCCTTCTCTTTGTATGGATCTTTTGAATCCCTTTATGGATTATGCACAATCCTAAAGAATGGATTCTTTATGCACACCTTCAATACAAGAGGTGAGCATCCTTAACATTAGGTATTGTTAGCTATTTTTGCCCTCCCGCCAAAGCTGAAAGATTTGAATTTAAACCCAGTAACATTCATATATTTGAAATATTCAAATATGAGGGCACACAAAAATACCTATTTTAATACCTCAGGTTATACCTTTTTCCTAAGTAATGCATGTTTAATATTTCTGTGGGCCCAAATCGTGTTCACTATCTGATGCAATAGGATCTATGGTTGTCACTTTGCTATTGTCATAAATTATAAACTCTTTTATCATAGCGGTAAAGTGAAAAATTGCCACGTAGCACCATGGGCCACTTTTCCTTTAGTTAGCGCAGTCATCAGTGGGTCTTTTCCATCAATTGTTCGATCTTCCAAGATATATGACTATTGTTTTATCGCTTTGCAAAGATGCACCAAGGTTTACTTCATATGAGAAAGAAACAGTGTGACATGTGGCATGTGGGCCCTACTTTCTTTATGGGTTGTAGACAAGGTGGAAAGTTGTCAGGTGAGTTGGCAAAAGGCAATGTTTCTCATTGGTCAATGTGCTAACAAGACTAATATATCTTCGGGCCATCAAATGAAATGAGATCTATGGTTGTCACTTTGTTGCTTTGTAAAGATGTAAGGTAGTTAACTCATCTGATAAAGTGAGAAGTTGATATGTGTATACATTGGGCCTAGTTGGAGGGTAATAGTCATAGTTAACATTGTAGTTAAAGTCCACGATTTCATGAGGTAGTCATGCTTAAGTCTTAATAGGTGGCGAAGGTTATATGACAAGGCAATCAAACTCATGAAGACCTTGCAAGGTGGCAAAAGGAAATAACCTCATTGGTCCACATGGTGCTTTCTAGTTGTTGGACCCATTTGACTATTGATTTTGATGATTTTTCCAACTTGGAACATAAGAAGAATGGCCATGTTTCTACTTTGAATGCAAATCAAAGTAGGACCTTAGACTTTAGTCTCTCAAAACAATATGGCCCAAGATCAAGATTTTTGCCCCTCCTACAATTACTCCTATGCCTATTGTATGTGTCAAAGAGTTGAATCCTATTTAGATTTGATCACTCAAGGACCCACAACAAGGAAATCATATGAGGTAAGCCAACTCGAAAATGTCTTGTAGTTGCAACAAGGTGATTTCTCCTTCATGAATCATCAAGTAGAAGAACATTGTCATGTGAATCGAGATCCCATTGCTTACAACTCTAGGAGTAAGAGAAGAGCCATTGAAGATGTCACCCCTCCTCCTCATAATCAGGCCTCAACATCAAATACAATGCCTTATGTACAAGTAGTAAATGATCAATCAAATGTCCCTCAACAGTAAAGGAAAAATAATAGCAGAAGAGATGTGAATGACCCTCAAGTTATTCCACTTCAACCTCTTACACATGTAGCTCCCAAGGTTTCTACTAAAGCACCTAATGTATCATTCAGTGTGGTAGACCAGATGAAGAAGACAAATGTAAACATCTCCATGTGGGATGTTGTTGCTACTATACCTATGCAAAGGAAGTTTTTGTAGCAGGAATTGGAGGGCATTAAACCAAAGGATCAACCATCTAGCATGGAGAGTGCCACAAATCTTGTACAACCATCAAGGAGGTAGAAACAAGTAACAAAATTAGACCTCCTCCATTTTATGTTTCTCTGATTATAAGGGATAAGCTAGTCCACAATTGCATGATTAATTCAGGGGCTAGTAGTTCAGTGATGCCTAAGTGTGTTGCTGATGTCATAGAAATGAAATATGAGCCCATTATTAGGGATGTATTGCATTTGGATGGTAGTATTGTCAAGACTATAGGAATCATTAAGAATGTTGAAATGGGCCTACATGCATGCCCTGGTTGTACTGTAGTTCACTGCCCAAATAGGTTGATGCATATCCTCCAATTGGTCATACATATTTTTTAGAACAAGATATAGAACTAAAGCTTCAATCAAAGTAGAGCCCTTAGCACTTAATCATATTGATCCCTACATTCCTAATCTCATCAATATGAATTGCACTATTCTAGAAATAGATGAAAATGATATAGTGCAAGAACCTACCACTTCCCTAGCAAAGATGCCTATTTTTCTCTTAGATGAATGGGCCAATGCATATCAGTTTGATCCTATATTAGAAACCCTTAAAATGACCCTTGGTATTTATTGCATACTTGAAAAGGATACTCATTTCCCTAACCTTATGAAAACAAGGAGAATACAAGTGGGATATGGAGTATGTATTTTGACGGATCAAGAAATAAAATGAAAATGGATTAGGGGTTGGTGTGATGTTGGTTTCTCTTGCACTAGAAAGGTACTACTTCTCATTTAGGCTTCAATCCAGTTGTACTAATAATATGGCAGAGTATGAGGCATTGATTCAAGGTCTTCTACTTGCTCAAAAAAGAGTAATTCTAGCCTTAAGTGTATATGGAGATAGTGAGTTTTTTGTCTATCAGGTGAGAAATAAATATGTCACCAAGAATGCTCTTCTCAAGTCTTATAAACATAGAGTATGGGATTTGCTTGAAGGTTTCAATGCATTTAATATTCAAAGCATCCCTAGGAAAGAAAACAGACATGTTGATAGACTTGCAGTAGTGGGTGCATCTTATGATGTTCCAAGGAGCCTTGAAGATGAGAAGAGGCAATAGATTAGAGTGGTGGTTAGGCCTGCTATTCCTAATAATAATGTCAATTGGCAAGTATTTGAATCTGATGCACAAATTGTGAGTTTCTTGTAGAATGAAGTAGAGTTCTCAGATAGGAACTAGTCGAGATTACATGACCAGTATGGGGATCAAATCATTAATCTCAGTTCCAACAAGTTGCCTAAGGTTCTGATTACCTTAGAAAGTGCTTTCATTCTTGATGATCAAGCAACAAGAGATAGAGGCATGAACCTTGTTGCAAATAAAGATGATCACATACCAGTCATGGTTGCTGATAGGAGGACCCTAAACATGGGAAAGGTATGTACTAAAATTGAACAAGAAAATTTCATTCATCTAGGTCAAGAATTTAGAGATGTGTTTGCATGGACATATGATGATCTAAAGGGTTTTGACCCAATTCTATTTCAACATACCATAGATTTAAATGATAATTTCAAATCGGTAAGACAAAAGAAAAGATGAATGAATCCTAAAATTGAACCATTAATTAGAAAGGAGCTATCCAAGTTGATTAAAGATAATATTATCTTTCCTATCAATCACCTATCATGAGTAGTCAATCTTGTCCCTGATAGGAAGAAGAATGGAGAAATTAGATTGTGTGTGGACTTTAGGGACCTTAACCAAGCCTCCCTTAAGGATCATCATCCCCTTTCTTCCATGGAACAAATCCTATCTAGGGTCAGTGGTTTAGAAAGGTTCTCATTCCTAGATGGATTTTTAGGCTACAATCAAGTGTTGGTTAAAGAAGTTGATAGATACAAGACTACATTTACCACAAAGTGGGGCACCTATGCTTACAGTAAGATGCCATTTGGGCTAATAAATGTAGGTACCACTTTCCAAAAGGAAATGGAGATGGCCTTCAAGAACATGATAGAAAAAATTGTATTGGTCTATCTTGATGGCATTATAGTATACTCAAAGAATGTGATAGATCATTTTGGCCATGTAAGAAAGGTGTTTATCAGATGTAGACAGTATGGGGTATCTTTGAATCCAAGTAAGTGTATCTTTGCCACCAATCAAGGGAAGTTGTTAGGACACATTGTACCCAAGGATGCCCTGACTATTGACCCAAAGAGAACAAAAGCAACACTTACTCTCACTCTTCCCAATCACAAGAAAGGGCTACAAAGTTTCCTTGGTAGGATTAATTTTGTGAGGAGATTCATTCCCAATTTAGCTACCATGGTGACACCTCTTAAAACTATGCTCAAGAAGAACATGGTCTTTGCATGGACCAAGGAAGGGAAAGCAAGTTTTGAAGAGATCAAGGCAATAATAGCATCAACTCCCACTCTCATCAATCCAAATTTTGAGAAGGATTTCATTGTTTACACCTTAGGAGGTGTGTGAAGCATTTCCGTTGTTTTAACTCAATAAAAAGATAAGAATGAAGAGCAACCCATTGCCTTCTTTAGTGAAGGGCTTAAGGAGTATGAAGATAAGTATAGCTATGTGGAGAAGCAAGCCCTTGCAATCATAAGATCTTTAAAGAAATTCAGACATCTTTTGTCTCACAACAAGATTCATTTATTGGTCCCTCATGCAAGTGTTAAGGACTTCCTTTTGAACAAGGATATTAATGAGAAAAGAGCAAGTTGGATCACTAAGGTGATGGAGTATGATGTGGACATCCAGATCACCAAATTAGTAAGAGGGAAAGAACTGTGCAAGCAAATGGTCTCATCTCAAGAATCAAATGAAGAAGTTGGCTTGGTATTGATAGAACAACAAGAAGTAGGAGATGACAATCCAAGGAGTTGGATAAATGACATGATGACCTTCTTATTAGGAAATGGATATCCTCAGGGATTGGATAGAGATAAAAGAAGACAATTCAAATTGTAATAAATTTCATATGCCACAATTGATGGTATTCTCTTTAGGAAGGACTTCAATGGAGCTTTTCTATGATGCATTGATACTAATCAAGCTGGGAAAATGATTAAGAAGATTCATGATGGTCTCGATGGTGGCCACTTTTTAGCAAGAACAACTGCCATGAAGATAATGAGGGCAGGTTACTATTGGCCATCCTTGTTCCATGATTTCCATAGGCATGTTAGAAAGTGTGAAAAATGTGCCTTCTTTTCAGGTAAGCAAAGACCTACAACCCTTCCACTTCATCCTATTCAAGTGGGTCAACCTTTTCCTCAATGGGGATTAGATTTCATAGGCCCTATTAATCCTCCTCCTAGCTTTGGCCACAAATGGATTCTAGTTACTATAGATTATTTTACCAAGTGGACAGAGGCAATTGCATTAAAGGATGCAACTAAGAATTCAGTTGTTGAGTTTTTAGATGGAGTCATAACAAGGTTTGGTACTCCTTCCACCATAATATTAGATAATGCAAAATCATTTGTAGGACTCAGATTTGTGCATGGGCAGTAGATCATGGTATTTACTTGACTACATCTTCCAATTACTATCCTCAAGGTAGCAAGCTAGTTGAATCATCTAATAAGAATTTGATCAGGACAATGAAAAGAACTATAGAAGATAATCAGAGGTGTTGGCATTAGAAGTTGAAAACATCTCTATGGACTGATAGGATAACACCCAAGAGAGCCATAAGAAATTCTCCTTTCATTTTGGTATATGGTAGAGAAGCTAGGCTTCCTATTTCATTGGAATTTCCTGCTCTTGAACTAGCCCATCAATTAGAACTGATTGAAAATGATGTTATGATAGTGAGAATAGTAGAGTTGATGGAGTTGGAGGAGAAAAAGACATCAAGCCATGTAGACCTTGGGAACACATCAATAGCAGATGAAAAGGTCCTTTGGCGGGAAGGCTAAGGTCAAGAATTTGAAGAAAGGCAATCTTGTATTGAAGTGGGATGAGGATAGAGCAAAACTCGAGAGACATTTGATGCAAGAGCATTCTAGGCCTTCTTGCAATCCTACAATTTGGAGCCAAGTTACTGTAGCTCTAGTGGATGTCGAGTTACTGTAGCTATAGTGGATGTCGAGTTATTGTAGCTCTAATGGATGTCAAGTTATTGTAGCTCTTAGTGGATGTTGAGCTATTGTAGCTCTAATAGATGTTGAGTTACTATAGCTCTAATGGTTGCCAAGTTACTATAGCTCCTAGTATATACCAAGTTATTGTAGCTCTAGTGGATGCTTAGTTACTATAGCTCTTAGTGGATTCAAAGTGAATCTGTTGGAGTTGAGTGTTCTTAGTGGATGTCGAGTGAGCCTGTTCATGCTGAGTTGCCTATGAGATGACTTTAGCATTTAAGTTATGTATGGGTATTTAATTTGTGTTATGGACGAATTGTGACTCAACCAGTATTTAATGTGAGGGATTTAATTTAGTTTGTAATGAGATAGGTCAACTTATGGCTTGACATATATTTAATTTGAGGGATTTAATTTAGTTTGTAATGAGTTGGGCTGACTTGTGGCTTAGTTGGGTATAAGTAAGGGGTTTTGTGGATTCTTTAGGTAGTAGTTATCATTCTAGCTCAGAGAAGAGGATGAAGTGTACATGCAAATTTTGAAGAGTTAGGGTTGTGGCTTGAGAACTAGAGGATGACTTGGTGGACTTGAGGGTACAAGTGTAGATTTTTCTTGGTGTTCTTATCCAGTTGTGTATTTGGACTAGCTGGGATTGGGTTTGTAAGTTGGATCTTGTTGGATCTTGCAAAACTAATTTTTTAATTGTTTTTTGTAGTTGGCCCTAACCCAGAAGGCCTTACAGCCGAGCATATTGCATGTAATCAATTATATCTATGAATAAAGAGTTGTGAGTTGATATCAAATCTTGCATTATTGTCACTTTGTTGTTATATTTTCTCTATGTGGTTGTTTGTTGGGGGTTGGGACATCTCCTTTTGGGAGTCTCCTACCTTGCACTGCATCAAATGATATTAGAGAAAAGGTTATTCCTAGGTGTGTAGAAAGATCACCGAAGTTGAGGCAATTTGCACCAAGATTTGCAGAGAAGGTTGATTATGTGGAGCTGATTGATCTTCTAGACAAGTGGATCTATTATTGAGGGTTTTATAAACTTTGGAAGATGCCTCTAAGAAGATTAGACCCTAGGGAAATTAATGATCTTAATGATGTCATGGAAGAAAGGATCTCAGAAAAGATAAGAGTAGAGTTCAAATCTAAAATTGCATTGATGAAGAGTGACATGATTGGTAAAATTGTGAGTGCTTTAGGTGGTGTACCTAGGCATGTGGGCACTAAAGGTAGTTATAAGAAAGTTGTTGAAGACTTTGAAGTTGCTAGATCTAGTGGTGAGGAAAGAATTGATCATGTGGAGAGACATATTGGAACTAGGGCTGGTCAGTTTGCTAGATGTGGATCTCAGTTGAAGCTAAAGCATAAGATGGAGGTTTCTAATTTATCAGGTACTTTGACTCTTGAAGACCTAACTAATTGTATTGGTGAATTGGAAGACTACTTTGGGCTTGAGGATATTGAGGATCCACTTAGAGTGAGGTTGGCACAAACTCAGTTGAAAGGACATGTTGCTCTTTGGTGGAAAGAATTGCAAAGAGATAGAGAAGAGGAAGGTGAAATAAAGATTTTGAAGGCTAAGTTCATTCTTGTTGATTATGAACTTGAGTTGTTTAAAAGGTTACAGAGTCTTAAAAAAAAGATATGTCTATGAAATATTATACTGAGGAGTTCTACAAGTTGACTATCCAGTCCGTTCATAGAGAATTGTCAAAGGAAAAGGTAGCTTGGTACATTAATGGTTTGAGATTCAATATTCAGAATGAAGTTGGTATGCTAAATATTTCTTTAGTTGAGGATGCTTAACAATATACTTTGAAGGCAGAAGATAAGTTGAAAAAGAAAAGTCAAGGTAATGCTAGAGGGAAGGAGAAGAAGGATAGCTTGGTACAAGCTAAACCGAGTGTTGAAAGTGAACCAAAACCTATTGATTAGAAATGAAGAATAGGTGGAGGTGGATTTAGAGGTAATTTTTTTAGATATGGTAAAGAAGGGCGTAGATCTTTTAGAAGAAGGATAGCTTGGTACAAGCTAAACCAAGTGTTGAAAGTGAACCAAGACCTGTTGCTAAGGAAAGAAGAATAGGTGGAGGTGGATTCAAAGGTAATTGTTATAGATGTGGTAAAGAAGGGCATAGATCTTTTGAATTTATGATTGGTAGGAAAACTATAATTGATAATGAGGTTGTAGTTCAAGACAATCAGCTTGAACAAGGAGAAATTTTGTTGGCTTGGTGAGTACTAGTTGGTGAGAGGACATTGGATCCTTGTCAGAGGACTAGTTTATTCAGGACTTGTTGTAAGTCTGGTGGTAAAGTCTACAAGGTGACTGTGGATGGTGGTAGTATCGATAACCTTGTTGCTAAAGAGATGGTTCAAAAACTTGGTTTGAAGAGAATAAGACATCCTTATCCTTATAGGATTGGCTAGTTGCAAGGTGAACCATTGATTTCCAAACTAGGCAATATAAGGATCAAGTGTTGTGTGATATTGTGGACATGAACAATTGTCATGTGTTTCTTGGTAGACCTTGGTAGTATGATTGTAGGGTTGTTCATGATTATGTCAAGAATGAGTTTATTGTTGAGAAAGGTGTTAGGAAGTTTTCCCTAATTCTTTTGCAGAATGAAGAGCTCGGTAGGAGGAACCTAAATATTAGCAGCTGAGTTGAGTTGGCATATTTTGAGAAGGTTGGAGATCAGCGTGGAAAGTATACTTGTAGTACACCTAAGATGGATGTGAAGAAGTAGAAGAAGAACAAAGGAAAGGATGTACAAGTTGAAGATTTGGAGGATATCTATGTGAAGAACCAATTTGGGATTTATGTGTTGAATCCCAGAAGATGTTTTTCCAGTTACTAGAACATCTTTTCAAACCTAGGGTGTCTGACGCAAGAGCATCCTAGGCCTTCTTGCAATCTTGCATGTTGAAGCCAAGTTATTATAGCTCTAATGGATGCCAAGTTACTGCAGCTCTAGTGGATGTCGAGTTACTGTAGCTCTAATGGATGTCGAGTTACTATAGCTCTTAGTGGATGTTGAGTTACTATAGCTCTAATGGATGTCGAGTTACTATAGCTCTAATGGTTGTTGAGTTACTGTAGCTCCTAATGTATGTTGAGTTACTGTAGCTCTAGTGGAAGTCGAGTTACTATAGCTCTTAGTGGATGTTGAGTGAACCTGTTGGAGCTAAGTGTTCTTAGTAGATGTTGAGTGAAACTATTCATGTTGAGTTGTCTGTGAGCCAACTTTGGCATTTAATTGATGTATGGCTATTAAATTTGTGTTATGGTCAACTTGTGGCTTGACCTATATTTAATGTAAGGCATTTAATTTATTTTTTAATGAGCTAGGCTGACTTGTGGCATAGTTGGGTATAAGTAAGAGGTTTTGTGGAATCTTTAGGAAGCAGTTATCATTCCAGCTTTGAGAAGGGGATGAAGTGTAGATGTGAATTTTGAAGAGCTGGGATTTCGACTTAAGAACTAGAGGATTACTTGCTAGACCTAAGGGTACAAGTGTGGATTCTTCTTGGTGTTCTTATCTAGTTGTGTATGTGGACTACTTGGAATTGGGTTTATAAGTTGGATCTTATTGGATCTTGTAGAACTGATTTTGTAATTGTTGTTTGTAGTTGGCCCTAACCTAGAAGGCCTTACAGCTAGGCATATTGCATGTAATCAATTATATCTATGAATAAAGAGTTGTGATTTGGTATGAGATCTTGCATTATTGTTGTTTTGTTGTTGTATTTTTTTTGTGTGGTTATTTTTTGGGGGTTGGGACATCTCCTTTGGGGATTCTCCTACCTTTCATTGCATCAACATTCAAAATTTGATGCAATATGGAATGGTCCCTATGTGATAATCAATTACAAGCAAGCCAATGCTTTCCAGTTGAGCAGGCCTAATGGTAAAATCTTGCCTATTCTAATCAATGGAATATATCGTAAGCCTTCTTTTTGATAGGGATGAAGTGTTTCATGCATATAATTAGAGTGGTTTTCTTTCAAAAGTGTTTCATTAATATAATTAGAGTATTTTTCTTTCAATTGTTTCTAGTTTTCTAAGAAGTACAAGGTGCACATGATGTTGTTCCTCCGGAATGACCAATTTTGAAGAGATTTTATAGAGTGCAAAGATAATTTCCTTGGTTTTTGCAGTTACAAAGGCTATATTTCTTTAGTGTTTCTAGTTTTACAAAGTGGATTTTATGTTTTTTTCCACTCCATAGCCCAATGGATGTTGAAGGTCACTGGTCGTATGCATAACAGGCTTGCATTCCCCCTGAGTTGCTAGAATTGTTAGCTATTTTTTCCCTCCTGCCAAAGCTAAAAGATTTGAATTTAAACCTAGTAACATTCATATATTTGAAATATTCAAATATGAGGGCATGTAAAAATACCTATTTAATGCCTTGGATTATACCTTTTTCCTAAGTAATGTGCATTTAATATTTCTATAGGACCAAATCTTGTTTCACCATTCAATACAATAGGATCTACGGTTGTCACTTTGTCATTGTCAGAAATTGTAGACTCTTTTGTCATAGAGACAAAGCAACAAATCACCACATAGCACCATGGACATATTTTCCTTCAGTCAGCACAGTCATTACTGGGTCTTTTCTATCCATTGTTCGATCTTCCAAGATGCATAAGCTTTACTTCATATGAGAAAGTGATGGTGTGACATGTGTCATGTGAGTCCTATTTTCCTTGTGGGCTACATATCGGGTGGAAAGTTGTCAAGTGAGTTGGAATAAGGAAGTGTTTCTCATTGGTTAATGTGCTGACAAGATTAACGTATCTTTAGGCTGTCAGATGAAATTAGATCTATGGTTTTTGTTTTGTCACTTTGTAAAGATGCAAGCAAGTTAACTTATGTGACAAAGTGAGAGGTCAACACATGTGCACAATGGGCTTAGTTTAGAGGGTAATAGTCACAGTCAACATTGTAGTTAAAGTTCATGATTTTGTGAGGTAGTCACGATTAAGTCTTAAAGGGTGGCGAAGGTTATATGATGAGGCGGTTAAACTCATGAAGACCTTGCAAGGTGGAAAAGGGAAATAACCTCATTGGTCCACATGGTTTTTTCTAGTTTTTGGATCTATTTTATTGTTGATTTTGATGATTTGTCAAGCCAGGAAGAGAAGAAATTGGTTTTCTTATGCGATATGATGTTCATGATCGATCTCAACCACTCTGAATAAATGTAGAAGCTAGACACAATGAAAAGGACATTTGATCACTACTTTATTATCCATCTACTTGTTCAAATCATTAATGGTACCATTTCTCTCACTTTAGGATTTCTTCTAGGTTAGGGTTTTGATGATTTTCTTGCCTCCAAATATGTACCAGATCGAATCAACCATCTAGATCATATCCAATCGTCCTCTGACAATCTTGAATGCATTGGTTAAGTTGTGAAGCAATCCAAGTGCTATGTTTGAGCTATAAAGATACATTTCAAAACCCTTGTAATAGTGGACTCTTATTTATTTCCTTGGCATCACTTTGGCATGCTTATTGGAAATTCCCTTTGCCTCTAAACTTCATGATACTCTGCCTTATCCCTTTCAGCCATTGATGTAATGTGTAAGACTCATTTTTCTCTCATCAATGTATTGATGATATCTATAATTTGCATGATAGTATCTCCTTTTGACCAATGAATGGTATATAGTGAATTCTTCTTCCTTGTGTTATCCATTTGGTTATCTAATCTGCATGTGGTTATTAGATTAAAATAAGTCTGAATCTATATTTTTTTTTATCTCATGATAGTTTAACTATGCATGTATGGGAAGAGATTGGTTTAAACACTCTATTTTGGTGCATCACCTCCTTAGGATAGATTAAGTAGATGTTTCATGCATGCTTTATCCCTTTTTCTTCTCCAAGTGTAGTTAGGTGCACCCTGATAGCTAAGGAATTCGGCCTTCTTTGAAGACTCAATCTCATTGTTCAAGTTCCACAACTTGGAGGTTGTTTCTATGTTTCACAAGGTTGCCTTTAGGTAAAAACTTTAGGTAAGGGTGCAAACTATTGTGACAATAGGTATCTCTTTCCTTTGCATACACATATGTTAAATCTTGTCTATGGGCAATGCATAACAATTTGATAAGTCTCTTGCATGGGTAATGCAATATTATTGTATCTTGCCATGGTGATACAAAGAATCTTGATCTATGGATGGGCCTTCTAATGCATTGACTAGTGGGTTACTACCTCGTTAGACCATTCAATGCCATCTTTTGCAAAAGCTCTTTCAGTGATTCATAATAGGGTGGGTACTCTACTAGGTGAGATAATCACTTTCCCCTTTTTCTCTCTGCTTCTTTTCAATTAGTTATTTATCTCTTATTATTATCTAGGAGTTAGAAAAAACTCAATCCATTTGGGGGTTTCATGGATTCTTTGTTTCCTTGATTATAATGAGAGTATCTTATGCTTTGTGCTCTACATCACCAAGATTTTGGATCGAGTCCATAATATCACTAAAGTGGGGGTTAGATGTATTGTCTTAAATTGGAACCACTACAATTTGGTGAAGGTTTAATACATATTTAATGTGAGATCATCAATCTCTTTACACCTTTCCTTCTTCCTTCCCTTTTATGTCCTTTCTACTAGGCGGAATTGGGGTAAAACCTAATAAATACTCTTCAAAGCTCCTATTTTTATGGTGTTAAAATTGAATTAGGATCTATCCTCCTAGGTTCTCCCTTACCTTCATTTACACACTTGGAGTCCACTCTCTACACCTAAAAAGTATATCTCAGACTTTGTGATTGATTTCTAGGATCTGAGACCTATTTTGGGATCCCAAAGGTTTTGGGCCCTAATTGTTAGGGATGTAGTACACCCTTGATGGACAAATTCTTCCCTACACCTAGTTTGCATTGGTGCTCCTTTCATATTTGGTTAGCACTAATCTTCCTAGATCTAGTTCTTTAGAATAAGGAGTGAAAGGACTTATCTCTTTGACTTCCCTATCTATGTTATTTAAGAGGGGTTATGTGATGAACGCAAGCTTTGTTTCATATTTCCCCATGTATACATCCAAGGGCAAAGATTATACTCTCCTATTCCAAGTGTATATCCCAAACACACCCAAAAAAGTTAATTAAAGTTAATAAAGAGTGACCTCTCCACTTGCTTTCAATGATCCACTAATGGCTCAAGATTTCTAGTTTACCTCAAGAGCCAAAGAACATACTTTTCTACCATCAATGAGCCCTTACTTGTGATTTGTTAAGTGAATGAGGAAATGAAAGCTAATGCAATCAAGCACAATATAATTAAATGGAAACAAATGAAATGTTTTTTTGATTTTTTTGCTTTTGCTTAGGGCAGTCCTACAACACCACAAGTTAGTATCCCTTTTTGATGTAATGTTCTCTAGCAAGCAAGTTCCTAAAAAATCACAAGTTCAAGCATCATAAATATGCAAATGAAAGAAATAACCCTACAAAACCACTTGTTAGGAGATGTTAAGAAAGTTGGAAAACCAAAATGAACACTAAATGCAAGCTAACTAGCCTAAAAGACTCAGACTGTGCAAGCAAATGAATCTTGGGGCACTTCAAAGACTGGCAAAAGATCATATGATACACCTCTAAGAATCTAAATGATACTTAAGGTCCAGATGACATGGTATGTTGAACCGAGATGATAATCTTCCAAAAGGAAGATGATATTTCATAGTAAACTCATATGATAGTTTGGAAACTGGTATGGATCACCTGCCAATTATATGAAATGTCATTCTGCAAATGTAAGAAAAATAAAAGATGGATTTAAACCTTAGAGTCTATCCCCATTGGGGGGGGGTGCAGTGCTAAAAATGTGTGCCAAAAATTTGACAAACTTTTTTAAGACATTCTATCCAAGGGACCCAATGTTTTAGGAACCTTGATTGGTGACTTAGAGCTTCCTATCTATGATATGAAAGAATATAAATAGTATGAATATGGCTCTCAAATGAACCTCAATAGAAGACCCTTGCAAGCTGCACCATAGAATGAAAGATTCAAAGATAAGATCAAGAGTACTAGTATCCAAGAACCAAAAGAGTATGCAAATGCAAATGAAACTAGATGAGAGTGCAAGATAATCCAAGATGTAATGCAATAACAAAAAATAAAACTAAGTTAACAAGATGAGAAAGATTACTTTCCTCCTATTTAGACTAGGTGATGTAAGCTAATGCAAAAAGGAAACTAAGCTAAGTATGCAAGTGAGCTAGAACAAAAGTAAACTAGTATGTAAGTATGAGAATGCTCCAATAATATGCAAGAGCACAAGAGTGTAATGAGTGTTCCAATAGCTCTAGAGTGAAACCTCAAACATAACACTAACATGAGAGTCTAATATATATGAGAAGTTGAGGAGAGAGCCTCCCTTTAAAGAACAATGGATGACAAGAGATTAAGAGGTAAAATCAACAGTGGAGAAATATTCTCTTGTTGACTTTGGTGCACAAGATTCTCAAGAGGAAAAATCAATGAATATGGTTAAGAGACAAAAGATGTGTGGAGGAGAAAAGAGATTCCCCTCACCTAGAAAAGTGTGCATTCAAGTTATAGACAAAATTGTTTTATTTTTATTTTTAAATTAGGAAAATCCTTTTTCATGTGCACACATAGGATAAAGGGAATTTATTTAATTAAAAGGGGTTATGTTCCTCTACTTAAATAAAGACTTTGGATAAGGTGGTCAAACCATAGGTTATAATCTAATAAATGAAAACTTGATGATTTGATCAAAGATAAATGATTCAATAATTGTGCAAAATTGATTAAGCATAAGGTGTAGTCTAGCATATAGATTAAAAATGTTGAAAAGGGGGATTATAGTTTACTAGACCATTTTTTGGTGATTAGAATTGTTTCCTAGACCACGGTTTGGGATTAGAGTATAAAGATGGTCTTCTTCCAACTTTAGGATTGGATTTTGATGTTCACTTAGATTCTTTCGTGTTATTCTAGAGTATGTTACTTGTGATTTATGCTTTTACTCGATGCAAATGTATATCATGATGTTGTATTATCATTATATTGGTGTAGAGTTGTAGTTGGTAGAATAGCATGTTAGATGTAATTGTTATATTATTTTGTTATATTGATGTTATCGAGTGCCTGCTCCTTGATATGCGTGTATCTAGTACTCCCTAGTGTGGAGGTTTATTTTATGAAATTGATTAGATTAGTTCCTTGTATGTAATATGGGTACTTTTTCATACCTAGTATAGTCAGAAAATCATACGATGAAATGACAAGCCTATATTTCATTGTACACAATAGAGAGTTGTGTCACATAACTCTTGGAGTTTTGCCATTCTATATAGAAGGTCATCACTCCTTGTTTGGAGTTCCATTCCATGGGTGGCACATGTCATTCACCAATTTATTGCATGGCTTTGTGAGTTCTATTGTACCATATTGATAGACAAATATAATTTCTCAAACAAGAGGCATTTTTTAACTTGCTTAAAGAATGTGACCTGGTGATATGAATGCCCTTTTGAGATTTGTTTCTTCCCAATCTGATACAGATCACCCTTGGGGTGTTTTGGGGTCATTTTTTGGATGTTTTCATTTTCCTTCTATATTTTAACCTAAAAATTAACTTGTTTGGCTTAATCACTTAGGAACTTGTGTTTGGGATTTAAAATGAATATCATATCAAATGTTAGCATGATTAATAGAATGAACATTGTATAATTCATTCACTTAAATGGAATGTACATGTTGGTAAGTAGTGAACACTTGGGGATATTTAGTTGGTCAGTTTATGTCTTTAGTTGTAATCTTATGATTTTGAATGCATGTTATTTTTTATTTCTTAATGAAAAATAATATGGTATTCTATGTTTATCCTTGTTTCCAAGGATCTTTGGGCAGGGCATTACATCTAGTATCAAAACCCATGTTTCAAAATTGGGATCTCTAAGTTATACTCGTACTATGATATTTGGATGTTGAATTCTTTATCTGTTGATACATGTTATTATATGGTCTTTGATTTTGATATAGCCTTGTATACTTTTGTAAGATTCTAACCCATGTCTTGTTGTCCTACTAGAATGACCAAGAGGAAGAGCAACATGAGAAATATCATGAGGAAGAGCATCAGGAAAGGAGAGAGATGGGGAGAGAATAAGGGTGGATTTGAGTCATTGGTACCTTTTCTACATAATCTTATAGCTTGGTTGGGACCTCAAATAGAGGGTTCTCAATATAATGGTTTATAGTTAGAGGGATCACTCAATGTAAATATTAATCAACTCTGTCAATTGATACATCCCAAACTATTAACTCATTATTCCTTGCATTACTAAGTATTAGTAAAATTACTTAGTGTTTACTTAATTATTACCAATCTTAAACTTAGATATTACAGAGTTGTAGTAAACTATAAAAACATATAAAACAACATGCAAAACAAATAACATTCACACAATTGACAACGTGATTTTAATGTGGAAACCCTGTGAAGGGAAAAAACAACTGGGACCGACAACCCAAAATTTCACTCTTCTAAAGTGAGCTCTATTACGATCCAACCTTGTTAAAGATTATATACACATTATTAATGTGACCTTGTTAGAGGATTTCACTAAAAGATCATCTAGAACTCATCACTCCATGTTCTCGACTAGAAAGAGTGGCCTAATTTAAAGGACTTACAAACACTACTAATCGATATTACCATATAGGATTTCACAGAATTGTTAGGTCCACTTGGTTCTTCCAAGATTTTCTACTGTAAAGTTTAAATTGTAACAACATAAAATGATCTTTTAAGAATAGTAACTACCTTTGCTTATTCAGATCTTTATTCTTGATCTTTCTTTATCTTAACTTTCACTCAGTACGTTGACTTGGAAAATTAACTCCTTCTCTTTCTCCTTCCACTACATGTGTATGGTGTGCATGTTTGTTTTATTTATGTATGGTGTTTTTGATGTGGTTAAGGAAGGGAGTCGTAGTCACCTGCTAGTCGGGATCTACACGATGCACCACTTCCTGCCATTGTCTGTTTAGCTTAGAATATTGTGTTTGTACATGCGTGGATTTTATGCAGGTTGCAGGTACCAGGTATCGACTTACCTGAATTGCCAGGATGAGCGTACCCTATCGCATTGTCTCAATGGTAAGAGAGGGGAGATAAACTCTTGAGTCCAATTCCTAAACCCTTTAGCCAATTGTCCTAATTGATAATTAGGACAAGTATCTGAGTTAAGCACCCTCTGAATGCATCAAATGATGTAATTTCGGGTTTATAACCCTTTTTATTTTGATTTAGTATGTGTTTTTCTATGCTGGGTTTTCGTATGTTGTTATATGAGTCCTTGATGTGTTTTCTATTAATTAAAGTCTAATTAAAAAGATTAATTAAAGATTTAATTTAATGGAGAATTAATATGATATCTTTAATATTTAATTAAACAAGAAATTAATTAAATAAAAGAATTAAATTTAAAGGTTAAAGTTCAAAGATAAATTTAGAACAAGATAATATTTATTTAATTTAATAATAATATATTTGGAGTTCATTTTTAAATAAATGCTAAATATTATTGTTATTTAAATTAATTAAATATGTTATCAATTAAGTTCTAAAATAAATTAAAAGTTGAAAGATATAAAATTATTAAGAATTCTAGATCGCATGATCTAAGCATGAGTTTAAATATGAGAATTAAATTAAAAGATTAAATAATAAGAATTAATAACGTTATTTTAATTTCATAAAGTGCACATGAGATTAAAGTAATAAATTAATTTAAAATAGAAGTCAAGTGGATTATTAAATAAAGTTATTTTATAATTCAACTTAATGTGCATGAAAGATGAATGCAAAATAAAAGAAAAGATAATAAAGGTTAATTTGGAGTTAACTCAGTTGTGCAAAGAGTCTTCTCGGGTGAACGCACAATTAAGTGCCCCAGTTTGAGGAAAAAATTTGCTTATCACAACATTGGGGGTTCATTCTTGGGGGACACGAATTGGGACACGTGTTTGGACGGGAATTTTTGGGAGACTACTTTTGGAAGTGAATTTCAAAAGGCTGATACCAAGAAAGTTTTTCAGAGGAAGGTTACTGAGAGGAGTGAATTCTTTTACAGTTCCTGGAGATTGCATAATAGCATCAGGATCGGGTAGGGTCTTGTGTTATTGATTATCGATTTATTACGCAATTATCCTTTCCTGTCTTCTTCATGTCTGGGGTTTGTAAATCTGAATTCTCTGTGATGAATGTTTAAACATTACGATATTGGAATTTATCAGATGCTTGTGTATGAACTTCTGTATACAAAATTTTAAATGGAAAGGGTTAATCTAAGACTGAAATTCTAAATTAGAAGTTCAGATGGTTGGCTTATATTTTCTATATCAATATAAGGAAGAAAACAAGTTTTCAATATATTTATATATATATTAAAAAGGAATTATTATTATTATTATTATATATATATATATATATTTAAAAGATTGTATATCAATAAATTTTATTATAATGATTATATTTTTTTTGAGATAAAAAAAATATATACATATATGTAAATCTTAATTAACAAATCTTTTTTTTTTATATATACAAACTCTGATTTAAATAAAATAGTTTTAAAAAAATATATATATATATATATATATATATAAAATAAAACAAAGTATTGGGGAGGGGCGGCTTAACCACCCCCTGCCCCCTTATTAATATGCAACAGGCGACTGATGTACGCAGTCGTACCTACTGACGCAGGACGACTGCGACAGCAGTCTTGCCCTGCGCATACATACGGCAAGCAGCGATTTTTAAATCGCTAATACATGTTTTAATAAAACAGTTAATATGCCATGCGAATTTCGGGTTTGGTTATGAGATAATTCTTACTATTATAAATTTTAATTAATTTTAATAATTTTTAATTATATTAAAATTATGATATTATTTAATATTAATTTCATTATTAAATTTCAATAATATTTTATAATTTGTTATATTAATAATAAATGTGACATATATTTAAATAAAATATTGATTAATATTAATTAAATATGATTTAATATTTAATTAAGAATAGAAGTTATTATTATCGGGTATTTAATTATTAATTTTAATAAAATTGTAATTATTTTATTTAAATCATTAATATATATTATTTGATAAAATTGTATAATTAGACTATTGACTCAATGAAAATTATTAATGTGGGTTTAAATAAAGATGATTTTAATAAAGTCATAATTGTTTTATTTAAAATCATTAAGGATCATTTTTATAACTTAAAAAATAAAAATTAAAAAAATCATCCTTAGAATTTTTATAGGATAATTGTACAATCATGTAAATATAGAAATGGGTTAATTGTAAGGGCTAATTGTGAAAACTTAGTTACTTGAGGTAGACGTTAAACTAAAACATAAACCTTACCTTAACTCAATAATATACTTTCAAATCCAATCTCTGAGACTTTGATGTTGTCCTTGTGCTTTGAGTGTTTTGGGGTTGTTCTAGTATTGACCAGTTTAGGTTGTTACCAGAGGCTCGGGGTTGTGAATGTGATGTCATGATGATTTGGCTTCGATCTTTCTTAACCTAACCATGGTAATGTGATGAAGTGCTCTATGACATGATTGTGTTTACTATTTGTTATTGCTTTCCAGTTTCCTTGTGTGAAGCTGAGATGTATGTATTTGAGATACCTGACTTAACCATTTTTGAGTCTCGATCAGTTATATTGATAACCATTTTTGAGTCTCGATCAGTTATACTTGGATTGCTTTTCAGTCGCTTGAGAGGACTGAAGTGTTTGTTATGTTCTTGATGATGTCATGTTTTGACTTGACCATTTTGGAGTCTTCGATCAGTATTGTAATTTACTATTGGGATACTTTCTGGTTGCTCATTGGAGAACCATTGGATTTTGTGACTTATCATTGATGCCTTCAGTTGCTGATAGAGAACTGTCATGATCATATGATTACTATTTGATATTATCGGTTGCTCATGAAGAAATGATGTAATTTTGTGGCTTATCTTTTATGATATTTTTCAGTTGCTTGTATAGGACTGAGGTGATTTTATTATGATTCTTGATTTGTAATTTCATGAGCCTAGGGTAGGTTATCTATGTGTAGTGTTGGGAAGTGGCTTGCAATGGGGATCGAGGCCCTAAGAGGCTGCCTGGAGTAACCCATTGTAAGTTGATTTAATAAGTGAAAACATTTACACTAAATGGGAGAAAATGAACCTAACAAGATAATTGTATGTTCTCTCCCATGCCTTGAGTGCTAGTACAGACTAGGATGGGGTAGAGAGAATGCTTGGTTGCGACCTTGCACTCCATAGTATGCCTCGTCAGTACGAGAGGATACTAGTGGCCGCAGGGATCAGTAGGGACCCGGGATTCCTAAGGGATTGCTCGGGTAACTTCTACGTGACTTTTACGATGACACTTTCCCGCTTGCATATTAGGTTTCCTACGTGTCTTGTGGTACCTCTGGGATTTAGATGTCGATCTTTTTAGGAACCCTTGAGTTAGCATACTTATAGGGTTTCCTGGACTTAGAGATTATTTATGATTATAGGTTTTGTTATCCTATTTGAGACTTGAGACTATCTCCTCAGCGCGGTGGGAGTGGACCATTTAGGTTCCATGCGGTCGGGTGGTAGTGCTTTTACTCTTACCATTGAGATCTGTTCCGTGGTCATCGTGGCTGGAGTTTTCGTGATTGGCATTTACCTTCACTATGTTCTTGGATTATTATGATGGATGGTTAGATTTTATGATAGATGTTTTATCATTATGGATGTATGGATGTGTCATGTATGGTGAATAGTTTCATATATTTTTACTGTACTTTGTATCATGGATTTGAGGATGTTGTATCTTGATCTTTACATATGTATATTCTTTTAAGCCTTTCATACCTTGTGACTTGTATAGTGGATGATTGAGCATTTCGAATTAATTTGTCGAGAGGCATTCAGAACAAATGTATATTATGGACATGGGACTTTCTGATTATTCTTTCATATGTATGTGATAGTTGTTAGACTTAGAATTAATTAAATTTAAACGTGACTCAACGTCTTGGGATCTTTAAGAAATGTAAGTTACAATGTATGTTGTCAATGATTACATGTTATTGCTTCCGCTACTATGTGTTTGATGTGTATGTTATACCTTCTTACTTTTTAAAAAAAAAATGTTTAGCAAACTTAGTGAAACTTTAGGTTAATTCTTTTGGATCCCTTGGCGGGGCGTTACACAATACCTTACATATAACTTATGTCTTCATCACACTTTCTTCAAATACTCTTCATCAATCAAATCCTCTTCATAAATCTAATGATATGGTACTTGTTAACCATTTTTGCCTCCCACCAAAAATTTGAATTTGAATGTCGGCCCACCCAACGGTCTTTAACCATCTTTAATATTATTTAAATGTCCTAGAAATACAAGACATAAAAAAATTAAAGATTTTATGGTATTTCCTATTTTCCTAAATTTGTTTCCCCTGGCCCACAACTTTTCATGCTGTCAGATCTTGCATAGATCTATGATGGGCGCTTTTTCACTTTCTCAAAACAAGCGATCTTTACATAATGCAGGGAAGCATCGTTGCGACATGTGGCAAGTGGTTCCATGTTCTTCTTGTGGCCTACAAGTTGGGAAGCTACTGGGTGAGCTGGCAATTTGATTGGTGGGTGCTTTCCCACATTCTGTGTTTTATCAGACTTCCTAACAATGTAAGCAAGCGCTAGATCACCATGTGTCCTCGCGGGCCCAAAGGAATAAAAGTTACAATTAGGCATCGAAGCTGCCACATGTTCTCAGTTTGTAGCTTCCACCATCTTATGCAAACAAATCTATGTGGGCGCTTCCCCACATTATGAAGATGCAAGGATGTTAAGGAATGTGGGCAAGTGTCGTCCTTGCCGTTTGTCTTTGTGGGGTCAGGTTGATTTTATAAGTCATAGGGTGATGCCAACTGGGGCCAGGTCGTGTTGAGGTGTATGCTAAATGGTTTGTGGGCCCAGAAGTATTAAGGGCAGGCATAGTATAATGAAGATCTTTCATGATCGTTGATCTTACAGAGATCAATGATCAGCGCTTTCCCGCATTATGAAGATGCAAGGTAATTAAACAATGTAGGTAAGTACCTGAAGGACACATGTCCTTATGGGTTCAGCTAAGGCATTAACAGTTAAGGCTGACAGTTATGTGACATCACAATTAAATTGGGAAGGTGGCTCAGTTAATTGAGAAGATGTGGTCAACTACATGGAGACTTTACGGGGTGGAAAAATGAAATGAAATTATTGGCCCACGTGGCCCATTTTGGTTGCAGGATTCAGTTGACCTCTTGAATTTGCTGACTGATGAGACAAAAATGAAGGAAATCAATTTTTTTTGCACAATTTGATCCTCACGATCAATTCTAACTACTCTCGAATGAATGTTGAACCTAGTAAACAATAGGAGAACACTCCACCACCCCAGTTTATCGATCTACTTGGTCAAAATGGTTTAATGGCATTGTTTCTGTTAGGGCCCTGTTTCAACAAAATATCAAATTTCATTATATCTAAATCTATGCCTAGATCAGGTTTTCTCTAGATCTCTAAAGAGACTTAATGGCAATGGTTGTGGAGTAACTTCAGTTAGAGAACATCTCAATTATGCCTAAGCTATAAAGGCAATTTTTGTAGATTTTGTTGATCTCAAATCTTCTCTATTTTCTCTGATATTGCTCTGGAATTTTATTGTAAATCCCCTTTGCCTCTGAATTGTATGACATTCTTATCTCCTTCAGCCATTGATGTGAAGTGCAAGAACTATTTGCCTCTCATTGGTGTATTGTAGATATCTGCAATCTTGCATGACTGTATATCTTTTGGCCTATGAATGGTATATAAGTGAATCCTCTCTTTCCTTGTGTCATTCATTTGGGTTTTTCTGATCTGCATGTGATTGTCAAATTAAAGCAAGTTTGGATGTGTATATCTTTTGGTGTCATGATGGTTCAATAGTGCATGTATGGGCAGAGATTGGTTTGAACACTCTATTTTTGGTGCATCACCCCCCTTAGGTTAGAATAGGTAGATTTGCTTCTATGTATTCCTTCTCCCTTTTCCTCTCCAAGAGAAGTTAGGTGCACCTTGATAGTAAAGGAAGTCGGCCTTCTCTGAAGACTCAACCTCACAGTTCAAGTCCCACAACTTGGAGGTTGTTTCCATGTTTCACAAGGTTGTCCTTAGGTAAAAACTTTGGACAAGGGTGCAAACTTTTGTGACAACAGTTTTTGGCACGCCCGGTGGGACTGTATTCAAAAAATTTCAAGTCTACTAGTGTCAAAATGAAGATTTCAAGATTAATACCGAGGAGATAGTACTAGCTTCAGTGTTCAAGCCTTCAAGGGATTCATTCTTCAAGTACGTGGCAACTCTGAGCTTCAAATACATCTGGTTCCAGACCAAAGTTGTAGTAATTCATGCCCAAAGCTGAAAGAAGGGCATCTTCTAGAGGTAAATTTCAG
Organism: Cupressus sempervirens; assembly: GCA_028749045.1. Taxonomy (NCBI): domain Eukaryota; kingdom Viridiplantae; phylum Streptophyta; class Pinopsida; order Cupressales; family Cupressaceae; genus Cupressus; species Cupressus sempervirens. The sequence continues at coordinate 702,394,991 of CM053789.1, read as the reverse complement.
TACCAAGAGCTTTCATTTTCAAACCCTAGAAGAAGGAAGACTAGAGTACCAATTAGGAGTGCAATAGTAACAAATACACCTGCAAGATCCATCTCTACTCCTCCTACTGTTAGATCTTAGCCTAGATTGCCATCAACACATATCAATAGATCACTTGTCTATATGGCGCAACCTAGAGCTCATGCTTTTTCCACCTTTAATGGTGGAAGTCCTCTTTTATTGGTCCAAAGACATGACATACCAATAGCTGTACTCAAAAGTATACCAGAATTTACTGGTGAAACTTCTATCTCTCCCTAGTTGTAAATATCTACAATATCCATGGTATTACAGAAGATGATGTTGCAATTAGGCTTCTAGCCTCATCCTTGAAAGGAAAAACACTACAATGGTATAGAGGTTTGACTCATGGTTCTATAGCAAATTGGGATGGATTAGGAGTAGGACTGTGCAAACACTTTGAGGACAAAAGTGATCATTTGTCACTTTTAGAATAGTTGACTACTATAAAAAGAGCCCCCCCTGAATATATGACTAATTTCAACTATAGATTTCAAAAGACATGGGATAGAATACCTACTTCAGTAAAGCCTACCCCTGGCAATGCCTTCTTGCATTACCTCAGAGCTTTTAACAATGACATTGCCACTACAATCCAAACTATGGGAGGAGATACCTTGCCTAATGCTTATGACATAGAAGTAAAGTCAGAAAACATCCTAATACAATGAGGTAAGCTAGCTCCAAGGCCTCCTATGCCTTTCTTCCCTAACATTCCAAATCACCAACCAAAAATGGCTCCTCTTCCCACAACTTCCACATCACAATCCCTTGCTCTAGTCACTCAATCTTCCACATCTTCAAATGGAATAGATGAAATCAAGGAGATGATGCAATCTATGATGTTGAACATAGAGAACATAGATAAAAGATTGTAGGGCCAAGAGAAGAAGTTGGAGGATAGCTTCTCTGTGATGTAGAAAGTGAGCAACAAGGTGGTGACTTTAGAGAGATAGCAAGCTCAAGGTAGTAAGGCTCATCAATTGCAATATCAAACTTTGAACAGTGGTAGACCTCCAAATCATAATCACGGGAACAATTCTTTTGATCAAAATAGGTAGAATAGCCATGCTTCAACCTCAAATGTAAACCAAAGTAGGGCCATAGTTCCTCAAAACAACATGGACCAAGATAAGGATTTTTGTCCCTCCCATAACTAATCATATGCCTGTTGCATGTGTCAAAAGGTTGAATCTTATTTTTCTTTGACCATCCAAGAGCCTGCAACAAGACAATCATACAAGGAGGACCAATTTAAAGATGCCTCATGTATGCAAGGACAAGGTGATTGTTCCTTTATGAATCATCGGGTGGAGGAACATTGTAATGTAAACCAGGATTCCATTGCTCACAACACTAGGAGAAAAAGAAGAGCTATTGAAGATTCTATCCCTCCTCCTCCCAATCATGCCTCAACTGCAAATGCAATACCTCATGAACAAGCAGTAAATGATCAATCAAATACCTTTCAGCAGCAAAGGCAAAATAATGGAAAAAAGGATGTAAGTGATCCTCAGGTTGTTCCATCTCAACCTCCTACAAATGCAATTCCCAAGGCTTCTACCAAAGTACCTACTATTCCATTCAGTGTGGTAGAACAAATGAAGAAGACAAATGTGAATATTTCCATGTGGGATGTTGTTGCTACTATACCCATGCAAAAGAGGTTACTGCAACAAGAATTTGAAAGTATTGAACCAAAGGGTCAGCCACCCAGCATGGAAAGTGCCACAAGCCTAGTATAGCCATCAAAGGAGGTAGAAACAAGTAAAAAGGTTAGACCCCCTCCATTTTATGTTTCTCTAATTATAGGGGGTAAACTAGTCCACAATTGCATGATTGATTGAGGAGCTAGTAGTTCAGTGATGCCTAGGTGTGTTGCTGATGTTTTGGAAATGAAATATGAGCCCATTGTTAGAGATGTATTACAGTTGGATGGTAGTACTATCAAGACTGTAGGGATCCTTAGGAATGTGGAAATGGCCCTACATGCATGCCCTGGTTGTACTGTAACCCAAGATATATCTGTTGCCTAAGTCAAGCCACATTTTGCATTCTGTCTGTCAAGAGACTTCACTGCCCAAATAGGTGGTTACATATCTTCTAATTGGTCATATATTTCTTTTAGAAAAAGATATGGGACCAAAGCTTCAATCAGAGTAGAGCCTCTAGCCCTACATCATACTGAACCTTACACCCCTAATCTCATCAACATGAATTGCACTATCCTAGAAATGGATGAGAATGACATAATGAATGAGCCTACTACTTCCCTAGCAAAGATACCTAATTTTCTCTTAGATGAATGGGCTAATGCATATCAATTTGATCCTATGTCAGAAACCCTTGAGACAGGCCTCAGTACATATTCTATATTAGAGAAGGATGCTCTAGTTCCCAATCTTGAGGAGACTAAAGAAGATGTGAGTGAGATATGGAGTATTTACTTTGATGGATCAAGGAATAAGAATGGATCAGGGGCTAGTGTGATGTTGATTTCTCCTGCACAAGTAAGGTACTACTTCTACTTTAGGCTCCAGTTTAGCTACACTAATAATGTGGCTGAGTATGAATCCTTGATTCAGGGTCTCCTACTTGCTCAAAAAAGAAGAATTCAAGCCTTAAGTGTATATGGAGATAGTGAGTTGGTGGTTAATCAAGTGAGAAATTTGAATATCACCAAGAATGGTTTTCCCAAGTCTTATAAACATAGGGTATGGGATTTTCTTGAGGGTTTCGATGCATTTAATATTCAAAGCATCCCTAGAAAAGAAAATAGATATGTTGATAGAATTGCAGAAATAGGTGCATCTCATGATGTGCCAAGGAACCTTAAGGAGAAGAAGAAGCAACAAATCAAAATGTTAGTAAGGCCTACCATCCCTGACAACAACATCCATTAGCAAGTGTTTGAATATGATGAACAAATTGTAAGCTTCTTGTAGAACGAAGTAGAATTTTCAAATAGAAACCAGTCGAGACTGCAGAATCAGTATGGTGATCAAATCATTAATCTCAGTTCCAAAAAATTGCCTAAGGGTCTCATTACCTTAGAGAGTGTTTTCAATCCTGATGACCAAGCAAGAGGTAGAGTCATGAACCTAGCTACTAACAAAGATGATCACACTTCAGTCACGGTTGCTAATGGAAAATCCTTAAACATGGAGAAGGTATGTTCTCAGATTGAGCAAGAAAGTTTTATTCATCTATGTCAAGAATTTAATGATGTATTTTCCTGGATGTATGATGATTTGAAGGGTTTTGACCCAAGGTTGTTTTAGCATACCATAGATTTAATTGATAATGTCAAACTAGTAAGACAAAAATAGAGGCCAGTGAATCCCAAAATTGAACCCTTAATGAGAAAAGAGCTATCCAAATTGATTGAGGCCAATATAATTTTCCCCATCAAGCACTCATCATGGGTAGCAAACCTTGTCCCTATTAGGAAGAAGAATGGAGAAATTAGATTGTGTGTGGACTTTAGGGACCTTAACCAAGCTTCCCTTAAAGATCGCCATCCTCTCCCTTCCATGGAGCAGATTTTGTCCAAGGTCAATGGTTCAAAGAGGTTTCTTGATGGATTTTCTAGCTACAATCAAGTGCTAGTCAAAGAGTCTGATAGGTACAAGACTGCATTTACCACCAAATGGGGTACCTATTCTTATTGTAAAATGCCATTTGGACTAACCAATGCAAGTGCTACATTTGAGAAAGCAATGGAGATGGCCTTCAAAGACGTCATTGAAAAGTTTGTATTAGTTTACCTTGTTGATATCACAGTGTATTCAAAGAATGTAGAAGATCATTTTGGTCATTTGAGACAGGTGTTCTTAAGGTGTAGAGAGTTTGGGGTATCCCTTAACCAAAGAAAGTGTGTCTTTACTACCAATCAAGGAAAATTATTAGGAAAAATTGTATCTAAGGATGGTTTAACCATTGATCTAGAAAGAACAAAAGCAATTCTTTCTCTCCCTCTTCCTAAACATAAGAAAGGGTTGCAAAGTCTCCTTGGTAGGATAAATTTTGTGAGAAGATTTATCCCTAATCTTGCTACCCTGGTAAAACCCCTTACAGCTATGCTCAAGAAAAGTATGGTCTTTCTATGGACCAAGGAAGGGAAGGAAAGTTTTGAAGAGATCAAGGTAGCCATAGCCTTAGCCCCTACTCTCATTAATCCAAATTTTGAAAAGGATTTCATCCTTTATGCCCTAGGTGGTGAGTCAAGCATTTCCGTTGTCTTGACTCAAACAAATGATAAAGATGAAGAGCATCTGATAGCCTTCTATAGTGAAGGACTTAAAGAGTATGAAAACAAATACAGCTATGTAGAGAAGCAAGCTCTTGCAATCATTAGAGCTTTAAAGAAATTTAGATACCTCCTGTCTCGTAATAAAATTCATTTGTTAGTACCCCATGCGAGTGTGAAGGATTTTCGTTTGAGCAAAAATATTAGTGAGAAGAGAGCTAGTTGGATTACTAAAGTAATGGAATATGATGTTGACATTCAAATCACCAAGTTGGTAAGAGGGAGGGGGTTGTGTAAACAGATGATATCATATCAGGAATCAGATGAGGAAGTCGCTATGATACTAACAGAACAACAAGAGACAAGAAATGATAACCCAAGGAATTGGATGGATGATATGAGGAATTTCTTATTAGGTAATGGATATCCTCAAGGATTAGATAGAACTAAAAGGAGATAGTATAGATTACAGTCAATTCCTTATGTCATAGTTGATGGTATCCTTTTCAGGAAAGGTTTTAATGGAGCCCTAGTAAGATGCATTGACATAGACCAAGCTGAAAGAATGATCAAAGAGCTTCATGATGGTCCTGATGGTGGACACTTCTTAGTAAGGACAACTGCAATAAAGATCATGAGGGTTGGTTACTACTGGCCATCCCTATTCTATGATTGTCATAGGTATGTGAGGAAGTGTGAAAAATATGCCTTCTTCTCTGGTAAGCAAAAGCTTGTAGCTCTTCCTCTTCATCCCATTTAGGTGGACCAGCCTTTTGCTCAATGCGGATTGGATTTCATAGGCCCTATCAATCCTTCTTCTAGTTCTAGTCACAAATGGATTTTAGTAGCTACATATTACTTCACCAGATGGACAGAGGTAGTTGCATTGAAGGATGCCACAAAATCTTTAGTTGTTGAGTTCCTTGACGGAATTGTGACCAGGTTTGGTGCCCCTTCAACCATTATTTTAGATAATGCAAAATCTTTTGTAGGAGCTCAGATTTGTGCATGGGTAGTTGACCATAATATCTAGTTGAGCACATCCTCAAACTACTATCCTTAAGGCAATGGTTTGGTTGAGTCATCCAACAAAAACTTGATTAGCATTATGAAAAGAACTATAGAGGATAACCGGAGGTGTTGGCATCAAAATTTGAGGACTGCACTGTGGGCTAACAGAATAACACCTAAGAGGTCAATAAGAAATTCACCATTTATGTTGGTATATGGTAGAGAAGCAAGGCTTTCAATTTCATTAGAATTCCCATCCCTAGAACTAGCTCATCAGATGGAGCTAATTGAAGATGATGCCATGACAGTGAGAATGGTAGAGTTGATGGAGCTAGAAGACAAAAGAAGTTAGGCCATGCAGACCCTAGAAACACATTAGTAGTAGGTGAAAGGGAGCTTTGACAAGAAGGCTAGGGTCAGAATCTTTAGAGAAGGTGATTTGGTTTTGAAATGGGATGTAGATAGGGTGAAGCCAGGGAGACACTCCAAATTTGATGCACTATGGAGTGGTCCCTATATGATTGTCAGTTGCAAGTAGGCTAATGCTTTTCAATTAAGCAAGCCTAGTGGTGAAATTTTACCTATCCCAGTCAATGGGATCTATCTCAAACCATGTTTCTGACAGGGGTTGAGGTTTCATGTACATAGGTAGCTTAGTTTTCTTCCTGTTGGTTTTCAGCTTTCCAAGAAGTGCACGAGCACATGTTTTTTGTTGAGTTGCAAAGGAGCAGAGATAGAGCTTTCAATGTTTTACTACTGCAAAGGTAGAGTTAGGGTTTCATAATGCACGAGATCCACCTTTTTTACTACTCTATGGCCCAATGGATGCATAAGGTCACTGTTCATACACATAGCTGGCTTGCGTCCCCTCTTAGTCGCCAGAAATGTTAACCATTTTTGCCTCCCACCAAAAATTTGAATTTGAATGCCGGCCCACCCAACGGTCTTTAACCATCTTTAATATTATTTAAATGCCCTAGAAATACAAGAGATAAAAAAATAAAGATTTTATGGTATTTCCTATTTTCCTAAATTTGTTTCCCCTGGCCCACAACTTTTCATGCTGTTAGATCTTGCATAGATCTACGGTGGGCGCTTTCCCACTTTCTCAAAACAAGCAATCTTTGCATAATGTGGGGAAGCATCGTCATGACGCGTGGTAAGTGGGTCCATGTTCTTCTTGTGCGCTACAAGTTGGGAAGCTATTGGGTGAGCTAGCAATTTGATTGGCAGGTGCTTTCTAGCATTTTGTGTTCTGTCAGACTTCCTGACAATGCAGGCAAGCACTAGCCTTGTGGGCCCAAAGGAATAAAAGTTATAGTTAGGCAGTGAAGCCACCACATGTTCTTAGTTTGTACCTTCCACCATCTGATGCAAATAGGTCTACGGTGGTCACTTCCCTACATTATGAAGATGCGAGGATGTTAAGGAATGCGAGTAAACGCCTCACTGCCGCATGTCTTTGTGGGGTCAGGTTGATTTCATAGGCCGCAGGGTGATGCCAGGTGGGGTCAGGTCATGCTGAGGTGTATGTTGAAGGTTCATGGGCCCAGAATTATTAAGGGCAGGTGCAGTATAATGAAGATCTTTCATGATCGTTGATCTTACGGAGATCAATGATTAGCTCTTTTCTGCATTATGAAGATGCAAGGTAATTAAACAATGCGGGAAAGTGCCTAAAGGACACATTTATGGGCTCAGCTAAGGCATTAACAGTTAAGGCTGACAGTTATGTGACATTGTGGTTAAGTTGGGAAGGTGGCTTAGTTAATTGAGAAGATTTGGTCAACCGCATGGAGACTTTACAGGATGGCAAAATGAAATGAAATTATTGGCCCACATGGCCCATTTTGGTTGCAGGATTCAGTTGAACTTTTGACTTTGCTGACTAATGAGCTAGAAACAAAGGAAATCGAGTTTTCTTGCATGATTTGATCCTCACAATCAATTCCAACTACTCTCGAATAAATGTTGAACCCAGTAAATAGAAGGAGAACACTCCACCACCCTAGTTTATCCATCTACTTGGTCAGAATGGTTTAATGGTGCCATTTTTGTCAGGGCCCTATTTCAACAAAATATCATATTTCATTGTATCTGAATCTGTGCCCAGATTATATTTTCTCTAGATCTTTAAAGAGACTTAATGGCAATGGTTGTGGAGTAACTTTAGTTAGAGAACATCTCAAATTTTCCTAAGCTATAAAGGCAATTTTTGTAGATTTTTTTGAGCTCAACTCTTCTCTATTTTCTTTGATATTGCTCTGCAATTTCACTGTAAATCCCCTTTGCCTCTGAATTGTATGACATTCTTATCTCCTTTAGCCATTGATGTGAAGTGCAAGAACTATTTTCCTCTCATTGGTGTATTGTAGATATCTGCAATCTTGCATGACTGTATCTCTTTTGGCCTATGAATGGTATATAAGTGAATCCTCTCTTTCCTTGTGTCATTCATTTGGGTTTTTCTGATTTGCATGTGATTTTTAGATTAAAGCAAGTCTAGATGTGTATATCTTTTGGTGTCATGATGGTTCAATAGTGCATGTATGGGTAGAGATTGGTTTGAACACTCTATTTTTGGTGCATCACCTCCCTTAGGTTAGAATAGGTAGATTTGCTTCTATGCATTCTTTCTCCCTTTTCCTCTCCAAGAGTAGTTAGGTACACCCTAATAGTAAAGGAAGTTTTCCTTCTCGGGAGACTCAACCTCATAGTTCAAGTCCCACAGCTTGGAGGTTGTTTCCATGTTTCACAAGATTGTCCTTAGGTAAAAACTTTGGACAAGGGTGCAAACTTTTGTGACAACAGTACTTAACTGAGTTAGCATAATGTCTAGACAACTAAGACTTTGATATCAATGATAATATAACAATTGATATAGTTCTTTTACATACATTCATAGCATTATTATTTAATAATATACCACTATCAATTACATTATTAGTTGGGGCTAACAATCTCCATCTTTGGCATTGATGGCAATGAATAACATAAAATTTTACATGAGATAGTCAAATGTATATGTATTAACAACAATACAACTTTTCAATTATCATTTTTCTATTGCAACAACTCCATAACTCAGTGGGTATCTTCAACATCATCAACTTCTTCAACATCTTCAACATTTCTTCCACTTTGATTATGTTTCAAGTTTAATCTTCTTTCAGTTTTTCAATCTCATTTTCTTCTTTGTAGCTTTCATTCTTCAATATGTGTACTCCCCCTTTGGGTAATCTCTTTTTAGTTACTCTCTTCCTTTTTAGCATGTTCTCCCCCATATCATCTTATGCATTATTTGTATTAATTCATCAATATATTCTCCCTCTTTCTCATTGTGTCTCTCCTCATTTAACAATAGTGCCAAAGGTCATTATAAATTTCATCATGAAACTTATAAAACCTTGTAGTTATCCTTGTACCTTGCATGTACTATATACATCAATTTCATCACATTCAACTTCACAACTTCATAAATGCTCCTAAAGTGTGAACACTTATGCATCAACTATGTAAAGATATTACAATTCATCCATGAATTGATGCATCATGCCTCTTCACCTAGTGAATTTTGGATAGAGGCAAGAACCCTAGCTTACCTCTTACATACTCAAAAGAATCCTTACGTAGCAGCTAAGTAAAGATGTTATCATTATTCCTTAGACTTCACATATTCAAGCCTCACTTGTTTCTCTTTTACATACTCTCTCAAATAATGACATTTTATTGATATGTGCTTTGTTTTTACATGCATCACTAGATTTTTTGAAATATTTATGGCACTTGTATTATTACAGTAAATAGTAACAAGCTCGATTACCTCTTCTTACAATCCTTCCAACAATTTCTTAATCCATACAATATTTGAATAGTTGATTGCAACAACAACATATTCATCCTCAACAGTTGATTGTGAAATACAACTTTGTTTATTTCTTATCCATGTAATCAATCTTTCTTCTAAAAATAAAGCTCTACCACTTGTACTTCTATCATCAACATTTCCTGACCAGTCAACATCAATGTAGACTTTAAGATTAAATTCATCCTCTTGTTTATACCATAGGCCATAATCTTCAGTTCTCTTAAGATATATGAATATCCTTTTCACAATAGTCATATGTGTCTCCTTTGGATTAGATGAAAACCTTGCAACAATTCCAACAACTAGTACAAGGTTTGGTCTACTATGTACAACATACTATAAGTTTCCAATCATAGATCTGTATAGTGTTTGATCAACCTCACTAGTAGTGTCTTCTTTTGATAGTTTCACTCAAGTCACCATATGTGTATTGACTAGTTTTGACTCATCCATCCCAAATGTCTTCAAGATTTCCTTCACATATTTGGATTGAGTAACCAATGAATTTTTTTATCTCACCAAACATAGAAATCTCAAATACAGTACTTGTTTGTTCAATAAATGTCTTACTCAACATATCATTTCCTCCAATATTATGTCATCAACAAATATCTCAGCAATCAACACCATATCCTCAACATCAATTTTCAAATATAGATTACTATTTTCACTTCTTCTAGAAAATCCAATCTTAATCTAATAAGAGTTTAATATGTCATACCATGATCTAGGGGCTTGATTCAATCCATACAACATTTTGTTCAACTTGCAAACCATGTTCTTCATTTTTAGTTCAACAAATCCTTCAATTTGTTCAATATGTACTTCCTCTTCAAGTATTCCATTCAAAAATGTAGAGTTGACATCCATTTTATATACTTTGAATTTCTTGTATGTAGCATAGGCCAGTAGTGTTCTTACTCCTAATCTTGCCACATGTGTAAGAGTTTCACCATAATCAATTCCTTCTTCTTGTGCATAGCCTTTGCAAACCAATCTTGCCTTGTCCCTTACCACTTCTCCATTTTTGTTCAGCTTGTTTCTGAAAATGCACTTGGTTCCAATCACATATTTGTTAGCTGGTCTCATTACTAATGTTCAGGTATTATTCTTCTCAATATGAGCAATCTCTTCATGCATAGCATTGACCCAACATTCATCCTCTAATGCAGCTTTTATTGTTCTAGGTTCAAAATTAGCTATTAAACATGTACCTTCTCTTATTTAGCTTCTTGTTTGTACTCCAACACTTCTATCTCCAATTATTTGTTTAGGTGAATGATTCTTCCTCACATTTTTTGCAAATATCAATTCAATTCTTTTAATTCCAATATTTTATTCACTCGGTAAAGGTTCAACTTCCTGCTCAGGTTGTACTATCTAATGCTCGGGTATAGCTATATGGGACTAAGGTGTCCTTATCTTGTTCTCGATAGCTTTTTGTCGTAACTCAACTAGAGTATTAGGTGCCTCTTTATAGACATAAATAAACCTATTGTAATCTTTAGGTTCCTTCTTGCTTTCCACATCATTTCTCTCTGCAAACTCATCAAATCTTACATTTTCACTTTCAATCATCTTGTTAGTACCTTTGTTCAAATATTTATATTTTTTTCTCTTAAATGAATAACCAAGGATTATACCTTTATCTCCTTTAGCATCAAGTTTACCATTTCTAGCATCCTTAATGTGGCACCTATGTCCAGAAAAAATGAAATAACTTACATTCAGTGTATGACCATACTATAGTTCATAGGGTGTGTTGTTTGTTCCTTTCTTCAATTGAACTCATTTGAGAGTATAAACAATGGTACTAATTGCTTCTCTCTAGAATATCTGAGATACACCCTTCTCGATCTTCAAATTCCTTGCACAATCCATGATAGATCTATTTCTTCTTTCACTAATATCATTCTGTTGTGGTATCTTCTATGCAGATAACAATCTTTTGACACCATTCTCAGCACAAAAGTTAATAAACTCATCAAACATAAACTTGCTACTTCTATCTAATCTCAAGCATTTCATGTTAGTTTGTGGTGACTGATAAAAAAAAAAAAAAATTGGACCCTATTTTATCGAGATTTTGGGCCGACATGTAATTATTAATTATAACTCTAAAGCAGTAAAAATACTTGTATAAAAGGGCTTAGGGTTAGGGATTGTTTCATAAGGTAATGCAAAAATTGGTTCTTACGGTAGTATTGAGTTGTAAGGGATTACGGATTGTAATCAGATTGTAATCACTTAACTGTAAAATATTGGACTTGCTATTTAGTGGACGTAGCCCAGGGTTTGGGTGAACCACGTTAGATCTTGGTGTCTTGTGTTATTTTCTATTTGATCTATTATTTTCTGATATTGGTTATATTTGCATGTAATTGTTATTTCTATTTGTGGTTTAATCCTAACATTTCAAAGATTTACCAGTTTCATTTTCAACTCTAGCTTTATACCACTTGAATATATCAAAAGCATGTGATTTCACCTTCATGAACATTACAGTTATCATCCTTGAATAATCATCCACAAACAATATGAAATAGTTATCACCATAGTAACTTTCAACATGTATATATGCACTAATTCCATGATATCATTTTAAGTGTATGTCACACTAGAAAAAATAGACTTTGTCATCTTACTGAGATGACATTCTTTGCACATAACATTCTCTGGTTTTTTTAGGTTCGGAAAACCTCTTACTCTTTTCTTTCTACATATCTTTACCATGTTCTCAAATTTTACATGACATAACCTCTTATTCCATAACCACACATCCTCAATTCTTGCAAATAAGTGTGTCTCAATTGTAGGAGATAGATATATTAAGTTACATTTTGTTTGCATTCCCATTCCAATCAAGTTTCCCTCATCATCAAAGATTTTGACTTTCCTTTTCTCAAATTTCCACTTGTAACTTGAGTTATATAGCTGTGCAACACTCAATATATTATATTTAAGTCCTTGAACCCAAAATGCATCATCACATTTGATCTCATCATTCAATATTAGTGATCATTTTGCTTTCACTAAGTATTGAACAACATTTCAAAACTTAGCAATTCCATCATCATCAATTTCTTCAAGTTTATCAAACTTACTTAGATCACTAGTCATGTAATGTGAGAAACCGCTATCAATAATCCACTATTCACTCTTACTAACATGTGAAATGGGGGTAGGTTCATTCTCATACCTTTCACCATTTGGATCTGTCTTGATTGCAACATAAAGCATTTCAACTACTTCCTTGTCATCATTAGAACTTGACTTTGTATGCTCTTTCCCAGCAATGTAACATTACTTTTTTCCTTTGTCTTCGTAATCCCTATTCTTCATGTACTTCAAATCTTTCTTGTCATTTCTATCATACTTAATTTTGTTAGGAAATTTTGCAGCAAATTGACCAACCTCATTACGTTTGAAACATATCAAGGGAAATTTACCTTTGCACTTACCTTTTCCTCTTGACAAACTTCTTACAAGTAATGCTTCAAGATCATCCAAATCATCTTCAATCTCAGACTCACTCTCTTCTTTACTTTACTTTTGTTCTTTGTTTTTGAATTTTTAGTGTTTAGTGGAGACCTAAATTCTTTTCCCATTGTAACAATACTATCATAATTACTCAGCTCAAATATAGTCAACCAACTAACTAAGTTATCAAGTGTCAAATCATTTCCAGACATAACTCTTATTCATTGAACTAAACACACTTTAATAGCATAAATAGATAGAAGAGTTATGAGAACATTACTTTCAATATTGTAATCCATGATAGTTCCTCCAGAAGCTCTAATTACACTTACAACATCCTTGATTTGGTTCACGTATTGTGAAACATTCTCAACTTCTTTCATTCTCATGTCATTGTACTTACCTCTGAGATTTTCAGCTTTGGTTCTTCTTACATTATCATCTCCTCCATGTACTAGCTTTAATTTGTCTCAAATTTGTTTAACTTTAGCACAATTCTTGATATCATAAAATTCAACATCATTGAGAGAACATGCAATCTTAATCATAAGACTATTATGATTTCTCTTCTCATTCACTTACTCCATGGTCAGGAGACCAATATGTGTGGTATATTCATTCTCCAACCAAAGTGTGACATTATCTCTAATACTAGAAAGATGCAACTTCATTCAGTCTTTGCCATGATAAAAATTTCTCCTTGTTCAAAGTTGGTACCTCTATCTTATATATCTTTGATCTTTAGCTCAAGTTCCTTTAAACTTATTCCTCCAAGGACCTAGCTCTAATACCAAATTATTAGATAATTGAGAGGGTGAGGTGGGGGCATTTTTTTTTTTTTTTTAATTTATTTTTATTTTTAAGGGGGGGGGGGGGGGGGGGGGTTGCAGTCCCTTCAAACATTCCAATACCAATAAAACATTATAATCTTGAACAACAACCACTTAGTGTAAACATTAATCATTTATGTCAAGTAATACATCCCTAACCCTTAACTCTTTGTTCCTTGCATTACCAAGTATCAATAAACTTCCTTAATGATTACTTAGTTATTACCAAGTTGCAGTAAATTGTAAAAATGTATAAAACAACTTGCAACACAAATAATGTTCACAAAATTGACACTATGATTTTAATGTGGAAACCTTGTAAAGGGAAATACTACTTAGGACCAATAACTCAAAATTTCACTCTTCTAAACCGAGCTATGGTAGGATCCAACCTTGTCAAAAGTTAGATACACATTTTTAATGAGACCTTGTTAGACGATTTCACCAAAAGATCATCTAGACCTTATCACTCCCTATTCTTGACTAAAAATAGTGGCCTAATTTAAAGGGCTTACAAACACCACTAGTCAATGTTACCATATAGGATTTTAGAGACTTTTTAGGTCCACTCGATTCTCTCGAGATTTTTTTCTATAATGGTTAAATAGTAACAATAAATAATCTATTAAGAATAGCAACTACCTTTGCTTGTTTAGTTCTTTATTCTTTCTCTTTCTCTGCCTGATCTCTCTCTTAGATCTTCTTCCATTCTATACTTTTACTTGGTTGATTAACTGCTTCTCTTTCTCCTTCCTTTGCTTGGTTCACCTAGCTCAACTCTATACTTTCACCTTCTTCAATAGTTCACACTTTGATCTCCTTTCTTACATATGATCAACAACTTCATCATAATCAACTTCCAACCAACAACATAAAATAAACTACCTAAAATTCTCTTTTTCTCCTCCTTAAATAGTTTTCTCAATACTACTAGATCCTTCCATATTTTTCCACTTAATCACCATCGTCAATCTTAAATTTCTAGAGTCAAAAAATTCATACAATGAATCTAGACACTCGAAACATATAATGTTAGAGAACTTTATACACAACTTTATCCTTCTTTAATCTCCATCATCAGATCCTTCTTGAATTTTCTAAATCATTGATCTTGTAAAAAACATTGACTCATGCCTTGGACCATCTCAAATTTTGTAAATTTCCATCAAAATTCAGCCTCATATTCCAATTTCCCAAACTTGTTCATCTACTTATCACTCAATAAATACTACATTTACTTGGGTACACATAACACTCAATAAATACTAACTTTCTCGGGAAACATTGTGTTTCTCTTTTGCTTTTCAAATCACTTGAGCAATACTATATCACTCGGTGAGTATAGTATCCCTTCATTAACCTTTTCACTAGGTTAAGCTTGTATTCTTCGATACTCTACAACAATACATGATTGTAAAATAATCAAACCAATAATACATTATCACTTTCCAATTCATTCAAGTAACCATTTAATACCTTACATATCACTTCTTCCTCCATCATACTTTCTTGAAATCCTCTTTATCAATCTAATAATATGGTACTTAACTGAGTTAGCATAATATCTAGCCAACTAAGACTTTGACACTAACAACAATATAACAACTAATATGAATCTCTTACATACATTTGTACCATTATCAGCTAACAATCTCCCACTATCAATTAAATTATTTGTTGAGGCTAGCAATCTCTCCCTTTCGCATTGATGGCAACACATAACATAAGATTTTATATTACAAGACTTTAAATAAGATAATCAAATGTATGTATTGACAACAATAAAACTTCTCAACTCTTTTCCTTCTATTGCAAAAAAATTGTAACTCAGTGGTATCTTCAACAACATAAACTTCTTCAAATTCTTCAACATTTCTCCCCCTTTGACTATGATCAAGTTAAGTCTTCTTTCAGTTCTTCACTATCATCTTCTTCTATGTAGCTTTCATTATTCAGTATGTGCACTCCCCCTTTGGGTAATCTCCCTTTAGTTACTCTCTTCCTTTTCAACATATTCTCCCCCATATCATCTTATGCATACCATTTCATCTGTATCAATTCAATAATATATTATCCCTCTTTCTCATTGTTTCTCTCCCCATTTGACAACAACATGAAAGGTTATTACAAATTTCATCATGAAACTTATAAAACCTTATAGTTATCCTTGTGCCTTGCATGTATTGTATATATCAGTTTCATTACATTCAACTTCACAACTTCACAAATGCTCCTAAAGTGTGAACACTTATGCATCAACTCCATAAATATATTATAATTCATCCATGAATTGAAGCAACATGCCTCTTCACCTAGTGAATTTTGGATAGGGGTAGGACCCACAGTATACCTCTAAGATGCTCAAAAGCATCCTTAGGTAGTGGCTTAGTAAATATGTCAACAATGCATTCCTTAGAGTTTTCATATTGAAGCCTCACCTATTTCTCTTGTACTTGCTCTCTCAAATAATGATATTTCATTGAAATGTGCTTTTTTTTTGCATGCATCACTGATTTTTTTGAAATATTATGACATTTGTATTATCATAGTAAATAGTAACAAGATCAATTACCTCTTCTTACATTCCTTCCAATAATTATTTAATCCATACAATATTTGAACAGTTGATTGTAGCAACAACATATTCAACCTCAATAGTTGATTATGAAATTAAACTCTATTTCTTGCTTATCCATGTAATCAATCTTTGTCCTAAAAAGAAAACTCCACCACTTGTGTTTTTTTTGGTCATCAACATTTCTTGACCAATCAACACCAATGTAGACTTTAAGATTAAAGGCATCCTCTTGTTTACATCATAGGCCATAATCTTCAATTCCCATGAGATATATGAATGTCCTTTTCATAGTAGTCATATGTGTCTCCTCTGGATTAGCTAAAAGCCTTGCAACAATTCCAATAACTAGTGCAATGTATGGTCTACTATGTACAAAATACTATAATATTCCAATCATAGATCTATATAGTGTTTGATCAACATCACCAATAGTGTCTTGTTTTGATAGTTTTAGTCCAGTCACCATAGGTGAACCAATTTTGACTCATCTATCCCAAATGTCTTCAAGATTTCTGTCACATATTTGGACTCGGTAACATATATACCTTCCATTGTTTGATGAACTTGTAATCCAATGAAATTTTTGACCTCACCAAAAGAATACATCTCAAATGCAGTACTCATTGTTCAACAAATGCCTTACTCAACAAATCATTTTCTCCAAATATTATATCACCAACAAATATCTCAACAATCAACACCATACAGTCAGCATCATTTTTCAAATATAGATTACTATTTTCACTTCTTCTAGAAAATCCAATTTTAATCTCATAAGAGTGTAATCTTTCATACCATGCTCTAGAGGCTCAATTCAATCCATACAACACTTTGTTCAACTTGTAAACTATGTTCTTCTTTTTAGGTTCAATGAATCCTTCACATTGTTCAATATATACTTCATCTTTAAGTATTCCATTTAGAAATAAAAATTTGACATCCATTTGATATACTTTGAATTTATTGTATATAGCATAGGCTAGTAGTGTTCTTACTCCTTCCAATCTTGCCACAAGTGCAAAAGTTTTACCATAATCAATTCCTTATTCTTGTGCATACCCTTTGCAAACCAATCTTGCCTTCTTCCTTACCACTTCTCCATTTTTATTCAACTTGTTTATGAAAATCCACTTGGTTCCAATCACTTTTTTGTTAGCAAGTCTTGCTACTAGCATCCAGGTATTCTTCTTCTCAATCTGATCAATCTCCTCATTCATAGTATTGACCCAACATTCATCCTCCAATGCATCTTTTACTATTCTAGGTTCAAAAATAACTATTAAACATGTACCTTCTCTTATCTTGCTTCTTGTTTGTACTCCAACACTTGTATCTCCAATTATATGTTCAGGTTAATGATTCTTCCTCACATATTTGGCTAATACCGGTTCAGTTCTTTGATTTTCAATATTTTCTTCACTTGGTAGAGGTTCATCTTCCTACTTGGGTTGTACTTTTTAATGCTTGGGTATAGTTTTTTGGGACTCAGGTGTCCTTATCTAGTTCTTGGTAGCTCTATGTTGTAACTTAGGTAGAGTATTAGGTGCCTCTTCATAGACATAAATAAACTTTTTGTAATCTTTAGGTTCCTTCTTGCTCTCCACCTCATTCCTCTCTACAAACTCATCAAAACTTATATTTGCACTTTTAATCATCTTTTTAGTAGCTTTTTTCAGATATTTATAAGCTTTATTCTTTAATGAATAACCAAGGAATATACCTTCATCTCCCTTAACATCAAGTTTACCATTCCTAGCATCCTTGTGAATGTAACACCTACTTCCAATTTTTTTGAAATAACTTACATTTGGTGTATGACCATAGTTCATAAGGTGTCTTGTTTGTTCCTTTCTTCAATTGAACTCAGTTGAGAGTATAAATATAAATATTGATTGCTTCTCTCTAGAATATCAAAGAGACCTCCTTCTCAATCATCAAAGTCCTTGCACAATCCATGATAGATATATTTCTTCTTTCACCAATACCATTATGTTGTGGTTTTCTCAATGCAAAAAACTTTCTTTTGATACCATTCTCACTACAAAAATTAGTGAATTCAACAAACATAAACTTGCCACCTCTACAAATCTCAAACATTTAAAAGATTTACTAGTTTCCTTTTCAACTTTAGCTTTATACCACTTGAACATATCAAAAGCATTTAATTTCACCTTCATGAACATTACAATCATCATCCTTGAATAATCATCCACAAACAATATGAAATATTTATCACCACAATAACTATCAACACCAAATGGACTACTTAAATCTATATGCACCAATTCTAGAATATCAATTAAAGTGTGTGGTTTGCTAGAAAAGATAGAATTTTTCATCTTTTTGACTTGACATTCTTTGCACATAGCATTCTCTGATTTTTTGCAAGTTTTGTAAGCCTCTTACTCTTTTCTTTTTAGAGATCTTTACCATGTTCTAGAAGTTTACATGAAAATACCTCTTATGCCATAACCACACATCCTCAATTATTGCAAATAAGGATGTCTCAATTGTAGGAGTAACATAAAGTAAGCTACCTTTTGTTTGCATTCATGTTCCAATCAAGTTTCCCTCATCATTAAGGATCTTGACTTTCATTTTCTCAAATTTCACCTTGTGACTAGAGTTATTTAGTTGTGCAACACTCAAAAGATTATATTTAAGTACTTGAATCCAACATGCATCATCACGTCTCATCTTATCATTTAGCATTAGTGACCATTTCCCTTTCACCAAGTATGGAACATCATTTCCAAACTTAATAGATCCATCAT
Organism: Cupressus sempervirens; assembly: GCA_028749045.1. Classification (NCBI taxonomy): domain Eukaryota; kingdom Viridiplantae; phylum Streptophyta; class Pinopsida; order Cupressales; family Cupressaceae; genus Cupressus; species Cupressus sempervirens. Next base: position 702,376,141 of record CM053789.1, on the reverse strand, counting down.
CATCAATTTCTTCAAGTTTATCAACTTGCTTAGATCACCAGTCATGTGATGTGAGCAACTAGTATCAATAATCCATGAGTCATTCTTACTAACATGTTAAATAAGAGCAGTTTCATTCTCATACCTTTCACCATTTGGATCTTCCTTGACTGTAACATAAACCATTTCAACTACTATAACATACCATTTTTACTAAACTAGAAATAAAGAACACATTCTGAAACTATAACCAAATATCATAACAGAATGACATAAGTAGTTTGGAAACAATACATGGAAACTACATTAAATAAAAACTACAACCATTTCATATGAAAACAAAATTAACTTCCATAGCTGAGTTCTATGATTTCAATTGAGCTAACTACATATATATCTATTTACTAAAATGTCTTCCTCACAAGATTATTAAATTCCCACGAGTAGATACCCAATATGTATGGATGTGAACTTGTCATTTATAAAGAAAGTGCAGGATCATATGTATCTTAGATGTAAATTTGAGTATGTGAACATGATAGTATGTTAAATATATAATAGAGTGGATTTTTTGCTTCTTGAATATACATTCGAGCATATGAACATGATATTTTGTAGACTATAAAAAAAAGAGTAGAACCAATGCTCTTCAGATATGATATCAAGCATGTAACATGATACTGTGACTTTTGTAAGTGTCAAAATAGCAAGAAAAATGCCTATTCAACTTAGTACTGCAAAGTGATCTGCTATTATGCTCTAGGTCATGGGTGAAGTGGTGTGAATATACCAACTTTTGAAAAGAAGACAAGTAGAGTGGAGTGAGACAAGATCATATAATAACCAAGAATCCTTCAACCATGGAGAGAAATATAGTGTCTCTCTCGGTTACAAGAAAGGAGCTTAGTAACAGTTTCAAGAATTCCACCATAATTTTTAAAAGGTAGGTGCTAATAGGAAATGTGGAAATTCTCACCACTTGGAATCATATTTTAACATAAAGATTATATTTTATCATGATGTAATTTATTATGTTTTTATATATATTTATATATGAATATATATGAATACAATATCACCAACTTGTTGAATTCTATCTATATTGTACCTACATATATACATGTATCTATATACGTGTATATTTTTTGAGAGTATGCATAACTATCATTACATTCTCCCTAGCTACATATGCATATTTTTATAAATGTATGCATGTATGCATGTATATATATATATATATATATATATATATATATATATATATATATATATATGTCAAATTTATAATGTTTCCACTAACTAAAATAAGAAGGAGAGGTAGTTCAGTGTTTAATTTTTTTTAGCCTTTATCAAAGTTGACCAAATAGCTCATGACTTGTCCAAGGTATACTCTGTTGCCTAGTCAATAAATCCTTCATCGAGGTAATTTAGAACCCATACCTAGTGCTTTGACAATGGACTAAATTGGTGACACATTCCTTGAATCTCGTTTAGCAATGCTTCCCCCCCTTCATCTTCTCCTGTGCCCAAAATACATATTCCACAATAATAACATGTTCCTTCATATATAATAAGATATCAAGAAATAAAATAATTGACAACTGTCACAATGGATAACCATCGCTAACCTTTATCTTAAATCAGAAGCATTCATTTTTAGTTGAAATAACAATAATCAATTAACAAGTTATTTATACATGATATAACAATTATTAACTAACAAGTCATTTATACTTGAAATAATAGTTATTAACTAACAAGTCATTTATACATGAAATCACTTGGTTAACAATGATTTAATTTATACTTGACTCGGTATGCTCCCTCAGCAATGTAACATGACTTCTTTCCTTTGTCTTTGTAATCTCTATTCTTCATGTACTTGAAATATTTCCTATTATTTCTATCATTCTTACTTATATTACGACATTTTGTAGCAAAGTGACCAACCTCATTACATTTGAAACAAATCGAGGGCAGTTTACCTTTGTATTTACATTTTCCTCTTGATAACCTTCTTGCAAGTAATGCTTCAAGCTCATCGAGATCATCTTTAGGTTCAAACTCGCTTTCTTCTTTACTTTTCTTCTCTTTCTTTGAATTGATGTTGGTTAGTGAAGATTTAAATGTAATTCATTATACCCATACTATTTTCATATTTGCTCAACTCAAATGCAGTCAATAGACTAACTAAGCTATCAAGTGTCAAATCTTTCTAGGCATATCTCTTACTTCTTGAATTTCATAAACTTTAATAGCATAAACATGTAGAAGAGTTATGAGAACCTTACATACAATTTCAGAGTCCACGATAGTTCCTCCAAAAAAATTGATTGCACTTACAATATTATCTCCAATACCAAAAAGATGTATATTCATTCAGTCTTGCCATGATAAAAAAATTCTCCTTGTTCAACCTTGGTACCTCTCTCTTATACATCTTCAATCTTTAGCTCAAGTTCCTTTAAACATCTTCCTCCAAGCACTTAGCTCTCATATGAAATTGTTAGATAATTAAGAGGGGTAGGGGGGAGTGAACCAATAATGTCTAGTTATCATACAATCCCTTCAAACATTTAGTACCAATAAAATATTATAATCTTCAACAAAAATCACTCAGTGTAAACAGTAATCATTGTGTTAATTGATACATCTGTAATTGTTAACTCATTATTCCTTGCATTACCTAGTATTAGGAAACTTATAGAGTGATTACATAGTCATTATAAATCTTACACTTAGTTATTACCAAGTTGTAATAAATTGTAAAAACATATAAAACAACTTGCAACATAAATAACATTCACACAATTGACACCATGATTTTAACGTGAAAACCCTATGAAGGTATTGTTAGAATTTGTAATAACAAATATAAATCCAAAATCTATTGAAAGAGTTAGATTAAACAATGGGAAATGAAATAGACATAATAATAATATGGACAAATTTCTAATGCAAATGCTCAGAGGCATAATAGTATCAATATTTCTTAATGTGTTATATGATATATTTGATATATATCTACAATATGAAATACAAAGAGCTATCCTATTTATATAGGCTTGAGCAGGGAGAAAACTTGGCCAAGATTGAGACAAGTGTCTAAACTTGGAGGAAGTAGAGTCATCATGGACTTAGCCAAGGGTTGTGTTTAAATTCAAATTAACCACATGTGACATCTTAGGAGTAGTTGAAGTCAAAGGGATGACTCAACAATATCTTCCTAATAATAATATCCAAAATATATAATTCCTCCTAATTTCTGAGTTTGCCTAAGTAAACTTAATAAAAGAGTGAAATGGAAAAGCACCATTTACTCTAACATCCCTCTTAAGTGCAACTTAGGGAGTAATTTAATGTAATATATAGCTAATGGATCCCAACAACAAAGCCACATTTGATACCCATGTACAACTAAAAACATGCAATCTCTTAAAAAGAGGAGAAAGAGGGAAAACCACATGGGAAAAACCCTCCCCCAAAAAGAGAGAATTCAAAAAACAAGAAGTGTGGATGGAAGGTATAATCAAGACCCTCCATTATGACATACATCATGGCATATACTATCAATAAGTATGAGAAGAAGAGAGACATAATAGCCCTTCTTCAATGTAGAATGTCGACCAATGGTAGATGCTCTAGGTTCTATGTAGAAACTACTCCATGATGGAAGGAAGAAAGAAAGCCAAAGGTACATCAATGAAGCCTCCCTAATTTAAAGGAAGAAACCTCAGAAAGTATGGAACCATTGGAATGTGCTCAAGTGTCCCCATGTCAAGGCTGAAAGAAGATGTCACAAACTAGTCAAGATCAAGCCCAATAGAAGGAGGCGACAAACATGGAGCCAATGGTAACTGATCCATGTGAGAATGTGTACTTGGACATTCTACTGAAAATAAATAAATTAGGATCAACTTAGGATGAATTTAGAACATGTTGTAAAGAATAGAAAGTATTCTCTGCAAATAAAGTAATCTCCTCCAATTGTTGTACTAATTCATGTGAACCCATGGCTATATGAATGCAAGCATCATAAGGAATACTAATAGATGCAATATTAGGAGAAGGAGAAGGAATGGATGACTTAGGAACTTGATTTCATGCAAGAATACCCAAGTTCAAGTAGCTAAAGTTCTCCTCAATATGTGAACAATAGAAGTGTGGTCATAATATGTTGAAGAATCACTATCATCATCAAGAGAAAAGTCTTCAAATAACTATATTTGAGATCCATAATCCACCACTCCCATAGCAATGATCTCTCTGCTCTCTATGTTTCTAATAAGAACTGATTCAAGAGTGAATTCTACAGTCCTCCTTCTTGGCCCATTAGTGAGTTGCTAAATGGAAAGGAGATTATGAGTTATGTGGGGAACACACAATACATCTTTGAAGGTTCCCTCCCTTTTATCAATTGTTCCTTTCCAAATCATATTCATGTAAGTATGATTTCCCATCAAAATAGGTGGGGCATTACAAGGCTCAAATAAAGAATACAAAGACTGTAAAGATGATATATGATGAGAAGCTCTTGAATCTAGAAGCCATCACCCTAAATCATGACCTGAAGTAGCAATTAAGGCTTGACATTTTTCCTTGTTATATTATCCTTCAACAACATTGGAATGAGAAGAAGAGGATTTAGTCATTCTTGAAGGTAGATTTGTTTGATTTTTCTTAAGAATATTCTTGAGTTCATCAATGTCCTTCTTATAGCAATGATATTTTTCATATTCATTCTTCTTGCAATATGCACAAGTATACTTATTCTTTTTAGATTATTTCTTAGAAGATTCAAATTTTCTTTGTGACTTGTTTGTTTGTTCTTTTGTTTCTATTTAGGATTCCCTATTTCTTTCAATACCTTAGGCTCACTAACAATTTATGTTTGTGACTGGAACATCTTGATGATACCCATTTGAATTAGCTTTAATTCCTCTTGGATTAGAAGATTTTAGAATGCATCAAAAGTAGGATCAACATATGAAGCTACCATAGAAACCTGATTGGTATGAAAGGTAGAAACAAATGCAGAATACTTAGGACCAAGCTTGGATAACACATTGAGAATCAACTGTATATCTTCCTTGATTATCTTGTAGTCCTTTAGTTGTGTTCTTAATTTTTTAATCTTGGAGATTTAGTATTGGATGTTGTTCAATTTTTTTGGATCAAGATTCATCAAATCATTATCATTTTGATAACCCTTAATCTTGTCAGTTTTACCAAAAAAAATTTCAAGAGCATCCCAAGCCTCTTTAGGTGTCTTGAATAATTCCAAATGAAACTATTAATCAAAAGAGGCTAATGAACAAATGTATAGAAGAACTTTCTCACGATTGATCTCCCATGCTTGATTAGCATTAGCATCAGTAGGTGCAGTAATAATTTCATTTATATATCCTTTACAACTTTTTTCCCTTAGATAATTCCATACTAATTTTTTCCATGATTTATAATTATATGGAGTTAGGAGTTCAATTTGTGATTTCCTCATTTGTAGTAAAAGAAGAACCAATGCAACCAAAATGACACAAGATCACCCCCAAATTTATTAGATCAGAAAACACCCCCCCAAGATGCAATAATTTTGCACTTTATAATTTAGTGCATGGTGCAATTGCCACTTGCTAAAATGGACCAAAGTGGACTTCTAATTTTGATAATTACAACTTCAAATATGAAGCAATAAGAGACTCATACAATTAGGACACTAGATCACTCAAGGATCTAATAGAGTACAAATGCCTAATTAGGCTAATTTTGACTAAATGCTTAAAGTACTATGTCTACCCAGAATCTCTTAAAATTGATGCCAAAGCTGAGAAGTAGACAAAATTACGCACTTCAAAAAATGGCACCTAAAAACATGTCTGTATGAGCTCAAACCATGCCTTATAAGTTGGAATATTTAGTATTGTACAAGGACTGTCATCAAGAACTGTAAGAAGGACCCATAATAGGTGGGCCCCATAAGAAAATTGACATTGCTAGAGGTGGGCTCCACTTAATGTGGCCAAGGTGGTGGTGAGTCCTACTTGATGTGGGCCTTGCCAGATGTGGACCCTATTTGATGTAGGCCCCGCTAGAGGTGGGTCTCACTAGATGTGGATCACACCTGGTTTGGGCCCCACTAGATGTGGACCCTACTTGGTGTGGGGCCCGCTAGAGGTGGGTGCCACTAGATGTGAACCTTACTTTGTGTGGGCTCGAGTTGATGTAGGCCTTGCTCGAGGTGGGCTCTGCTAGATGTGGACACCTCTTGGTGTGGGCCCCACCGATAGCAAAATGCTCTTTTTTCACGTTGTCCTTGGTATTTGAATCCTTCAAAGTGTTGTAATCACCAAATCAATAAAAATAATATATATGCAAAAGAGATTAATGGGTTTTCATAAATCCTTTCTAATTCTCCAAATCATATAGAAATGTAAGAGAAGAGCATAGGAGATTTTCAAAGATTACTAAAAATAATCTAATCTTTCAATGAATGCTCTGATACCATGTTAGAATTTGTAAAAATAAATACAAATCCATAATCTATTGAAAGAGTTAGATTAAACTATAGGAAATGAAATTGACATAATAATAATATGGACCACTTTCTGATGTAAATGCTCAAAGACATAATAGCATCAATATTTTCTAATGTATTATCTGTGATATGAAATACAAAGAACTAGCCTATTTATATAGGCTTGAGCTAGGAGGATACTTAGACAAGATTGAGACAAGTGTCTCAATTAGGAGGAAGTAGAATCATCATGGACTCATCCACCTACCATCCACCTATAATCTAGAAGGGTGGTGTCCAAATTGAAATTAACCACATGTGACATTTTAGGAGTAGCTGAAGTCAAAGGGATGACTCAACAATATCTTCCTAATAATAATATCCAAAATATATAATTCCTCCTCATTTATAAGTTCACCTAAGTAAACTTAATAGAAGATTGAAATGGAAGAGCACCATTTACTCTAACAGCGACAAAACACCTAGGACCAACGACCCCAAATTTCACTCTTCTGAAGTGAGCTTTGCTAGGAGTCAACCTTGTCAAAGGTTACATACACATTGTTAATGTGACCTTGTTAGAGAATTTCACCCAAAGATCATCTAGACCTTATCACCCCTGATCCTAACTAAAAAGAGTGGTATGTTTTAAAGGACTTACAAACACCACTAATTGATGTCACCATATAGGATTTCACAAACTTGTTAGGTCCACTCAATTCATCTACATTTTCTACTATTTCACAAACTTGTTAGGTCCACTCAGTTCGTCTACATTTTCTACTACAATGGTTATATAGTAACAATGTAAAATGATCTGTTAAGAATATCATTTACCTTTTCTTGTTCAGATCTCTATTCTTTCTATTTCTCTATCTGATTTCTCTCTTGGATCTTCTTCCACTCTATACTTTGACTTGGCTAATTAACTCATCTTTCTCCTTCCTTTGCTTATTTCACCTGGCTCAACTCTTTACTTTCACCTTCTTCAACATTTCACATGTTGATCTCCTTTCTTGCATATGATCAACAACTCCAACATAATCAACTTCTAACCAAGAACATGAAAACAACAACATAATATTTTCTTGTTATCCTCCTTAAATAGTTTTCTCAATACTTGTAGATCCTTTCCTCTTTTTGCGTTTAGTCACCATTGTCAATCTTAGGTTCATGCAAAATTTCTAGATTTAAGAACTTTATACATGAATTTGGACACTCAAAAAATATAACATGTATAGAACTTTGTGCATACCCTTATCTTTATTCAATCTTCATCACTAGATCCTTCTTGAATTTTTCCAATCCCTTGGACCATCTCAAACTTTCTAAATTTCTAGCAAAAGTCGACCTCCGATTCCAATTTCCCAAACTTGTTCATCTAGTTGTCACTTAGTAAACATAACATTTACTCAGGTAACATATGTTAGCATGAACGTTGATGATATTCCTACAGGGGAGTATCCTAATATTGCTGGTACATTGGAGAGATTAATAACATGGTTGTGTGTTGTATTCATGACTATGTTTGTCATTGATGTCAACATACTAAGAAGATTAGCAAAGTAGCAGGCAAAGATTGAGGTTGTACATATCGATTATTGAAGATGAGATCAAGCATAGTTGGGGATATGTTCTAAAGTGTGTCCTGATGACATGGCTAAGAGTGAGTACAAAAAGTCAAAGACTACTAAGAGTTATTTGTGATTTACAGAAGATAGTTCACAGACAAAGTTTCTGAGAAGTGGTTTCTGGTAATTGGATTACATCTCCTAACAGGGATACAATTTAATCAAACACAATTAGAGAGAGATAGAAGATAACCTAATAATGACATCATCAAGTGTACAAAGTTTGAGGTCACACATGTGAGAAGTTGTGAAGACTGTGAAAAGATAATGTTATGTAATTATGAAAAGATGTAATGTATTATTTTATCTTAATAATGTCCTATTGTGATTGCAATTGGGAAAGCCTCAAGGTTGGCTTAATGAATTATTTTGAGGACGTGGTATAAAGGAAAGTTATTTTCCTTGTGATGAATTTTGAATGTATGAAGTGATCAAGTGAATGCAATAAGTGAAGAAGATTGGTAAATGCGAGTAAGCGATCAAAGGTTTCATTGTGATGCAAGTTTGTAGACCTGATACTGAGATCTAAGAAGTGTTTTGGTGTGGTAGAGGCACATTAAGAGGATAGATCAAGAGTTTAAGTTGTTGAGATCAATTGCATTTCTATTATTCTGAAACAAATAATACAGATTCATGTTGGATAGTGAGTTCAGTGGTCTTTCCCCTAAAGCTATTTGGACAGTGTGTCCATCTTCCTTTTACAACTACTAACAAGGTTGGCACAACTCCAAACAGGTTTGGAATCTCCTTACATAAATTCAAAGTCTCCTTATAGGGACTAATATGTACTGAATATATTTCATTGACCCCTAACGAAGTCCATCCTCTTACAAGGAACTTATCTATTAATACATCATTTTGTGGGTACCATCCCCATCTGGGTTTTCCCTAGTTAACATATCAGGTGTTATTGTTTGTGTATCTTCTTATGGTTACTATTGATATTGATCACATGTTTCAAATTTAATAAGGTTGATAAAAGTTCTATTGATCTGATAACTGATTCATGCCCCCCACCCCCCTCTCAGTTATCTTGATGGACTTTGCTTTCTAACAACATAACAATTGGTTAATACTGACTTGCATAGGCAACATTATGTTTCTCTTTTGCTTTGCCAATCACTTGGGCAAATATTGTACCGCTCGGTGAATATAGTCTCCCTTCATTAACCTTTTCACTTAGTTAAGCTATATTCTTCAATACTTTCCAATAATACATGGTTGTAAATAATCAAACCAATAATACAATATCATTGTCCAACTCATTCAAGTACTCATTGAATACCTTACATATCACTTATGTCTTCATCATACTTTCCTCAAATCCTCTTCATCAATATAATGATATGGTACTTAAGTGAGTTAGCATAATGTCTAGCCAACTAAGACTTTGACAACAATGACAATATAACAACCGATATGACTCTCTTGCATACATTCATAACATTATCAACTAACAATCTCCCACTATCAATTACATTATCAGTTGGGGATAACAAATAAAGGTTTCTCAGTATATAGTGGTTTATAGTTAGAGGGATCACATGGTGGAGACTCCCACATGTTTGAGCATGAGGAAGAGAGAGTAGAGCATGAGAATTCTTGTACACCACCTAATGCTAGATGGGCACATACATGAGATAGAGATAAGGGTGATGTATGCACCATCTGTTTGAACATGATGATAGACCTCTAGCAGTCTCAACAACCTTTGTTTGATGGAAAGTGGAGGCAATAATAAGGCCAAGTCTTGGTTTATGGACCTACGATATTGCTTTTTGATGCATCCTTATGTAAGAAAATTAAGAGTAAATTGTACAATGACACACCTGTAAGATCATGATTCCACTTGGTAGAACATAGAGGAGAAGAAGCTTTAGATTAGCCTCAAAAGTCTCACCTAGGAGATATTTGAGGAGAGTTTAGAAATGAGTTTTAATCTTCTCAGTATAGAGAGTCTCTGACAAATGAGTTCCATGAGAAATTAGAAATGAGGAGAGTTTAGAAATGAGTTTTAATCACTTTGTTTTGGGTCTTGAGGACTCCATCATTGGGGATGTCTCTATGCACCAAGAAAAAAATATTTCCAAGAGAAATTTGGCTAGAGGTTCAACACTAGAGAGGGTACATAGAGTCACAGTGCATGACCTGTGATGCAGAAGCATCCTTGGGCTATTGACAATCTTGCATCCCCCAAAAGATATTTCCCTCATTTTCTATTTTCCTATTATTTGTCTAACAATTTGTTTCAGCAAACACTTGCTTATCCTCTCTAATTTTCATGGGCTTGGCTTCCTATTGTGGACTTATCATGAATTTTTATCCTAAGTGCACAAAATTTAATGTTACAATTGGTGAAAGTTATACTTCATCTTCTTGGGTGTTGATTTCCTATGTTATTCTTCATATAATGCTTGGTATTTGTTTGAGCGAGGTTCTATATTTAAGAGTTGACTTGTACTCTCTTGTATCTAGACAGATGGATAATGTGTGAACCTATATCTAAGGTTGCCGAAGGTTTTATAATGTATTATGTATTTGTTCATTAATTCATTGAAGATCATTCCTATCTTTTATAACATGTACAATTTATTGGAGATTGTGAACTCTTAGCTTACCTATTTGTCCTAATGGCTATATATATAATGACATTGAGTCTTTTAAAGTGGGATGGAGGAATATAGAAATATTATAGCTCGATAGTTGTGAGTTTGGTTTCTAATCTAGAATATATTGGTCATAACAGGGAAAGTTTTACAACCCAACATGTATATGGTTTATTTGATGTAATTAAAGATCTATTATTACTACATCAAGATCACTCAACACAGTATGAAGCATATTGGATATTTTTTGTGAATAGGAAAAGGAAAGGGATCCTCATCATTTGAGCTCCTGTTTTGGTATAAACTTTTTCTTTCCTCAAAGAAATGGTGTCTGAAATAACCCCGACAGGATTATTGCTTCTTAAACACCAAAATACTAAAACTTCAAGGGTTTGACATTTCGTCAAACAATTAGCAATCAAGCTCTGATACCACTGAAATAACCCTCACTATAAAGGTCATTAAAAACCAATGCCGTACCGCGGCAATTCGTCGAACAATTGGCATGAAACATGATCAATCCTTGATATGTCTATTTTACCTAGTCATAGTTGTAACTTGATGCAGTGGATAAGTAACAAAAACTTCAAGAAGACAATTTTATTGCAAGTATTATGGTATAGCAAATAACAATCTGAATACTGAGATTTTTGACTTACAATATCAGGAAAGAAATATGACATCTGTCGTTCCCGTTAATCGCTACATGCAACAATGTCTGAATTAATATACGTTGCTATCTCAATGGTGACCGAATGAATCCTGGGTCGATACTCAACTAACATCCGCACCCCATTAACTCGTCATCCTCTGAAAACGGCTAAGAAGTCCTCCTGTAACGTCAAAAATAATGTCTGTCTTAAGTGAGCAACAACGCACTCACTAATTGATAAAAACTGCTATGATGTCACAGAACTAGCCGGATCAAGTCTGAATGGCTATGCGAAGAATACTGATGATTAGTCCTCCCCCTGCTAATCTGTCTATTCTGCGCGATAATCATCAACCTTCAAACAGCGTCTCAAGAAACCCCGACCTCTGTTTTAAATATTAGCTAACGGTGGGCGGGCGACAGAACAACAAATTACTATTGCATCTCGAACTGATTCTTAAACGTTCAAAGGAAGATCGCCCAATGTTCGAACCAAAATTGGCATAGTTCGTGCGTTCTATCGTGACTTGCGATTTTAATCAGTAATATTTCATGAACACCCAGATGTTATAGTTACTGCCCTAAATCCAAGTGTATGAAATCTTGCTGCCAGAAATATTGGAGCGGAAGCCGAGCACGTTGTGTAATTAGTGTGAAGAATGCTTGACTGGAAATGAGCTATCTGACCTAGAATGTTTGTCGTGAATGGGTTCCAAGTCTGAGCCAGATAAGATTCTAAAGAAACTGCCAATTCATTCAAACCGCATAACCTTCTACCATGACTGGCCCAGATTCCAGATTTCGCATATCATGACTCTGAATCATCCACTCGAATCTTGCTTAGTTATAGAAACCCTTCCTCTTTCATCACAAATCGAACCCCTTCTGATGATCTGAATCGAATCCCTAGTTGTGGTTAATTCCTTTCGAATTCTCCTCAACTCCGCGATAATTTGTGAAATGTCGGCTAACCTTATCCCCTAATGAAATGACTGAATGTCACCTCCAATCTACAATAATTCAGATGATATTTCACACCCTCAAAATTGCGTACCGATTGAGAGTTATCGTTCTCAATGGCCAGTTGTGACAATTGTAGAAACCCTAGGTTCCATAATGCACCCGTGATTGAATCACAATCTGAAATCGAAAGAGAGATAAACAATTGCTTGATTCGAATGGGGCCCCGGGGTGCCTATTTATTCTTTTCTCTCCATCTTCTCCAGAGACTTTTAGAACATTTTTGATCTTATCTCTTAAGTGACTTTATTAAATATTTTATAATCCAAGTCAGTTTATTAAATTAATTAAATATAAAGTTATCTTTTAATATTTTTTTATTTGATAACTTTATAAGCAATTAACTTAATATCATTTATTTATTTAATTAAAATGATTAATTAGTCATCCTCATAAAATATTCATTATTTTGGACAACCAAGTTAATCAAATTAATTAATCTGACTGCCACCGAAAATTGGGGACATGATAGTCCGCCCTTCCTGAAATTGCTTGTCCCCAAGCAATGGCTGAACCATGAACCAATTAGTCTGCCTGGATCCCAAATGTAAATCTGTGTATCATCCCAATCCGCACCATACTCTCGTGGAGAAATCATCAATACCTGTAGCTGAGAAACTGTACTCAATATCCAAACAACTGACAACTCTGATGAAATCATTTGAAAACCCACTGTAGATGTCGGTAGAAGAAACCATTCTGCGAAACTCAAGCCAACTGAAACATCAACTCTATCAAAACTCAAACCCCTGTCAAAATGACACCTGCACCCAACTGCACTGTAGATATGACAACAACCATGGGTACCTGAATCACTGCCATCAAATCCAATCTCTGAAAAACTGCTCCGGGTGTGTCGATGCTGCAGGCTGAGTAACTTGCTACTACCAGTTTTATTTTCCAAAAAATGGTGCCAATCTATCCCCTAATGGATGGTAAGAAACTGGAGCCAATCTACATCTGCGTGAAATAAAATCTTCTATCTCTATGTCAAAAGGAAAATGATGAGCGTACCCTACTGCATAACGCTGATAAGAACCTCCAAACTCTGCTGCTGGCTCATCATCACTGAACTGGGAATCAACAGATGGCTCCAATTTTTGACTCCGAGTGACTGTAGGCTGGATAGGATCCCGTGCGTTCTGCTCAACAAACCCTTCCTCGAGATCCCTGTGAGGTAGCATAGTAGCAAGGACCCCTATAATCTTCTCAACCAATCTGCAAATAACACTAGTATCTTGGATGAGAACACCTTCTGTCACTTTATGCGAGTCCAAATGAACACATGCACTATCCAACAAATACTCCATGAACCGTTCAGTGCAGTAAAAATTATACGAGGAAGCATCAATATACTTCCCTGCACACCACAACTGATCCTCCTGTGAAGGTGGCATACCCAACTGTACCACACTGTCATTTATCAGAGAAGAATCAATTTAGAGACTTGACTCTACTGGTATCCCAAACTCATTAGGACCAGCGACTTCCAAATCCTGGACATGTGTGTCAACCCTAACAACATGCTCCTCAGTAGCAACTGCAGGAGTGTACTCACCACCAACCACCTCAATAGACAAATGAACTGGGTCTGGGGCTGGTCTTGACCGCAAATGCTCCAACTCCATGGTCACCTCCTTCAATTGAAACTGTGACTTCTGTAGATCCCGCTGTGTGTCCTCTAAAGCCTCAGTAGTCGCTATGAGCTCCTAGGAAAGCTCACTCACCTCCTCTTCACGATCCAAGAGTGCCTCATAGGCTGTACTCCCCCACTCAACCAGGTGATCACGGTCAGCTACCAATCGTAAGTAATCCTGCTTCAAAATCCGAACAGCTTCACGCAAGGCATGAATCTCTGCCAAAGAAAAGTAACCACCGCTAGACTCATCCATCATAGAAGTACCCCAACCAGTGACGGCCAACAACTGACAAGCAGTATCAAAATGTTCACAAGCGATAGCAATGTCTTGCTTACTAACTTTCAACTGGCTAGTCACATGATGGCTCTGGCTGAACTGTCTCCCATAAACCTCTTCTGGTGCGTTGTCTATAGGGGTATCCTCCAGTTTACTGGTTTCTAGAATATTGTCATCCATATCTTGCGAATTCTCTCCAAAATTCATATCCTCATCTGAAGTGTCAAAATCTGTAGTGTTGTTGTTAAACTCCCCTGTACCCAAAGAATTTGTCAAGGAAGCTGAATCTTCAAAACTGTTCACTTCATTCTCTCGGATGTCATCAAGGCCAAAATGATCCTGGGACTCATCTGTACATGCTTCCAAATATGAAAAATCTTCAACACCTTCTAGCAAGAACGGTTGTCTGCATATATAGACCAAACCTAACACCGGTGTATAAAAACTAATACCAACATCGGATGTTCTGTTGGCACAAGGGAAGACAACACCGTATACTCTGCTGATCAAATCCACGATAGCATCCAAATAATCATGGCTACCATAAAGTGCTCTCCAGTCAACTAAATCCCAAATGCTGCTAAAACATTCCCGAATCCATATACAAGAAACAGCTGGTAACTCAAGCAAACCACTTACCTGAGTAATGTGACCAATACCAGCTAACTTCATATACCTGTCTGATATCGTCTTCTCATTATCAGCAACCACATTTGAACAGCCTGCTGCAAAAAACTGAGTGTCAGACGTGCCAGATGAAATTAAGCTTAGCTCCATACCATGCTCATTCCCATGTTTCTCCTAGTCCAGTAATGCCAAAGTTGCTCGAGTGTCCTCAAGCTCACAAGAAAGCTTAACAACTTCCTCCTCCTTCCTCCTCAAGGCATCTGAATAATCTTTGGAAAGGCTTAGAAGATGGTCACGATCTGATAGAAGATGTAAATAGCTCAACTTCGTCATCCCCATTCCTTCACCAATTGCATGTAAGTCACAGCAAGAAGAATTTGCCTGAACTCCCTTATGTCTTCCTCGTAACTGAATCATCTGGATGTGCTTTTCTAACATCTCCCGCATCCTGTCATGATGAGATAAAGAAGCCACAATACTATCTTTGCTTACCTTCAGCTAGCTGGACAAATCATGTGAAGTACTGCCATTCTCATCCTCATGTGACGAAGCATCTAACTGAGCCTGGTACTCTCTCTTAGCAAAATCATGAATACTCAGTGTTTTCTCATTTCTACCTGGTATCTCACCATCAACATCCTTATCATCATTTGAACTCACTTCACTGTAATCATTGCTTGTCAGAACCAAACTACCCTGAGTACCTGAGACATCACCCTTCGGAAACTCGTATTCAACTGTCTCATCTTGAGTATCAAGTTGACAGTTACTATCCATCAGCGTAATATCCTTCACCACTTCTTCCTGTGACCGAACTGAAACCTCTGACCGGTTGCACACTTGTTTCTCGAACTCCTCATTAAGGTTCCTAGTAACATCACCAACTGTATCAGCTAGTGCTTTGCGAGAAGATTTTCCGAATCGAAATCCAGTTAACTTATTCACCTTAGTTGGGTCGGACAGCCTATCAATCATATGGTGGTGCTTAACCATCAGTTCAGACATGTTATGTCTGATTTTTCTGAGCTCATCCTGAATGTCTGAATAGCTCTCCTTTCCACAGTTCTGACTCTGCATACTATGTCTATTACTTGTCCAAGATTGTGTCCTTGGAGACTTTGTGTTGTACCTGTACATCTTGATTGAAGTAGAGTGCTGATCACTCATGTAATTCGGTTCTCACCCCATAGGATGGCAAGAAAATCGCTCTGATACCACTGAAATAACCCCGACAGGATTATTGCTTCTTAAACACCAAAATACTAAAACTTCAAGGGTTTGACATTTCGTCAAACAATTAGCAATCAAGCTCTGATACCACTGAAATAACCCTCACTATAAAGGTCATTAAAAACCAATGCCGTACCATGGCAATTCGTCGAACAATTGGCATGAAACATGATCAATCCTTGATATGTCTATTTTACCTAGTCATAGTTGTAACTTGACGCAGTGGATAAGTAACAAAAACTTCAAGAAGACAATTTTATTGCAAGTATTATGGTATAGCAAATAACAATCTGAATACTGAGATTTTCGACTTACAATATCAGGAAAGAAATCTGACATCTGTCATTCCCGTTAATCGCTACATGCAACAATGTCTGAATTAATATACGTTGCTATCTCAATGGTGACCGAATGAATCCTGGGTCGATACTCAACTAACATCCGCACCCCATTAACTCGTCATCCTCTGAAAATGGCTAAGAAGTCCTCCTGTAACGTCAGAAATAATGTCTGTCTTAAGTGAGCAGCAACGCACTCACTAATTGATAAAAACTGCTATGATGTCACAGAACTAGCTGGATCAAGTCTGAATGGCTATGTGAAGAATACTGACGATTAGTCCTCCCCCTGCCGATCTATCTATTCTGCGCGATAATCATCAACCTTCAGACAGCGTCTCAAGAAACCTCGACCTCTATTTTAAATATTAGCTGACGGTGGGCGGGCGATAGAACAACAAATTGCTATTGCATCTCGAACTGATTCTTAAACGTTCAAAGGAAGATCGCCCAATGTTCGAACCGAAATTGGCATAGTTCGTGCGTTCTATCGTGACTTGCGATTTTAATCAGTAATATTTCATGAACGCCCAGATGTTATAGTTACCGCCCTGAATCCAAGTGTATGAAATCTTGCTGCCAAAAATATTGGAGCGGAAGCCGAGCACGTTGTGTAATTAGTGTGAAGAATGCTTGACTGGAAATGAGCTATCTGACCTAGAATGTTTGCCGTGAATGGGTTCCAAGTCTGAGCCAGATAAGATTCTAAAGAAACTGCCAATTCATTCAAACCGCATAACCTTCTACCATGACTGGCCCAGATTCCAGATTTCGCATATCATGACTCTGAATCATCCACTCGAATCTCGCTTAGTTATAGAAACACTTCCTCTTTCATCACAGATCGAACCCCTTCTGATGATCTGAATCAAATCCCTGGTTGTGGTTAATTCCTTTCAAATTCTCCTCAACTCCGCGATAATTTGTGAAATGTCGGCTAACCTTATCCCCTGATGAAATGACTGAATGTCACCTCCAATCTGCAATAATTCAGATGATATTTCACACCCTCAAAATTGCGTACCGATTGAAAATTATCGTTCTCAATGGCCAGTTGTGACAATTGTAGAAACCCTAGGTTCCACAATGCACCCGTGATTGAATCACAATCTGAAATCGAAAGAGAGATAAACAACTGCTTGATTCGAATGGGGCCCCGGGGTGCCTATTTATTCTTTTCTCTCCATCTTCTCCAGAGACTTCTAGAACATTTTTGATCTTATCTCTTAAGTGACTTTATTAAATATTTTATAATCCAAGTCACTTTATTAAATTAATTAAATATAAAGGTATCTTTTAATATTTATTTATTTGATAACTTTATAAGCAATTAACTTAATATCATTTATTTATTTAATTAAAATGATTAATTAGTCGTCCTCATAAAATATTCATTATTTTGGACAACCAAGTTAATCAAATTAATTAATCTGACTGCCACCAAAAATTGGGGACATGACAGTGTCTTTCTAAAGCCTAGGCTTGTTGTATCATTAGAGCTCCTAAATTTAGCCTTAGTTGGATCAATTAAGCCTTTATTATTCTTACCAACATGACCTTCTCCTTTGTATCCCATTCTTTTCATCAACTTATAACCTCTTACATAATTCTTAGGTGATATTTCACAATGTTTTACTCCTTTTTCTTCTTCTTCTCCTTTGTATAACCAAGCCAAAATAACTCTTTCTTCATCCTCATCCTATAGAGGCACTTTTGCTTATATAAAGGTTCAACCAAAAATTGTTTGGGCTTGAAACCTTGACGGTCTCATTGTAGACACCTAAATTTGATTACACTATTTTAGTAATCCTATTTAGTTATCTAAAAAGGCATTATTAATTAAATTTCTATTTAATTAATCCTTTGTCATCCCCTAGTTGATTAATTTAATTAATCATCTATAGTCCTAATTGATAAATCAAATAATCTATTATTTATCAATTAAATCTTATTCTTCTATCTAATTCCAAAAATCCCCATTTATTAAATAAATCTATTTGATAAATGAAATCCTCAAATTCAAAAACCCCTAACCTATCTCTAATCCTCCATTTAGCCTAATCCACCCCATCCACCCATACTAACCAAGCTTAGCCACTAACTCACCCACCCTCATTAATGCCATCCACTTGCACATCTCTAACATCCCTAATCTAATCCTAAACCCAAGCCTAATCCACCCCCTAATGTTGTCACATTCCTTAAACAAGTTTAAGACTTTCCTAATCCAAAACAAAGTCTCCCCTCAAAAAACCCAACCACTAAGTCATGAGTGCTCTTACAAAACATAAAAGACTCTTACAAACCCACTCATGACTCTTACACCCATCTTCCACACTCTTCCCTCTTCCACACTCATTCCTCTTACATCCCTCTTACATACTCAACCCCACTCATCATGACTTTAACCAACCCTTAACCCTACCCTCTCACACTCATCCTCCTTGTGACAAGTGTCACCTTCCCATTGGTGCTAAACAAGCACAATCCATGTGCTCCCCTTTGAGTGCATCTTAGCCCTCCTTAAGCCTTCATCCATCCTTGCATCTAAGCCCTCCATCCCTCTACCCCTTAGCCTATAAATTGAATCCCATCCCAAGCCATTTCATCAACAATCTTTGAGCTAAAGTTACCATGCTATTTTGAGAACCAAAGCCATCAACCATACCCTTATAATGCCAAATTGAGAGCTCACAAAGCTACCAATTTGCCATTACCCATCTCCATTGAAGCAACTTTTGAGCATCTTGAGCATACATCCACAGCAAAAGGACACATCTACAGAATCAAGAAAGCATGGAGTGTTTTCTCTCGTGAGGTTTGCACTTCTTATTTTCTTTCTTAGTCTAAGCATATATGTGAATTTAGTTTTTGGTTTGTGAATGTTTACTTTATTTGTTAATGTTCTTTGCATACTGATTCTGGTTCTACACTCATATCCTCATAAGGTCTACCATGATACCAAGGAGATTTTAGGAGTGATTTCAAAGATAATATTGATTCTAGTTAATACTCCCCCACTCCTATATCTTTTGGTTTTAGAGACTTCTCAATAACTTTCAGTTTAGTATCATGATTCTTAGTAGATTCCCTACTATGTGGCACAAACATGTCAACATATTGTTTTAACATGTTACAAGCATAGCTAAAGTCAACAGGTACAGCCACTTACACTCCATTATGGGGGAAACTTTATGCATTGATGGCACATTGAAGGTTCAACTTGCATTT
Source organism: Cupressus sempervirens (assembly GCA_028749045.1). Taxonomy (NCBI): domain Eukaryota; kingdom Viridiplantae; phylum Streptophyta; class Pinopsida; order Cupressales; family Cupressaceae; genus Cupressus; species Cupressus sempervirens. Next base: position 702,356,397 of record CM053789.1, on the reverse strand, counting down.
TATGTATCCAGGGTCTTCCCAGTAAGATATTGTATGACAGTGGTAGATCTAGCACTTGGAAAATTACATCTCTCTCTATGAGTCTAACTCTCATAAGTAATATAACAAGTAATTTTTTGGTGTAGGGCACCTCCCTAAACTTCAGTTTTTGGTATGATTAGGGATTGGTTAGGTGTGAGTGTGTGTTTAATAACTTCCACATGTCCTAGGAAGACAACTGCTACAATTGTAAGAGCTAAAATGCTTACTAGGCCTTAACTGTTCAAAAATTACTCATTCAACCAAAGTTGCTCAATAGGGAAAATATGGGAAGAGATGAGTAAATAGGGTCATTGATTAGCCAAATAGGTCCTATGTATTCTATCTAAGGTCCTAGGTGGACCCATTTGGCCACAAATTCTTGCGAGCAAAAAAGTTGCACCAAAGTTGCAAAATTGCAAAAGTTACTTAAGCAACTTTTGCAATGTTTTGCAAGAAAGTGCATTTATTAGTTTTGGAGGTTGTAACTACCCATGCTTGAGTATATGAGTAGGGTAGATGATATTTTGAAGGGTTGGAAGAATTACCATTAAGTTTTGCACGTGAGACAATTTTGTATAGACATCTCTACAGGTTTATTTGTGTTCTTAGGCAGTTGTATGACCTTGTACAGATTGGCACAATAGATCCAACTCATGTTCTTGGTAGATTAGTTTTTACTGGTTCTTTTTCATATCATTTAGGTATTAGGGTGGTAGGGTTTGAAAGTTACAAGCTTTTGTTTGCTAACTGGTTTAGGCACTAGTTCACAATGTTGTTTGCAAAAAATGCCTCTAACCTAATCACCCCATGGTGGAAAATACATGAAACCATGGGGGTGATAGGTTAGAAGATGTACATAATGTTTCTTTTTCTTTTTTGTACTTTTTTGATGGCATTCCAAGCCAACAAGTAAAGCCCTAGGCTGACTATTGGGAATCAATGAGCCAGGACAATTTAACAAATGACAATGCAGGGCAACACCCATGATCGTGTTGAGGCAAACTAGTGCCTTCCTAGAAGCCCTAGGATGTCAGGTTGAAGATGCAAAAGGAATGGAGTATTGTTGAGGAGTTTGAATATTTGGGGTGATTTTTGTTTACTGACTGGACTAGAGGCTTAATGTTAAGGCTGAAAACTAGGGCTTGGTATCAGTTAGGTTGTGGGTGTCATAGAGCCTTGCAAGGTTGGATTCTTGGTGTGCTAGGGGATAGCTTCCAGATTCCTAAGTTGGTTTTGGGGATTGTTTTGATAAAATAAAAGAATGGAGGCAAAATAGGGTCACTAGACCTAATAGACAATAGCCCTATTTAGCCTATGTGAAGTGTTTGGAACTTCTTAGTGTTTCCATCTAACCAGAAGTGGCAAGTGAGGCCAAGAAGTCTAAGGGGAGTATCTACATGGTCCATAGGCTCCAAGGAAGGTTAAGATCCTAAGCAAGGGTTAGGGTTCTAGGAGGACTACTTGGACTAGTGCCTGAGGAGGGATTTGAGTACACATCAAATCAACTATACCTAGGAGGCAAGTTGGTAGAGAAGCCTCAGAGGCTTGTATTGGTGAAAGGACAAGAACAATAATATTTGGAAGATTAAATATTGAACCTTAATTAAAGGTTGTTTAGTTGGAACCTTAAGCCCTCTGCATCAGAGTGGTAATAGAGCCAACTTTCAAGTTGGTACATGTCTGACGAAGAAGGAAGTCAAGGAAGTCAAGAAGTTGACAATATGCCACCCAAGGCAGTGAGAAAGGGTGCCATAGTGGACTTGGTCAAGGACCTACTAGCCAAGGCCAACCAGACAAAGTTCAAGAGCAAGAAAAAGGTCACTGAATAGGGAGATGAAAGTGATGAGGAAGATGAAAGCTTTACAGGGGAGACAATAGACAATAAGGAGGAGGTGGATCAGGACAAGAAGGTGTTTTTGGAAGCCTTCAAGTCTTTTAACAAGGACAATATAGAACATATCCCTTACTACAGTGGTAGTTTGAATAGGGATGAATTGCCAGATTGATTAAAAGCCACTGACAACCAATTTGACTAGAAAGAGGTACAAGAGGAGAAAAGGGTCAGTTATGTGAAAGCTAGACTCAAAGGGTCAACACTGGTTTGGTGGAACATGATGCAAGATGATAGGATAGTAGTAGGGAAGAGAAAGATAGTGTCATGGGAGAGGATAAGATTAGAATTAAAGCTCAATTCTTGCCCACTGACTATGAGATCCAAATGTATCAAAAGTTGTAGAATCTAAGGTAGAGGGATATGATAGTAAGTGCTTACATTGAAGAATTTCGTAGGTTGAGCCTTAGGGCTAGAAGACAAGAGGAAGAGGTGGAAATAGTGGCAAGATACCTTAATGGCTTGAGGCAAGGGATCTAAGATGAGATCACCATGATGGCTCTAGATAGTATGTATAAATGCTTCTGAATGGCCTTGAGAGTAGAGGAAGAGGCTAAAAGGAGGAGTGAATCATATCAAAGAGGAAGAGGCAATAACAATGGGTCCAAAGGCAAAGGTAACTTTGGGAGAGGAAAAAGTCCTAATAGGACTGATGAAATACCATTTGCTAATAGTGGTGGGAACAACCAATACATAGGGTCATCTCAAAGAGGTGGATTTAGGGGAAGGGGACTACCAAGAGGAAATTTTGAGTCACAAGGTAGGGGTAGTACTATTTTTACTGGCACATGTTACAACTATAATCAAGTGGGACATACAATGGGTAGATGTCCAGAGAAGGCTTCTTCTTCATCCATGGGAGAAAGGAAGACTCAATTGGTGCAAGAAGATGACACTCAAAGTGTCACATCACCTATCTTTAAGGTAGAGCCAGTAGTAGATGGTGAAAATATGATGTTAAAGAGGACCTTGTTGAAGGTACCTAGTGTGATTGAGCCACCACAAAGGAAAATCTTATTTAAGACAACTTGCGGGTCACATGGCAAGATTTGCAAGGTAATAGTGGATTCAGGTTCCATTGAAAACACAATATCTACTGAAATGGTGGAAATTTTGAAACTTAGAAGAGTACCCCATACCACACCATCCAAGCTATCATGGTTGAGTAAAGGTCAACAAGTCATGGTGGATGAGCAAGCCTTAATGGAGTTTGAGATTGGGGAATACAAGGACAAGGTCCTATGTGACATTATGCCTATGGATGCATGCCATATCTTGTTGGGGTGTCCATGGTAGTATGATGTAAAGGTCATCCATGGTGGTGAGAGGAATAGTTATGTTATAATCAAATAGGGTAGGAAGTATCAAATGGACCCTTTGATAGAACCTAGTGAAGAGAAGCATGTTGCAAGTAGTGTTATGTTATTGAGTGACAAATATTTTTTAAAGGTCATGAAGAAGAAGAAAGGGGTGTGTTGTACAATGATTATGAAGCCAAAGGAAGGGACCAAGACAAAGGTTAGCATGCCTCAAGAAGTATAGTATTTTTTGGAGAGATACCATGAGATAGTGGATAGTGGGATGCCTAGTACACTACCACCTATGAGGGAAGTGAGTCATCAAATAAACTTGATACTAGGGGCCAACCTACCTAACAAGGCAGCTTACAAGATGCCACTAAACCAAAATGCAGAGATAAAAAACCAAAGTCAAGATTTTTTCGAGAAAGGGCTCATAAGGAAAAGTTTGAGTCCTTGTGTAGTTCCTACAATCCTTGCACCCAAGAAAGATGGCAAGTGGAGGATGTGTACATATTCTAGAGCAATAAATAAAATCACTATCATATATAGGTTTCCTATGCCAAGGGTTGAGGATCTATTGGACAACCTAGGAGGCTCATATTACTTCTCCAAAGTGAACCTAATTTAGGATATCATCAAATTTGAATGAGGCCTAGTGATGAGTGGAAGACAACCTTCAAGACAAATGAAGGGTTGTATAAGTGGAAAGTAATGTCATTTGGCTTATCCAATGCTTCAAGTACCTTTATGAGACTCATGAATGAGGTGCTAGTTGAATTTATTGGTAAGTTTGTAATTGTGTATTTAGATGACATTCTAATCTTTAGCAGGTCCAAAGAGGAGCATATGAAGCACTTGGAGATGGTATTGAGGAGGCTACACCAAGAGAAGTTATTGATCAATCAAGACAAGTGTGAGTTCCTAAAAATTGAACTAGTGTACCTTGGTTTTGTTGTTTCTAAGGATGTATCAAGATGGATCATGCTAAGGTCAATTCCATCCTAGAATGGCCAACTCCCAAGTGTATAGGGGATGTTAGAAGTTTCCATAGGTTAGCATCCTACTATAGGAAGTTTGTAAGAGGTTTTAGCCATATATGTGCACCTATATTGAACACCATTAAGGGGGACATGGAGCACCAATTCAAGTCGACAGAGGCAATAGATAGGGAATTTGAAATATTGAAGAAGAGGATAGAAAAAATTCCTACCCTAAGGTTTCTTGATTCCAATCAGTTGTTTGTGGTGGAATGTGATGCTAGTAAGCTAGCCATTGGGGCCATTCTAAGCCAAGAGGGGCATCCTGTGGCTTTCTTCTTATAAAAGCTAAATGAGGCCAAAAAGAGGTACTCCACCTATGATTTGCACTTATATGCAATGGTGTGGAACTTGAAGAAGTGGAGGCATTACCTCCTTCCAAAGGAGTTTGTGGTCTATATAGATAACCATGGCCTTAGTTTTATGAATGGGCAAGAGAAATTGAATCAAAGACATCTCAAATGGGTGGAATATCTACAAGCATTCACTTTTGTAATCAAACATAAGAAAGATGTGAGAAATAAGGTTGTTGATGCTATTAGCAAAAGACTTCTATCCATCCAAGAGATTTAGTTGCAAAGTGTGGGGATGAAGGATATCAATGACCTCTACAAGAAGAACAAGGATTTCAAGGAAGCATATGAGGTATGTGTGAAATTTCAACAAGGTTTTAAAATTGATTTTATTAGTATATGTTGTAGGAAGGATTTTTGTTTAAGGGACATCTATTTTGCATTCCTCAATGTTCTATGAGGGAGAATATCCTCAAGGAAAAGCATCAAGGTAGCTTGGGATGCCATTTTGAAATGGACAAAATATTGGAGCAGGTTTCTAGGCACTATCATTAGCCTAGATTACAAACTGATGTGAGGAAGTTTGTGGAGCAATGTCATGTGTGTCAAAGAGCTAAAGGACATAGTAGTACTTGAGAGTACTTGAGTATGGACTTTGTTTTAGGACTTTCTAGAGTACTTGAGAGTACTTGAGTATGGACTTTGTTTTAGGACTTTCTAGAGCACTTAGAGGACATGACCATGTGTTTGTGGTTGTAGATCATTTCGGCAAGATGGCACACTTCATTCCATGCAAACAAAAAAATGATGCTTCACATATTGCAAGACTGTTCTTCAGGGAAATAGTGAGGATCCATGGTTTACCACTTAACATTGTGAGTAATAGGGACACTAAGTTCATATGACACTTTTGGAGGACCCTTTGGAAGATGTTAGGGACTAATTTTTTGTTCTCTTCAGTTTACCACCCTCAATTTGATGGGAAAATAGAGGCGGTGAATAGATCTTTGGGCAATCTATTGAGGTGTTTAACCAAGCAACATGGTCAAACTTAAGATCATGTTATACAGTAGGTAGAATTTGCTTATAATGATTCCATCAGTATGAGCACTAGAAAGATTCCATTTGAAGTGGTATATGGAGCTCAACCTAGGGGGATCTTGGAATTAAGGGATCTCAACCTACATGACAAAAGGAGTTCCTAAGGGGAGTCATTTGCTGAATAGGTGAAGGAGCTACATGACTAAGTGAGGAAGACATTACAAAGCCAAGTGGACAAGTATAAATCAAAGGCAAATAAGACAAGGATGGATTTTCAATTCAAAATGGGGGATTTAGTACTTGCCTACCTTAGAAAGGAGAGATTACCCAAAGGCCATCCAACTAAGCTACTAATGAAAAAGATAGGGCCTTTAAAAATCCTCCACAAGTATGGTAATGATGCCTATAAAGTAGAACTTCCTCCAAACATTGGAATATCTCCTATTTTCAATGTGTGTGATTTGTTTCCATGTGAGGGCACTCATTCAGCTGCTGATCACAATACTCGTGTAGATGTGTAAGGGGTTGACTGGGTACAAGACTTACCCACACCCTAACCTTTTATAATTGTAATGTATTGTGGATTCCAAGGTGATCAAGAAGACTAGTAAGGGTACCTATAAGAACTACTTGGTGAAATGGAAGGGACTACCAAATGCTGAGACCACTTGGATGACTGAAGCAAACATTCTGAAACATGGGGTCACCATTGACGACCTCCTATCTCAAGGGACTTGAGTTTTTTGTCCTAGGGGAGTATGGTATAGGGAACCTCCCTAAACTTTATTTTTTGGTATGATTATGGATTTTTTAGGTATGAGTGTGTGTTTGATGACTTCCACATGTCCTAGGAAGACAACTACTATAATTGTAAGAGCTAACATGCTCACTAGGCCTTAATTGTTAAAAAATTGCTCATTGAGCCAAAGTTGCTAAATAGGGAAATTTTGGGAAGAGATGAGTAAATAGGGTCTTTGATTATCCAAATAGGTCCTAAGTATTCTATCTAAGGTCCTAGGATGGTCTTAGGTGGACCCATTTGGCCACAAAGTATTGTGAGCAAAAAAGTTGCTTCAAAGTTGCAAAATTGCAAAAGTTGCTTGAGAAACTTTTGTAGTTTTTTTTCCAAGAAAGTGCGTTTATCAGTTTTGGAGGTTGCAACCACCCATGATTTGGTATATGAGTATGGTAGATGATATTTTGAAGGGTTGGAAGAATTACCATTAAGTTTTCCACGTGAGACAATTTTGTACGAACATCTCTGCAGGTTTCTTTGTGTTCTTAGGCAGGTGTACAGCCTTGTACAAATTGGAATAGTAGATCTAACTCATGCTCTTGGTAGATTAGTTTTTACTGGTCCTTTTTCATATTCATTTAGGTATTGGAGTGCTAGGGTTTGAAAGTTACAAGCTTTTGTTTGTTGATTGGTTTAGGCATCAGTTCACAATGTTGTTTGCAAAAAATGCCTCTAACCTGATCACCCCACAGTGGAAAATGCATGAAACCAAGAGAGGTGATAGGTTAGAAGATTTACATAATGTTTCCTTTTTGTTTTGTACTTGTTTGATGGGATTCCAAGCCAAGAAGTAAAGTCCTGGGCTGACTGTTGGGAATCAGTGAGCCAGGATAGTTTAATAAATGACAATGTAGGGCAACACCCATGATTGTGTTGAGGCAAATCAATGCCTTCCTAGAAGCCCTATGATTTTAGGTTGAAGATTCAAAAGGAATGGATTCTTTTTGAGGAGTTTGAATAGTTGGAGTGATTTTTGTTTATTGAGTAGACCAAAGGCCTAATGCTAAGGCTAAAAATGAGGGCTTGGTATCAATTAGGGTTGTGGGTGTCATAGAGCCTTGCAAGGTTGGATTCTTGGTGTGCTAGGGGATAGCTACCGAATTCCTAAGTTGGTTTTGGGGACTGTTTGGATAAAATAGAATAATGGAGGCAAAATAGGGTCACTAGACGTAGTAGACCATAGGCCTATTTAGCCTATGTGAAGTATTTGGAACTTCTTAGCATTTTGGTGTGACCAAAAGTGGCAAGTGAGGCTAGGAAGTCCAAGGGGAGTATCTACATGGTTAGTAGACTGCAAGGAAGGTTAAGATCCTAAGCAAGGGTTAGGGTTCTAGGAGGAGGACTAGTTGGACTAGTACGTGAGGAGGAAGTTGAGTCCACATCAAATCAACTATACCTAGGAGCCAAGTTGGTAGAGAGGCCTTGGAGGCTTGTATTGGTGAAAGGAAAATAAAAATAAAATTTGGAAGATTCAAGATTGAACCTTAACTAAAGGTTGTTTAGTTGGAACCTTAAGTCCTTTGCATCATTTTTATACCCTCTCTTCTTCATTATAAGCTTTGATTTTTTATTTTTTTTTGCAAGGGTTAATAACATGTTTGTAAAAAACCAAGTTGTCAAGTCAAATTGTAAGAACAATATTAAGACCAACTCCTCCATTTGTTAATACACAATTGACTCATGACTTATAGATCATGACCTCAATATGAAATGCTTGATTATGTGGGTGACTCAAAGAGTTATCATCTTTTTCAGAGAAGGATAGATAATGTGGTGAGGTTAAGTGTCCCTCTATACACTGAGACTAGTCCAAGTCTAAGAATTTAGGTATGTGTTGGTAAATAGATTGTTCTTTCCAATGTAACTCTTAAATGCCCGAAGCTATGAGAAACAATTTGATACCAATAGTTGGATAATCTATCATGAGGTTGATAGATTTCCTCTGAATTAAAAGGTACAGCTCCCTTATCAATGATATTCAATGAATCTTGTTTTATTCCTAAACTAACTGGGTACGTTCTTAACCTGAGAATGAAAGAGGAAAACCAAGCCATCCCTAGAGAGGACTAACTCAAGCAGAGAATTTAGTTCTATACCTATCCAACCCCAGGAATTCACACTTCCTATGACTCCCCAACATTGGTAATACAATGTGAATGCTATGTATGCAAATGCAGTGCAAAATGAAAATGAAGATTAAACATCCCAATCTTTACAACAAGAATGAATGACCGTACTCTGATCTATCACCCATTCACCATTTGACTAAGAATGCAAGAAAGTGCTCAAAACTGACCATAACAATACTCTAATTGATTCATAACAAAACCTTTCTTGTTTTAAAGACAACAAACACAATGCTCTGATTATATTTGCTTGCAATCTACAACCAAATCTATTACAAAAATTGTATATCAATCTCCAATGCATAAACCAAAATATAGAAATTAAATGCCCTCCCCTCTACTCCAGCAATGCCTACTTTTGCAAAAAAGAAGAACCCTTTGCAAATGAAAAGGTTTTACAATAAATACATTCTCCAGCAATCGTTTGGTTTCTTTCGGTGACTTTCCAGTTCTGTAACCAACTCTTGTCTCTTTGACTTCTCATATTTTTCCTTTTGAAAACTGATATACTTATTAAATTTTAAAGTTAATAATGATATATATTAACATATTTAAATTATATTTTAACAATTGACATTTAAATATGTTAAATCAATATCAAAATCTTTCCTTTGTTGGGCAGACAACAAAATAAATACTGCTGCCACTCTTCCTTCAATGCTTTGTAACCCAGATGTCTTCAATCTACCAATATGTTCTTCCATGCTTACCATGTTGATTCTCTACTAAATTTTGAAAGTAATTCTCTTGAACTCTTGTGGCGGAAATCCCAAATGGAGGTCAAAAAGCTTACCATGTTCTTAGTTTTCCACTTCTTTGTTGTAGGTGAAATTTGCACATTCTAGTAACAACTACACTTTGTAAATAATTAACAAGTAATACTTCTTCTTTGCTATTGTGTCACTGGTTATATAACACTCAATTTCATTCTTGGTGGAAATTTGATTTTTGTCTTCTCCCTTTTGTGGAAAACTCCAAAGTGACTACGAAAGGCATAGCAGAAAATGAATTTTCCACTTCATATTTAATATCATGTTGATGTCCAAATATTCAAGCAATAAATAATTGTGAGATTATCATTCTTTATTTAATAAATTAAGAGCCCTTTTCCATCTCTCTATTGTGGATTTGATGCTTGGTGGAAATTCCATTTTTGAGTGCAGAAAACACACCCAATCTTCAATTTTCCACCTCCATGTAGTGGGCACAATTCTGATGTAGATTGATTCATAAATTAATTTTTTGAAGTGATCTTGATACTAGACCCCATATATCTTAATTTTGGATTGAGATTTACCTTTTCTCTCCTCATGTGGAAAATTGAACTTTGACTGCAAAAGGCATAGCGAAAAATGAGTTTTCCACTACGCTTTTCCCTTTGGTGGAAAATGAAACATTTGCTTCTCCAATGGAAAATTTGAAAATGATTGTGAAAGGCGTAGTGGAAAATGAGTTTTCCACTATGCTTTTCCCTTTGGTGGAAAATAAAATATTTGCTTCTCCAATGGAAAATCTGAAAATGACTGCAAAATGCATAGTAGAAAATGAATTTTCCACTTCTTTAAAACTTTTGTTAGATTTTCACCATTTTGTTTCCACATCTCCATATCTGGACTCAGAAACAATTCAATCCTTCACAAAAACTTTCTTAAAATCAAGGAATACATTAGCAGGAATTTATCATGGGTGGCAACTTAAACATTTTAAAAATTGGTGTACTTTTAGTGCACCTATAGTATGTTTTCCTCAGTGAGGGTGATGTCCAAGTTTTCCCTGTGTACAAGTGGGATTTCAATAGTTCAAAGATTGTGATTTGAGCATTGGTGTGTTGTAATTGTTCAAGAATATTGTACCTAGTTCCATTGGAGGGAGATGTTTTATTTGAGGTCTTAATTATGGCCACAATAGTTGTTTTGTCTTAGTATGGTTGATTTTTCAAAATCATTATGTTGCAATACTATGTTTGAACCAATTCTAGCATGTGAATCACATTGTTGGAGTACATGTAGTCTACTTTAGGGTTGTTCTTGGATTTGGATCCTTCCCCTATTTCATATTTGGGAAATGTCACTTTGAAAGCTTTATGATTACAGTTTGTGTTATGTCCATCTACCACTGGTCACATCTACAGATTTTATAAAATTCTAGATCGCATATCAAATTTCATGCAATTTCTTGTTTCATGACCTTTGTTCTTATGGAAATTACAATAATTGTTATCGTTCCACCATTTTAATTTCACTTTCAGATCATATGGCCTTGAATTATCTGATAAGGTTATGATGTCATTTTGGAATAAAGTCTTCAAAATGGCTTCAAGAGGTTCTCCTAGGGGTGCAAATTCATGTTTAGGTCTAGGTTCCCAGGGTCTATCTTTGAAGACGTTTCTGATAGTTTTAGAGGTTGATGCACTCTTTTTGGCAACCTTGCCAACTTGCATATTACTCGTCAAATTGAAAATAGTTTTAGTTGTCTTAGGAGTGACATTGTCAAATACTCTGTCATTTACAACATCATGATTATTTTTTCAATATTTGCTCATCTTTGTTAGAGCTAGATACCTGTTTAGTTTCTTTATGTAAGGATATCTTTCCTTTATTGATCATGAAATCCTCTAACAGTACAACATTTTTTTATCATGCCTTCAAATGAAGAGGACCCTTGCAATTGTGGTTTATAAACCATATTAGGTATGAGATTACCCATGAGAATTTCCAATCACTCATCCTCGAGGACCTTTTAGAATACTTAAAATATAGTCACCTCCATCTCTAAAGGAAGGTCAAGAAAGATTCTCTCATTCTTTTTTTAATGTCACAAAGATCCTTCATAGTAACCATATGTTGAATGTTGTAGGAGTAATGTTGTACAAATAAATTTTCAATTTCATAAAAAGTTTTAATTCTAGGAGGTAACTTGGAAAACCATTCCATAGCTTGTACACCTAAGCTTCATAAAAACAAGCACATAAGGTATGTTTGTTCATGCATGAACTACATAGATAGGGCACCAAACTCTCTCTGATGAACTTGGGGGCCAAATGTATGCAAGTATTTGTTATATTTTGAGATTTCAGCTCCTTTAGGGAAAGGAGATATGTACATGTTCTTGTCAAAAGGGAATGAACAAATGGAAACCAATGAGTATTTCAAAATTTTGTCTTTTTCTTTCTTTATTTCTTTCATTTGCACTTGTATAGCTTGCATTTGTTTAGTGAGAAGAGACATAGGAGTTTGTTCTTCCTCAGTGACAAGAGTTTCAACATAAAAGTGTTTAGGTAATTAATTTAGCTTCTTCAAGAGAAATTCAAGGAAGTACCTTTCCTTTTCTTGTTTCATTAACATGTCCATCATTTTATGAAAGTTTTTTCTATTTCAACATTTTCAATTGCTTTAGGAGGTAGTTCCTTGTCCTCTAAACCTTTGAGGATATTATTTTCATTCTGATCCCTAGTGTTCCTATGTCGTTCATCATTTTCATCATTGTGCTCAGACATCATTTTAGAAGGTTTTCTAACTGGTATTTCAATTTGTGATATTGTGATAATGATATTGGTATTTCAATGTTAGGTCCAACCAGTGTATGTGTTATGCTCTTGTTGATATACTTGGTTTAAGAGATGAATTGTCAAAACTCTTATCAATAGATTATTCTTGAAATAGTGGGTTGATATTTCTAGAGAATAATCATCTTATGTAAGAGCATTTCTTTGGTGATGAAGATTTGTCCAACTCACCCAATAATGTCAAGACTCGAGAAGGATGCTTACCCTTCTTAGATTGTTCAGTAGTTAGTTTTCTAGCACTCCTAGTTTCAACATGCATCAAGATGTAAAATAGCAATAATATGATAAGTTTAGACCAAGATCACATTTCAAATTTCATCTCAGTTTGAATCTAGATAATAGTAAGCGACACACGAAAAGGTACGAGTCATCACAATAATGACTAATAGTCTAGATGGTGACTCTTGCAATAGATGTGATGATACAGTTTGATAACAATAGATGTAACGAGATAAAAGAGACTAGGTTTGATAAAAAATGAGTTGTTTAACATAATTTCACCTAAATATTTCAAATTTAAAAACATTGGACAACATAAATAACTACCAGAAAAAGACTAGATCAGATAGTGGACCAAACTGGTGAAAAAAGCTCTTTGTTTTGCAATTTTTTTATATTCTCGTATAAGTATATGCTTTCCCAAGTTACACTTTGTTAGACTTGTGCGAGTAAATGCTAGACTAGACGAATAAAGGCAACAATTTAACAATATTTTGGCAATAATTAGGAAATCTCTCACATGATAGGTAAGGGGTCCTCATATGACAATAAGGTAGTTACCATACGACAAAAACAAAATGTAACAAGTCCTAAGATTCTGATTCATGTGACTATTCTCAACAAACAAGGTAAGTAAACAACAAACCTTCCTATATTTTTATAGTTTGATAGTTCCATGGATAAATTTTGATAGCATAATGATGTGTTAATGGTTCTCAGATATACCAGGACTAGGTTTATCAATAGTATGGTGAATAAGATAGTAGTCACAAGTAGTTCCATAAGAGACAAAACAATCTCATGAAACAAAAATATGGGGAGTCTAACTTAAGGATCAATACACAATTGTGTATGTTCTCAAACATTTCCACAAGTGGACAACATTGAAGACACTTCAAGCACATAAGTACCTAAGGACAAATTGGTCTAGTCACAAAAGCTTTGCTCACACTAAGTATCTCATGAATACTAACAGGTCGAGGGATGAGTGAACCTCACATTTAGAGAAACCCAATGCATGTTTGCATACCATAGAGTACAAATGGTGAGTGTAAAAACTCTTTGGAGAATCTGACTAATCCATTGGATCCTTCCTACATGCAAATTATGAGACTTTTAGGAGTGTTTTAGGTAGCTTCTATCTCAGAGTTTGTAATATAGATTTTATTCGTAACTATTTCATGTAGCCCCAAAAGCAGGGTTAAGGACTTTTCACACCCCTCACAAGTACTCAAATATAAGGCAATCTCATTATTAAGATTTAGAGTTCTAGCCCCTACACAAATACTGATGTATTGTGTTATATCTCTAGAAGTACAAGGATGATGGTGGTCATGCAACTGAGATTATAGCCCAAATTCCCCATGCATTCACTAGAGTAAAACAAAATAAAATAACTATGCCACTTGAGGCTCTAATCTCAAGGATGATTTCATTGATTATAGTGGGTCGGAATACCCAAGTTCACTTGTTCCCACTTGGGTCATTCCCATAAAACTCTTTTTCTCAACGACAAGCCCTCTAAAGAGACTCACAAGACTCAAAAATCTTTTCAGGGTTAGGATTTCTGATTGGACCAAGAAGGTCAAGAGTATACTCTCTTATCCTTAGACTCTTTAAGAACACACTAGATAGATCTAATAATTCATGAGTTGAACCCCCTTATGAGAACTCTCAATTCAACGCTTATGGGTTTCTGATTGGACCAAGATAGCCAAGAGCATAATCCCTTGACTTCTTAATTCAATGAACTTACAAGGTATTATGATTCCTAAAAATGAAAAGCAATACAAAAGATAGAATGTTTTGTTGAATTTGTCCCAGGCAACCTGCAAAACTAATCCTTGAGTAGTATGTTTCTATGAGTGTCTTCAATAATACATCCTACAAAAATGTGTTAAGATGTTCAAAATTGGATCACCACAAAGAAAAATTCCTAGATTAGCATTACTAATAATCAAAATATAAATTTGAAACCCTAAAAAATTGATCATTTTTTGTGAAATGATAGAGAAAATTGGCATGAAACTCGTGCGGTGATTTAGTGTTACCAGGCAAATAAATGTGGTCTCGTATGAGATAGGATCCGGTGTCAGATAATAATTCAGAAGGATCAATTACTTGTACAACCCAAGATCATGTTTAAAATCACAAAACTCAAGCATCGCTTTCTTATGAGTGTCTAGATCTAAGGCTATAAGATATTTCATCAAAATCATACAAAAAATGAATACAAATATGAAAACAAATGCAAAATGGAGATAAACATCTAAATTTGTTGCCTCCTTGATGTTGTGTGAGACAGGATAATCCCCAAAGGAGATGTCCAAACCCCTAGTAAATAACAACACAATGGAAACACAACAAAAAAATAACAATAATGCAAGATCTGATACCAAATCACAACTCTTTATTCATAAAATAACTGATTACATGCAATATGCCTAGTTGTAAGGCCTTCCGAGTTAGGGCCAAATACAAACAACAATTACAATATCAGTTCTGCAAGATCCCACAAGATCCAACTTACAATGTCAATCCAAATCTCAACTAGTCCAGATCCACAACTGAATCAAGAAGAATCCACACTTGTACGCTTAGGCTCACCAAGAAATTCTTTGATTCTCAAGTCGTAGCTACTAGCCCTTCAAAATTTGCATCCTCTTCTCCAAGATGGATCCTCATAATCATCTTCCTAAAGACTCTACAAGACCCCCTACTTATACCCAACTAAGCCACAAGTTGGCCCAGTTCATTACAAACTAAATTAAGTCCCTCACATTAAATATATTGTAAGGCCCCTTCCCTAGTACCCCATTATAAAACTTAAAAAAACACGAATATGATTAAGCCTAGGAAGAGTAATGAGATGAGATGTCATGTTTTTATCTCGTGTATAGAATGTAAATTATATATTGTTACCATACACCTTATGATAGAACGATGGTAAGAAGGTTTTGGGATTTAGGCGTGTCATGATTGGCATTTTCCTTGTCAACAATGAAATTGAGATCTTTATATATATATATATATATATATATATATATATATATATATATATATATATATATATATATATATATATATATATATATATATATATATATATATAAGTTATTGTTGTACTAAGTACCCTATTTAGAATTACACTAGGTTGATAAGTCGAGACCCTATGGAATAAAAACTCAAGATGTCATAACTTTGAAACTATGTCAATGGGTTCATAATATTTTATGGCCCAATAAAATGTAATGGATTTATTCTATGATTAATTTTGAAAACTTTGAGACTATGCAAACATCTTGATTTACCTAACATAATTGATACACCTTATAATGTATTATCTCATAATGATAATAGGATATTGTTAGTAATCAAGCTATATTTAATTGAATCAAAGGATACTAGTTGTGATGTTTATATTTTGGTGATTTTGACCAAAGATATGTATTCAAAACTAATTTTCATGTTGGTTGATTTAATAGTATAGATTCAACATTTCATCATTACGATCATAAATGGATTAGGATGTGGTTTAGAATGTTAGTTGGATCATTTGATTGGATATTAATGTTGATATGCATATTCTGATATTTTAATGTTTTAAATGCTTTATATGAAAATGAGTAGAAAATAAAAGTTGATTATGACAATTGAGTATGTTAATGTGAATTATTTAATATGAAATTTGGCATGCACCTATATACATGCATTTTATATGATTTTTCATTGGGCTACTAATGTTCAATTTTATTGTGTAGGCAATTGAACCATGGAATTTAATAAGGGAAACAAGGTCCAAACTTATGTGGACACAATATAGCCAAGGAGAATCTTTGGAAGATTCAAAGCCTCGTTGTGATGTGTTTATTTTGTAAACGTGAGTTTGCATGCGTGTAATAAATTTAAATTCATGAGTAAATAGGGATGTGTAATGTGTAATGTATTTTAATGTGTCACTTGACACTTGTAATTATTTATGTGTTCATGACATGTCACCTAGGGTTTTGGTCATGGTTACACTTAACCTTAAACTAATTACCTTTCATAAGATTAAGAAAATTCACTTGCAGAAAGGATGGGATGGGTCACCATCAAGAGAAATTCGAATTCAAACTCGACAAGGGTTTCCAAGGGTCAATATGTGGTCCCAAAGTGCCATTTATGTGAAAATAAGCCACTCATATGTTAACATAACACATTAGGGGCCTAAATTTGACCAATTTAGTGCTTAGCTAGCCTAGAGGGGGCCTTAACCAATGCATTCTTCCACCAATTCGAAAGTTGATTTGTTCCATGAGTTTATCCCCATCTTTCCACCTAGTCAAAATAACAATTTTGGTAGGGACAAGTTTGTAAGGGACAGTGGCTTGATGTTTTTGCCAAAAATGAGATAGAGGAAGAGCCTTTTTAGGGGACTTGGACAAACTAGTGGGGTGTTCACCCGCTCTCTAATTTTAGAGATAATTAGGATTTTGGAGAGAGGAAGGACTAAGGAGAAGGGAGCTTTGTAACAACTTTCATTTTGCCTTTAGCTTGGACCAAGGTTGGTGCCCATGCCATAACTCTCATTGCACTTGCTCAATGATGTTGTTCTTGTTCATATTGTGTTAAAATTCATGTCATGTGGTTGTGTTGAGAATGTTGGTATGTGCCATTGTTGTGATGGATTTCTCTTATAGATTTTTCCTTGCTTTTATGTGTATGAATGTTAATGGGTGTGAAGGCTTCACTCACTCTTGGGAGGGAAGAGATGCCTTGGGTGAAGGGGTTAGTTGGGCTCAACATTGAAGTTGAGATATTTCCCTCTTGGATAGAGTTTTGTTGTTCATGGAGTATGGGCTCCATTGAAGCCACATGTTTTGTTTGTTATTATGGGAGGTATAAGTGTATTGATGTAACACAAAGGATGTATTGTGATAGCCTTGAAGAGGCATTTGTATTATGGGAGGTATAAGTGTATTGATGTGATGAGGAGGATGTATTTTGATAACCTTGAAGAGACATTATGCAATAGCAAATGTATACGTGTATATGGATATGGCATTCCCCTCTTTGAAGAGCCCAGCTTCACCCATTGTTTCATGATTCCAATGGTGAATCATTGTGTTAAACCTTGGAGAGATAATATATGTATTATGGTGTTTTGTTGTATGCATTGTTAACTACATGAGTGTAACCTGTTTGAATCTTGTTTCCCCCAGCTCAGTGGGTGGCTTCTTAGAAGCCTAGGTTGGGAGGTGAGCCTCCATGGTTCTTGTGTACATGTTTTTGCACGTATTGTGCTTTTGGAATCCATGAAAGAAATCAAGGATTTTTCCCTTTGCATTGGTAAAGAAAAAGATGTGGCAATATGTAGTGTAGTTGGAAGGAGCATTCTTCCTTTAAGCCAATATGTATTGAGTTGTGATAACAAGACCTCCATTGTTGTTTTGTGTAATGTGTTGTAAAGGAGGATCTTCACTTAAATGTATATTATTGTGAATATAGTCTTGATAAAGGGCTAAAGAAATTGGAACATGGACATTTGTAGTTGCATTGTAAGAATCTATTTGCACGCATCTAGTTTGCATTGGAATAGGAAGAGTTGTCCATCATCATAGTCATATATGAAGGAAAGGAGAGAGTTTCGTGTAAAGAAATAGCCATGACTATTTTTGAATCATAGATGGAAAATACATTCTATTGTGGTTTCTCGTGTAAAGGAGTTCCATATTGTAATTAGTTGATAAGCAATTTCATTTAGAGTTTCAATGTAGCAGAGAAAGATTAAAATTGGTAGATTTAAAATAGATTCAAATTGATTGTTGCAAGTGAGTAGTATGACATGATTTCATAAGTTTTTTTCTTTATTTTTTATTTTTTATTTTTAAAATGTCGATATCTTCAGAAAATTACATAAAACATTCAATTAGACATATTTAGTAGAATGCTAGTGATAGTATTAAAATTCAACGCTACAACTAAATTTCAAGTCAATGTGTATTAGTAAGGAGAATAGAAACAAGAGTAGATCATTAAAAATAAAAAATAAAGGTAAGAGGAGAGCTAGAAGTATAACTCTCTAGATTTTGTATGGGAATGGAGGAAATAATCCCCTATCTATTACATACCATTAAAATATTCCCATCATTACTTTTATAAAAAAGAAAATATAGTATAATAATAATAGTCCTAGGATATAGTAGACAATAGTACTAGTAAGTTGAAAAGAATGAGGGTAAATCAAATATCACGTGACTATGGCTTATGAGATCTAGTCACACTCATCAAAAAGAAATATATATTATAATATTACACTCCCATGGTGAAACTGACTTTTTAAAACAAAAAGGAAGGAGGAACTTTTAGTTTTTATATATAAAATAAATAAAACATGACATATGTTTAACTTGGAGGAGAGAGGCCCCTTTTGATTGGCGGCCCTCTCTCTTCCCAATACCCCAACCACCTTGACAAGACCGATCTCGTGGAGGAAAAGGGGACCACACTTCACACTCGCCCATGCCATTGAGAAAGTCGTCACCATGGACGGGTAGCGTCAAGTGCATAGGGAAGCTACATGTGGAAAAGGAGGAGTGCTTAGGGTATAGCGCTTGAGAAAGTGACATGGCTGATTAAGTGGGGAGTTGTTAGGATTAGGAAAAACATTTGGGTTTTGAGAAGAGCACATGGAGGTTTGGGATTTGTTGAGTGTATGTGTTAGGGAGTTAATAAGATAAGTTTAGGAAAGTAAGAGGTAAGTGAGGGTAGTTAGTAAGGTATGTTACTTTATTAAATGGGGTAGTTAGTAATGTTTTGGGATAAATTATAATATAAATTTATGTGTTAGAAGGTATGCTAGGGAGTTAGGATTAATATTATGGGTGGTAGACTTTGGGAACTAATGATAATCTTTAGTTGGTAGTTAATTTTATGAAATTAGTAAATTATAAAAGGTAAAGGGTAGCATGTATAATAATTATATTTAGTAATGAATATTATAGTATATAATCTATATATTGCCAATAATATGTATATAAATATATTATGTGGAAGAATGTTATTCACAATGGTCACATTAAGTGGTATACATAAATTGGGATCAATAGTACCTTGATGTTGTTCATCATATAGTAGTTAGTGAGGGGCTAATGCATAGTTAGTTAATGTGGTAGTAAAATTATATATTTTGGCTATTAGTTAATATAAATAAACTAGTAATTAGTTAATGGTGGGGTACCGTAAGTGTTTATTAATTAACAGTGAGTGGTAGTTAGAGTAAATGGAATAGTTAATGATAGTTGAGTTAGAAGATGACACTAAATGCTAAGTTTAAGCAACTAGCTAAATGGTTAAGTGGATTAAATAAGTATTATGTGGCAAGTTATATAACCATATGGCAGGTATTTTATGTGTGTGTGTGCGTGTGTGTGTGTGTGCGTGCGTGCGTGTGTGTGTGTGTGTGTGTGTATGTATGTATATATGCATATATGTATGTATATATATGTGTATATGTATGTATATACATATATGTATATATATACATAGATATATACATATATATATATATATATATAAATATATATACGCATACATACATACATACATACATACATACATACATACCTATATATATATATATATATATATATATATATATATATATATATATATATATATATAGGTATACATACATCTATACATGTATGTATACATACATATATACATGTATATATGTATAATATATACATATATATGTACATATATACATACACACACACACACACACACACATCAATCAAACATAAGTAATTAGGATTAGTAACAAGAGACGAATATGGATGCATTATCTTCCTAAACCATCCTATCACAAGAGTATCATATAATGTAACCCTGACTTAGGAATAGAGTTCAAGGTCCAACATGACTATGGATGTTATCACATAAATCACTCCAACCAATACGACTATGAATCTCTGTTCAAAACAAATTTTTACATGATACTTTATTAATGCAGTCATATATTTAAGGTCAGAATGATAACCTTAAGGGATACCCCTTGTATCAATAATTCTACCATCAAACCTTGTAAGGGAGCACCCCCCTTTGGAGATTGTTATTGGTTCTATATGTTATGATTGACAAGCTGATAGATCCAACTATATGTTGGTATTGATATCTTAAAAGAATAGATTTACTTCGAACCAATGTATTGATGGATTGAGTCATCAGATCATGATGCCAATTAGTATTGAACATTCAACTGACCTATATTCATCATAAAACTTTAGTTCAAAGCGTAACAAGTTTTCATTATAAAAATGTAATGAAAACTCTACAAAATTTCAATGAAGCTGTCTTGCACTAGCAAGAGGAAACAATATATCCTCTTTTTATAAACATTCAAGGAAACTTTGTATTTCATTTCTTGGAACAAGTATTTTTTTGTAGTATATCTAAATATAAATCATGGTAAATCAAACAAGCAAATATTGGTAAGATTTTGTTTGATATCTAATCATATTGATTGATGCCCCACCAACAACATTATAAGCCTTTGATGTAAAGGCTAGCTCTCCTGACTTCTCTACAATGGGTTTACTTTTTGCTACTGCAAATAAACATGTAAATGATATTACTCAATCACTCAAAATGAAAATTTTAAACAAAAGAAAGAAAGGGCATGGTCTGTATCATATTATCCCCCAAATGAGCAAAAATGTCCTCGATTTGTGCCATTGATCAGTAAATAATTTTTTTTAAAAATTTTATTTATTTTTTCTTTTCTGGGATATCCTCATTTGAGTATGAGATTCATTCAATGACTTCATCGTACTAGGTAAGTGTTATAGAGGATGAAGATGAGAATCATGGGGAATGATTTGAAGAAAAGCCTTGAAAAGAGAATGAAAGATAAAATGAAACAAATGTAGAAAATAGTGGACAATGCATGCCTCCATATGAATTTTGATGCAACCTATGTCACCTCCTACCATAGCATTCTCATTTAAGGACCTTCAATTAGAAGCCCTTGCTAGTTGCGCTTTGGGATCACGTACACCCTTTCCTTAAAAGAAAGGGCTTTCCCCACGGTCAGTTGCTCATCACATTTCACGATGTTGTAGTGCCTCTAAGACCAACTTTGGTGCTTGAAAGTGAAGATGAAAAAAATGGGTATGTAGGTTTTGAGCCAACCACACTGCCCTCGTTAAGTTTGACAAAGGTCCAAGTTGTGACACTGGAAGATGACCTAGTAGATAATACTAGAACATGGAATATTCATGAAATTTAGTTTTTTGTGTCATAAAGTCAAATTTACCCCAATAAAATTGACACTTGCTAATAAGAATTTATAAATTACTGTACAAAATAGATTGGAAAAATAAAACAATTTATACTTCAGATTGTCACGTTCTTTTTATTGAAAAAATCAATAGATAAGATTCTAATGAAAACATTAATTCCCTAGAAGAACTAATAATAACAACCTTCTTTCTTATTCATAAATTACAACATATCTAGGTTTTACATTCGTATTCGGTAAGGAATGGGGAGTGAAGCATGCGGAGCGAGCGGGTATGGGTTTTTGAATTAGCGGCAAGGTGAGAATGGGATTTTGAATCAGCAGCTAGGTGGGAATCGGGAGAACACGGGCATTGGGGGGCAATCCGCAGCTACAGGGCAGGAATCAAAGGTGAATGATGCAGACGCCTCAAAGGATGGGGACCCATGGGAGTTGCTACCTCACCGAGGTGAGAAGATTCCCCTTCACTCGGGTGGTGGGCCGCCTGGGGCCTAGGGGCGCTGGTCGAACCTTTTCAGAGTCAAACCATCAGGTAAGTCGACATTCCCGAAAGTCGTTGATAAATCAGACAGGGAGAAGGGTATCTTTGCTCTGGAAGTTCCTCAGGAAATTATAGACCACAATATCCTCAGTATGGCGAATACTCTAGTGGGAAAATTTATAGGGCCAAGGCCCAACATTGATGTTGTGAGGGTTTTTTCCAGAAACAAATGGGATTTAAAGGGGCATGTAGAGGTGACAACAATGGCTAAAGGTTTCATGACTTTTCAGTTTTCTTGCTCGGAAGACTTTTCTAGAATCTTGTGCGTAGGGAACTGGTCTCTGGGGAGATCTACTTTAATCTTGCAGAAATGGTCTTCCAATTTGGACTTGAATAATGATTTCCTATCCCAGGCTCCAGTTTGGATTAGACTCTCAGAATTGCCCATGGAATACTGGCATGAGGACGTATTTGATGGCATTGCTAGGTCTTTTGGAGAGCTTCTTTCCATTGATCCTGTAACGGCAACTAAGAAGAGACTTACCTATGCAAGGATATGTGTAGGAGTGACCGAAAGATAGGATATGCCTCAAGTTATAGAATTTCAATCTCGATTAGGAAGTAGAATCCAAAAGATTGACTATGAAAGTGTGCCTTTTGCGTGCTTCCATTGTAAGAAGATAGACCACAAGGCTGGATTCTGCCCACTATTCAAAGGAAAGGGAATGGGGGGAAAGGCCCGCCCTCAAGGTGGGAAGAAAGCTGCTCATGTTCCCAAAAAGATTTGGAAGAAGAAAGAAATACAAGTCAAGAAAAATGGAGAGGCTGAAGGATAAGCTAATGATTCTGTTCCTGATCACCAAGCTGAACCCCGGGACCTCTAGGTTGTAGTGGATGCACTGGAAGGAGAAGGGAATGAGACAACTGAGGTCAAAACCAACCCTTCCCATGTAAAGGAAACCAAGGATAATCTAGAAGAGGCGAGTATTAAGGAGTCTCAAATCCTTGATAGTTTTGAGGAGGTTGATCCGAACCTTTCCTCTGTCTCGGACTCTATGGAGGAACAAAAGGAAGGGGAACCAATGTCTCAAAACTCCACAAACCCGGTTAGTAGGGAAATCCCTGTGATAGTGAATAGAATCTTAGAACGACTATCTGCTTCAACATCGGAACAACTGGCCAGGCTAGATGCTTTGTTTAATTTATGTAAAGAAGAAGAAGAGCCACCCTGGACAGAAGTCAGAAGGAGAAAGAAGAAGAATAGTCGGGACCCCTCTCCTGCCTCTCCTGCTTCAACTAGAAGCAAGGCCAAGGCAGATCTTGGTCATAAAACCAACCCGGTGGGAAGGAAAAACAAGAATGAAATCAGGAAGGAGGAAGCAAGAAGAAACATCATGGATGGAACACAGTGCACCATCCAGGAAGCTTGCTCATCAATTAAAGCATGAAGATCCTCTCATGGAATATTTGTGGACTCAATGGAATCCACAAGCAAGAAGTTGTAAGGAATATGATAAGGGATCAAAGGCCTGATATATTTCTTATTTAGGAAACGAAAATGAAGAAAGAAAATCTGGAAAATATTAGATTCAACAGCAACATGAATGGAATTGCCTCAAACTTAGAAGGAGCATCTGGAGGGCTGCTGCTATTATTCAATAACAGACATTTCAATATTGTGCCCGAGTATGATGAGGATAACATCCTCTTATGTAGAGTTCAACATTTGCAAACTAATGATTGCTAGTTTTTAGTGAACATTTATGCTCCCAACAACAAGAGAGATAGAAAAAATTACTGGGTCAAAGTTGGAAAGTTGGTGCATACCAGTGACATTAAGAAAGGCATAATCCTGGGAGACTTCAAGTCTCCGTTAGAGGACAAGGAGAAGATGGGAGGATTGCCCCCAGATTGGGAAAGTAAGCAGGATCTTTCTAATTTCATCAATGACCTGGCCCTAATGGATTTGGAGCTCTTGGGGGGTACCTTTACCTGGTCTA
Organism: Cupressus sempervirens; assembly: GCA_028749045.1. NCBI lineage: Eukaryota > Viridiplantae > Streptophyta > Pinopsida > Cupressales > Cupressaceae > Cupressus > Cupressus sempervirens. The sequence goes on along the minus strand of CM053789.1, from coordinate 702,332,340 downwards.
ACAAGAGAGCTGGTCAGGACTGCATTCAGGTCAGATTGGACAGAGCTTTAATATCCCCAGATTGGTTGCACTCTTTTAGCTGTAGATTATCTTTGCTTCCTAGAGTTGGTTCTGACCACTCCCCCATTTCTCTTGCGGTGTCCCCTCTTGAGCCTAGGAGAAATTACCCTTTTAGGTTCGAGAAAATGTGGACTACTCACCCCGACTTATTGGATAATGTCAAAAGATGGTGGGGGATTGGTGTTGATGGCTCAACCATGTTCAGAGTCACCAGAAAGCTTAACAATGTGAAGAGGATGGTAAAAATTTGGAACAAGTCTAATTTTGGCCATATTTTCCATGACAAGGAGGAGTTGTCAGACAATTTATCTATTATCCAAGATAGTATACAGAAGGAAGGATATAATGAGAGTAATAGGGAGGCTGAGCTATTGATCCTGTCAGATCTTCATAACATAATCAACAGGGAGGAAAAGTTCTGGAGGCAAAAATCTCAAATCACATGGCTTAAGGATGGAGATTAGAACACGAAGTTCTTTCATCTCTCCACCCTAAAACATAGGGCTAACAATAGGATCTCTGGAATCAGGAAGGGGCAGGTGTTGTTGTCTGAAGATCCAGATATCTTGGCTGAAGCGGTCTCCTTCTCTTCTCTTCTCTCCGAGGACCCCCTACTTTCCAAGGAGGACGAAGAGGATATCATCTCTTGTATTCCTTAGATTTTTTAACCTCACCAAATTGAACTTCTCTATGCTATTCCTAATGCTTTGGAAGTTAGAGAGGCCCTTTTCTCCCTACCTGGTGACAAATCTCCTGGTCCGGACGTGTTTCCCACCTTTTTCTTCCAAATGTACTAGCCGGTGGTCATGGGAGATGTGGTTAAGGTAGTTCAGGAGTTCTTCAGAGCTAGAAGTATTCTTAAGGAGATAAATTCTACCTTCTTGGTTCTCACCCCTAAATCCCCAGGGGCTGACTCTTTCGACAAGTTCAGGCCTATCAGTTTGTGCAACTCTTTCTACAAGATCATCTGTAAAGTTCTCACTTTCAGAATGCTTAAAATCCTACATTTGATCATATCGTAGCAATAATCTGGCTTTGTTCCTGGGAGACAAATCTTGGACTCGGTGCTGATGGTTCATGAGGTTATTCATTATTTAGAAGCTTCCAAGCGAGAAGGTATGTTGCTCAAACTGGATCTTTCAAAAGCCTATGAGCGGGTGGACTGGTCCTTTCTTGGGAAGGTTCTTCAGGCCTTTGGTTTTGACAATAAAGTGTGTAAACTCATTTCTCAATTGGTGTCTACCTCCTCTCTTGTTGTTCTGATTAATGGAGCCCCCTTTGATTTCTTTAAATCTTCTAAAGGTCTCAGGCAGGGAGACCCCCTCTCTCCTATCCTCTTCATTATTTTAGCTGAATGCATTGGGAGGCTTATTGAACATAAAAAGTCTGAAGGGAGTCTTAAAGGGATTAAGCCTTCTTCGAGAAATGCCCCCTTCACTCATCAGCAATTTGTGGACGACACTATAATGGGGGGGAAGCTTCTGTGAAAGAAGCTAAGACTTTGAAAGATGTTCTTGATACTTACTCCAGAGGGACTGGACAACTGATTAACTGGAACAAAAGCTCGACCTTCTTTGTTAACACCCCTATAGTCAGACAAAGGAAAATTGCCAAAATCCTTGGTTGTGGGGTGGGCTCTCTCCCCTCATCCTATCTAGGGCTCCCCTTGGGCTCCTCTCCCCCTGACTCTTTCTGGAATGGCATTCTAGACAAATTCAACAAGAAGATGGTTGGATGGAAAGGTGCCTCTCTCAGCCAGGCTAAGACATGTTTACTGGTCAAATCCACTCTTCAGAACCTTCCCATTTATGCTCTGAGCCTCTTTGGAATTCCTGTGAAATTTGCAGAGAAAATGGAGAAAATCCAAAGAGACTTTCTATGGACCAGACTTGAAGGAAAGAAAAGGTACCCTCTTGTTGCCTGGGAGAAGGTCTGCCTCCCCAAGAGGTATGGAGGTCTGGGCATCAGAAAGCTTACCCATCTTAATAAGGCGCTTCTTGCAAAACAAATATGGCGAATCTTCAATAACACTGGTTAATGGAGAGACATTCTGGAAAATAAATACCTCAGAAGACCATCTCTTCATTTTACTTTATTCAATGAGGACATCCCTAAAGGGTCGACTATTTGGAATGGTATCCTGAAGGCCAGGGACTTGGCTAAGGCGAGGGTCTCTTAGAAACTAGGCAATGGAGAGGATATTTAATTTTGGTCTGACAAGTGGTTATGCCAAGGCCCTCTTTCTAACAACCTAGTATTTGAGAGATGGGTGCAAGAATGCACGGAGCTATATGGGTTTAAAGTAAGCAATTACAGGGTTGGTCAGGAATGGAGAGACCTTTCCCTCATTTTCGAGGATTTGAAACCAATAATGACTATGCTTAACTCTTCGATCCCTAGTAATAATAAGGATGAGCTGGTCTGGAGGGATAATCTTAATGGAAGTTATTTTCTTGCTTCTGGCTACAACTCTCTCTGAGGTTTAAAGGAGAAACCCCCTTGGGCAGATGCTTGGCTCACGGGCCTCACCCCAAAGATCAACATATTTTATTGGCTAGCCCTTCAGAACAAAATCCTAATGCAAGATAATCTCATGAAGAGAGGCCATGTTATGCCCAACAGATGCCCACTCTATAAAAACCAGTCTGAGTCGGGAAATCATATCTTCATTCAATGTAACTTTGCTAGGGAGGTGTGGAGTTCTCTTAATCAGGATATGGAGATTCTCTGGTGCTAGTCAGATAACCTTATCGACTTCTTCAATCATTGGAAAAGCCTTTGTAAAATTGCTGGTCGGCAGGATAATTATGCTTGGTTTTTGCCTCACTTCTTCTGGAGCATCTAGAAGGAAAGGAACAACAGAATTTTCAGGGACAGAGAGGAGTTGACAATAATTCTGGGAAGGAAGATTTTGAAAAACATAAAAGAAAACCTTCAAGTGATGAAGGAGGAGGAAGTTGATATAGGGGATAGGAAGATGGTTAAAGAAAAAGACAGGAATCCCAAAAGACAGGATGCCAGATGGATTCTACCCCCAGAAGGGTGGTCAAAAGCCAACTTTGATGGTGCTTCTAAGGGCAACCCAGGCCCCTCTGGAAGCGGTGGAATTATAAGAAACAGTTTTGGCGAGGGGATTGCGGCCTTTGCTCTCCCGCTTGGTACCTAGACCAACCATTTGGCCGAAGCCAGAGCCACGTGTAGTGTGGTAAAGCTAGCTTTTGAAGCTGGCGTTTCCAAACTTTGGCTTGAAGGGGACTCGAAAAACATAATTAACAACATTAATGGAATCTCCCCCCCCTCATGGTCGATTGCTAATATAATTGATGAGACACGTGCCACCCTCACAAAATTTGAGAAGGTTCATGTCACTCATGCGTTTAGAGAGGCAAACCCAGTTGCTGACTGGTTCGCTAACAAAGGGGTGGGAGCAGAAAAAGAGATGACCTGGCATACTGGAAAAGATTTTTCGATGGAGGCTAAGTCACTAATCGAGCTGGAGAAAATCCACGGAAGTATGGGTCAATCTAACTGTTATCATGTTTAATAAAGAAAGATTGGATGTTGGTACGAGCCATAATAAGTTTCTTGGTGTTCGTAATCTCAAGGGATTTTTTTCATCATTTCAACAGGTTTGGAGGATCGTTATCATTTTCACTTGCTATTGTATCAGAGAGGCAAATGATCATGAACCCAATAATAGAAACAGAGCCAAAATCTTGGCTGGAAAAAAATAGCAGAGATTGGGGCTCATGAGAATAGTTGAAGAAAAAATGGATGTCATGACTGGAGAACGGAGCAAAAAGGAGCCGGTGGGTGAAATGGAGAAGTGGAAGAATATGGGCAAAGTCTGGAAAAAACTAGAAAAGGGCGGGGTTGCAAATTTTTTCGAGAAACTCCATGGTTTTGACCCTGAGGTCACCAACAACATGGTGAACTCGTGGAACAATGGCAATGTCAAGGTGAACGGGGTTTCTTTCCAAATCACAGAGGAGGTGGTTGCGGAGGTCACTGGTATCCCTATGGAGGGTTTCAAATTCTACAGGGACAAGAAACTTTCGTCCAATTCAGTCAAGGAGTTTGTGAAAAATTTTGCAGAGATGAACAAGCTGGAAAAGAAAGAGTCTTTCTATGTGACGAAGACTATAAAGAAGTTCTGGAGGTATTTTTTATATGCCCTCATTGATTATGCTACCCTAGACCCTAGGTTTGATCGGGTTAGAACTCAACATTTTGTGATTTTAAATCATTTTCGCCATAAGAGTAGAATTTCTATTCCCTTTTACCTTCTCACTTCTATGAACAAGGCTATCTCTAGTTTCAAGAAGAAAGCCACTGTTAACCCTGCTTTGCATGAGGGTTTATTGCTCCTCATCCATGAGCATTTCAAAGCTTAGTCTATATGCAATAACCCTCCTCAAGTTGAGGATGTTGACAAAGGCAGCTCCAACTCTTCTTCAGACTCTGATGACATTGAGAGCATTAGCTCGGAGGAGGAGAATGTTACCTCAGGAAGGAAGAATAAAGGTCAAGGCAGGAAACAGTCCACAACTACTACTGCCAGCAGGAAAAGCCCTAGGGATCACGACCAAGCTCAAGAAAAAGAGAGTTATGCTGAGGAGGAGGAGGAAATGGATACAGAAGATTCTGACAATGAGTCAGAGGAGGAGTTGGAAGAGGAGAAACTTGGGAAAAAATGGAAGAGGGAGGTAGTGAGAGTTGAGGAGACTAGAAATCAGAGGACGGATGTTATTCCTCTTCCCCTCTCCCCTGTCCAGTCTCAACCTCCTTCGGAGGAAAAAGTGAATGTCATCACTGGTGAGAACGAGGGGGAAGTGCAGGTCAATAATAGAAGAAAGGCCTAGAAAAATTTCAATGTGAGGACTGCTACTATGGGGATTTTTAGGGAAGTTATGAACCCTCAGATCCTGGTGGACAACCTGGAGGAGCCTAGGCTCAATGAGCTCATAGACCCAGCTATCCTGGCCATTTCAGACAATGCAAGGGAGACTGGAATGAACCTTTTGAATAATGCTCGCAGTAGTATGATTGACAACTTCAGATCAATCAAATGGCTCTTCCATGAGCTGGAGGAAGTTAGAGAAAAGGTATCCTAGATGGAAAGTACTAAGAAAAAGACTGGTATTGATAGCCAGGAGGACTAGGATAACAGAGAAAGCTTAAATGAAAGGAGAATTAGAAATCTTGAAAACTACAACCACAACCTGGCAAGTCAGATGATTTCTCTCCTGAGTTCGATGAATGACAACATCCAATCCCTAGCTGGTAAACTTAAGGACAGGGGCTTCCTGGTGGAGGAGGGAGGATAGAACAAGGAGAAGGCCAGGCCGGGTGATGACAAGGCCACAATCAATACGTTCACCAGTATGGATCAAGGCACGGAGAAGGTCTAGGATCAAATGGCAAAGGAGCAACAAAAGATAGTCGAGGCAGCTCAAACTATGCAGGAAATGGAGAAGATTACTGAAGACTAGTTTTCTTGTCTTTTGTATTTTTGTCTTTCTGGCTTTTGGCTTTTGGATAGGCTTTCTGTAGTCTGTTTTAGTTTGTTTGTTTTCTGGCCTTTCTGTGGGCCTTTGTTTTGGGTTGGGCCTTCGGGCTTTTTTCAGCTGTTGGACCTCTATTTTGGCTGGGCTTCTTTTGCTTATTATCAGCCTTGTTTTTTGTAAAACTTATGAGTTTCAGGATCCCTTAAAACCTGTTTATCTTACCAAAAACAACCTTCTTTCTTCAATATTTGTTTATATTATGATATGCTCCACATAGTATACCTAACTGCGGACATAACCATTTCACATAATAAATACTAATTAATTTACACAATTACTTCTATTATTTTTAAGTTCCTGCCCATGGCAGAAATACTTATGCATTCATGTGAATGCTAATATGACATTAACACTAACCAATCAAATCAAAAAATTTAAAAGATTATATGAAACTTCAAATGTTTATATCTTTTTATAATTTTTCATTATTTTATAAATCACATTTTTCATTCATTCTATTGGTCCATGCTATTTTTGGTGGGGGTGAAAATTAATTTTCTTCAACAAAAAATACAAATATTTTCTAACAACTTCATCATGCATTAATAAATGCATTTATTTAAACTTTATCTTTTCTACATTTGTGACAAGTTGATAACATTTTTTTTTTCAATCATTTTATCTTCCACCTCACACAACATGTCTAATCAATATTAATTATCACAATCTATTAAATATTTTTCTTATTTTAAATATATTTATTATAATTTTACATTGATGTTTATTTTTGACTATTTGATATGACTTGTTCCTAAAATGTCATGTAATGCAGTTCAAATTATACTCTTATATATATATATATGCCTTTTTAATATATCTTCAATATATTATATCTTTGTATTTGAGTTTCTATTTTTTTTTAAAACTTTGTTTTTTAATAAAAGTAGTTAAATTATTACTATTTATTATTTTAGTTTTATAAAAATAAGTTAAACAATATTATTTTTTAATTATATTTTATAATAGTGTTTGTAATATGTATAATTGATAAGTGTTACAATTTATAAATTATATCATTTATTATTATTGATATTTTTTATTTAAACAATTTATAATATAGTTGAAATATATTTAAAACTTAAATATATATTTTAATATTAAATTAATAATTATATTTCATATAAAAAAAGCATACTAAAGAAATAACCACAAAAAAGAAATAATTCAATTATAAAAGATATATAAATTATTATTAAGTTTTTATAAACTATGTATTAAAATTAAATAGTTATATTCTATTTCTTATTTATTACATCATATTTATTCATCAACATCAAATTTATATGCATTACATCTATTTATTATTTACAAATATACATATTAAATTATATAGATATTATTTCATAATAAAAAATTACTAAATTTTATGAAAATTTTAGAAATACAAAACATTAAATAGTAAACCTTCTCTAATTGTGTAAAATTAAACAATTAGTTTTACTTATAAAATATTTATATATTTCATTTTTCTTATAGAAATGTGAGTTTTAATATAAAAATTAAATTCTTAGTATCATTAATTAAAATATAATATATTTTAATTTTTTATTATAACCATGATTTTATTTTCACTATTTGTTTTATTAAGAAAACTAATTAAATTTAATTCTCTCTCTCTTACACACACACAACTTATGTTGGTATCACTTTATCTTACTATTTTATCTCTTTTCCTCTTCCTCCTCTATATTATCTATCTTTTTTTCCTTTACACATATGTTTATGTTGTTATTGTTCTATACTGTTATTTATCTCTATCTGTATCTCTATCCTAGTTCTTGTCCAATGCTAATAATTAAAAATAGTGTGAGTTCCATTTGATAATCAAGACGAGAATAATACATAGTTGGGGGAGTTTTTCCAACTACTTATGGTTCTCTAGTAGCATGCATGGTATGCTTAAACATATAATGTGATAATCCAAATGCTTCATCACTTCTTCAAGTTCTTTAATTCAAATATTGGTATAGATATCTTTCCTCATTGCACATATTTTAAGTTGTCAATGTAGAAAGTGCAAATTTGTCTAAAGAAAGTATTGATCGTAGCATGATATTAAGTATTTAGTGCCATATTGGGGACTTTGGCCTCTTATTCTTGGGCGTAAATGCCCAAAGATATAATAATATAACACAAGAACTTAACAACAAAATATGAGCCATCCTATCAAATCACAAGTGCATTTCTAGGATGAGAATTTAATAACAAACAAAATATGAGCCATCCTATCAGATCACAGGTGCATTTCTATGATGAGAATTTAACAACAAAATATGAGTCATCCTATCAGATCACAAGTGCATTTCTAGGCAAAAATTAATGCATTCAAAATGTTAATTTAGAACTATTTAACCTTATTCTCACTCATCTACACCTCTACAACCATTATGCGTTAGGCAGAACTATGACGCATTGCGTCTCTTGTTTTAATAATGAAGCCTTAGAATCTAAAACCCTCCCAAATATATGGGGTTAGACAATGTTTCACCTATTATCTAAAACCCTAACTTTGATAGTGCCCTAGTGGACTCGACAGTATGGTCATTCTGTCGGTTATAAATTCGGGCGAGGATTGAAAACCCTAAACTGCTAAAAACATCTGAACGTGGGACGATAGGCCTTTTAGTTATCAGAAGAATCAACAGCAGAGGTGGAAATCTGAAGGCGAGGCAGCCATGGTGAAATACAGGGTTAGTTTGCTTCTATTATTCCGTTTATTTTGTTCCCTCAATGGGATGGAGTTTCTCGTATTTTGTTTTCCTCTTTCGGTGAGCTGAAATGAAAATATGCCTCATTGTTCTAGAATCCCTTTTTCTCAAAACATGTTTTATAGATTAGCCGATTTAACGCGTTCTGGACTTCAGAAATCAGTAGGATGCAATTTAAAAAAATAAAGATTTAACAATTCTAGTAAGATCTGCCAAAAGTCTCTTTTTTGTCTTTTCATTCTTATACTTCTTCTGAGGAAAGATGAATTTCGTATTCATGTGTAGCAGGTGAAGTGGTGGTACATTTAAAAGCCTTTCTGTTGAAATCTTTTTTAAACATCCAGATGCTCAATTTCAATTTACGAGATTCATTTGAAATATCAACATTTTTAATATAATTGTTACAAGATTCATCTGAAATGGCGACATTTATGATTCATTGTTATAAGATTTATTTGATAGGCGAATTCCGTACGTTTTCCTCTATGAGCGATATGATTGGCGCCATTGAGCTTAACAACTCTTTCGATTGAGTCTGGGGAGATTTATCTGCATCGTATAGAAATCTGTTTGTAGGATGTGCCCGATATCTGTTTACAGATTGACATCATTATAATTTAGACACAACCCTAAAAATGACTAGTATATCAGCAATTAGTAAGGGGTTTGGCATTAAAATGGTATTGCCAATAGACTTTTTTAACCATCTTAGGGCCTTGACCCACATGAGCCGAGTCTATTAGGTTGCTTGAAAATTCAATGCGCAAAGTGAGACTTATAGGACTTACTTTCATAAAGTGAAAGAATTACCCCATTTTTTGTTACTTGGAAGATTATCGATTAGGTTTTCACTTCTACTTGTCCATTTTAGTTTCCAGTGGTTATTAATTTTTAAAAATATTGAATAGTTTTTGTTTGAAGCAAGCATGTATAACTGACTTCTTATTTCTATCAGACATATTGAAGGACAGCGTTGTTACTAGACTAAACATGGGTAGATCAAAGTGGGGTTTTGAGGGTTGTAGAAATCATTTTGAATTGATTTCTAATTACAGCATTACTTTTATTATTGAAATGCTGCAATTTAGACTGAGATGCCAAGATTGAGGTGTTTCAATTCTTTAAGATCAACCCATTTCGTGCCCTTGGCTTGCATCTGTGAGATCTGCTGGATTCAAAACTGGTTGCAGATTATCAGGCAATTTAATGTCTTATCAAATTAGACCCATTGAACGATTCTCATTTGAAGCAAACATGTATAACTGACTTCTTATTTCTATTAAACATATTGGAGGACTGTGTTTTCTATTGTTTCATTTACAAGCATTGTTAGACTAAACACGGTTAGATCATATAGTTGTAGACACTATTTTGAGTTGATGTTCCTTTTGCAGTTTTACTAGTAAATTGCTGTACTTTAGACTTAAACATGAAGGCCAAGGCGTTTCCATTTTGTGTTAAAATCGCCCTCTTCATATTCCTGGCTTTGATCTGTGAGATTTGCTGGATAAAAAGCTGCTTGAAGATTATCAGTCAATTTCAAATGGTCTCCCAACAAATTACACCCGAAACTTTGCTACGGAACCCATGTTGGTGCATTGTTTGATCCTTTTCTTGTCAGCTATGATATGCATCTAGTAGTTCTGTTATATTCAATTCTGAGTGCTTTCACCTTAATTTTCCATTTTACTAGTTAATTTCATTTCCCTATCTGACTGCCAAATAACAGGATCCTGTCAATATAACTAAATTTTTATATATTGACTACAAACCTACCTATCCTGTTACTCCAAAAAAAATCTCCGTTTTTTCACATGTTCTTTAGAATAAACTACATTGCATTAACTGAGTTAAATATTATATATCGTAGTTGTTACATGATTGCTATAATCTGTAATGTATTTATTAATTTTGATTCACTCTGCAAATGCAACGGAAACACACTGCATTCTCCACCAATTATACCTATATCAACCACTTTCTTGTACTATATTATAATTATCTTGTAAGAGCAACTCATTTCATTAATTTCCACCTTTCTAGGTTATCCCAGCTTCAATCCATGGAAGCTCTTTCAGAAATTAATATTCATAGGTTTCCTCCTATCTGCCGTTCTAATTATGAATGATGAAAACATGATGACCTGTCTTAGTAAATCTAAGATTGTTATAGAAGAATAAAAAGGTCAAATTTAGTGGTCTGTATCTAAAGTGTTTCAACAATACATTTGTAAGATTCAAAATGGTTTGTGATATTTAGCAGACAAGGCCGTGATCCTTCAACTATTTTGACTTTCATAATCAGTGTGTATAGGCCATTTCCTGGGCACAGTATCGGTGCATTTGAAACATTTGTGAAGTGAATGCACAGGCCTGGATACACCTTCCCCAGGCTAGACCTGTCCTGAGATTGAGACCTGGACTGAACAGGCTCAGGTACAGCAGGGCACTCAGGTGTACCTGGCAACTCAGCCCGCATCAAATGGGTGCCTGAGTGTGTATATATATATATATATATATATATATCTCTGTGTGTGTTTAATAAATTAAGCATATTAATATATTTGTAATTAAACATTGAACAAGCATTTATAGCTGCAGTCTTGTATCAAACACTACAAACACACACATATATCATAGTTATTACCTCTTAATGAGAATTTTTAGATAATTTACTGGTGTGATCATTTCAATGTTCATGAAGAACTATCCAATTTTTATTATTATTAGGTTTCATATAGGAGCACACGTTTTTATTTAGTGGAATAGTTTGGCAGGAAGGTTAAAAAATAGGCAGGTTGCCAAAGCAAATTTATAAAGATTATAAAGGAATATTGCCAATGGCAATTGCTCTACTAGTTACAAACTTACAAGGCTTTGCTAAAGAACATTTTGATGTGGGGATCTTTTTTCATCTTTGGAACGTTTTCAATTGCTATAAATTCATGGCAAAAAGGCCATTATTGGTATTTTAAAATAGTTTTTAACTTTTTATGAGTTTCTTTTCAGACTGAAAGTAATGTTTCATTCAAAAAGTCATTTGTAGATTATAATGATATTCTCAAATTGTTTATGAGAAATTTATAACTGTTTGTAGCCTACCCTACCCTTTGTATCTTTGTATGACAAAAGTCAAAGAACCTTTCAAAGTGCAAAACAAATGAAACCAGGTAACACTGATTTGTGCCAAACAATCAGCATTATCTAGTGCCATCTATTCTTGAGATTTGTAATTAGTCTTCCTTGAAATGGATGCAGTTGAGAATGCCATAGTGGTCCAGATGATGCATGTATCTTCCAAGGGATTTGCTGCCTTCACATTGACATCTATATGATATTCCATATTTTGTCAGAAGAGAAAAAGAGTGAATGTGGTAAAGTGACAAAAAAAAAAGGTGGAAATTTTAAAACAGGTTTATGCAGGAAGTTGCGTACTTTGTATATAAAATCAGTAATAAAACAAGACGTTAAAACATGGAGTTTATTATCTGTCTTTGCAATATTTTGATGCAGAGGGCATTACAATGCAAGGAAAAACTTGTCAGTTATGTTAGCAATCTCCTAACCAATCCCCTCTTGGACGTTACAACTCCCTTGACCCTCCCAAAGGGCCATACTCACTAGGTTTTGTCCTTAGACAACACAATCACCATCAACCTTGTCAAATCTCACCCCTCCTTGAGATACAACCTCTCACACCAACTTCTTTCCCTTTTCAAGATCCTCCTTGCATCAAATCCTAGCACCCAAGGCTCGTTTCATCACCACATTGCGTAGAGGATTTGGATGTTGTAGATTCCTCTTATGATCACATTGAGCAAAAATAACTCTATTCTTCAGTGGAAAGAAACTGCAACAACATCTAGGGTATTCATCATTATAGGAGAGCTAATAGCAATCAACCCTCATCATTGACCTTTTTGGCATTAACTTCCAAAACTTCTGAACAAGACCTAAACGAATCATGCTTTTGTATGCTTTTTTCCTTGGCACAAGATATATTGCAAAATTTATATATTGGGTTCCTCCTTTGTTCTGATCAACGTTACACTACTCAAAATACCTTGTTTTACAAAAGAACTCTTCACTAGTTAGGTTCTTTCACCAAACCACCTATTGGAACATCTTTGTACAACCCTAAAAACAATTAATCGACCATCAAATTGCACTCAAACTCTTGTTTGTGATCTTTGCAACACAATACGTAGTATTCCTGGCTTGTCACATAAGGAATGCCAAGCCTAGGGAATCAACTTAAAATTCATCCTTTGATGGCACTAGTTTGAGGTCTTTTGCATCCTAGAGTACAATGCCAACCTAACATTCCCCATAGTTATAGTCCATCTAGTTAATGGGATGTCAAGTTTCCATGCAATTTTCTATGAAACCCTAGAATGATGAGGGATGAAGGTTGCTAACTACTTTTACAAAAACTACTTTAATTTTCTCAAATCTTCACTAGATCGCTTCAATCAGTGCAATAGAAAGGTTACTCACTACTGTACTTAGACATATGCATTGATTTGATCCTTTCATCTGTACTCGTCTATACAACCACAATAATTGCAAGAAAAATACAAAATTCTCAGAATAGTTCAATCAATTCTATTCAAGCATTCATCAAATTTGAATGTCTCAAACCTTATGAGGCATTTAACAATGTCTCAAGCATAGTTACACCGCCCTAGGAGACGGGGGGACGGGGGGACAAGTTTCCGAGACGGGGGGACAGAGGGACCTTGATTTGGGGACGGCGAGGGGACGGCGGCGGGGGACGGGGGGGTGGCGAAGGGAGCAGGGGTGTATGTACTATACATATGATACTTAAAATGCTAGTTATGAAAAGATGTACTACAATTATACAATATAAGATACATAGATGTAAAAAACATTGAACATTGCATTGAAGTTTTCAACTAGAACGTCATGATTCATGATCAAATAAGTTATAACAAACAAACAATGAACATTGAACATTGAACATCAGAAAATATTCGAAATAATAAATATTAGTCTATATATCAGTCTTCAGATCAATAGTATGAGTATCTAGATTCTACTATCTAATAGTAATCAATGATCATATCAGTCATGACTCATGACATAAAGATGATTACAATTAAGTATCATGTACCATGAACCATGATATCAAAATAAGTATATAATGCAAACAAAAACTACAAGTCTCCAAGAGTCCAAATCAAAATGCCAAATCAATGATCAATGATCAATGATCATCCCCTGGAGGTTGAAACTCATCACCACTGGAACTATCAGTCTCTCCAAGATCAAGAGCTGAAAAGGGAACACCAACTAGCCCTGTGGTTGGATCTAAAGCATCCTCCTCATCAATCTGCGATGGCTCCTCAGGCTCTACATCCCATCGTGATGCTGGGCTTTCCTTGTACACAATTGTGGTGCGGTCATTGATACGCAACACACTGTGTACAGCCACTAGCTTCTCTGCTCTTTGAGAGGTAAGTCTATTCCTCTTAAGAGAGTGGATGAAGCTATATGTAGACCAATTCCTCTCAGAAGCTGAGGAACTAGAAACCTGAGATGAAAAATAATTGGCTAATGTAAGACTCGGGAATTAGATGTTGAACAATGATCATTGAACAATAAACAATGAAAAGTTAAAAGTTGAGGAACTAAGTACCTGGGACAGCAAACAAATAGCTAGTGTGGTGGTTGTAGATTTTGGTCCATAAGCTGACCACCACAAAATGGGATCCTCTTGTGCCATAGTCTTGATATCCGCCTTTGCCGCTTGTTTGTAACCCCTAAGAGTAGCAAATTTGGTCCACTCAATGCGAACCTTAGCTGCTGTCTCAGGGTCATACATCCTGTCTATGCACTTGAAGAACCCTTCCTTCACCTGAAAAAATTTAAAAAGTACAAATTATTAGCAAATAGAAGAATCAAGATACTAGTAATGTGAATGATTTTAATTCATAAAATGATAAGAATCTAAGTCTTAAAGTGTTATATAATAATAATAATATAAATCACCTCATCATCGTGAAGTGGTGTAACTCTACTAGGCCTAGTCATGTACCACCTCGGATTCAATGCATATGCAGCCATGTGTAAGGGTGTGTTAAGTTTGTCCCATCTACGCTGAATAATAGGCCGAATGTGATCATTGTAGAAGGCTAATGTGGGGTCCTTCTCTCGCACAACTACCCTCATCTGCCCAAGCATAGAATCAATGCACTCATACACCTCTCCAAGTGTGGGTGCATCCCCATCTCCATACCTGATCACCTCAAAGACTGGCCTAATAATAGAAACAATGTATTTTGCATCGCTCCAAAATACATCACTCTTAACTATATCCTTCACCCTTATCCCCTGCTCTGACCTGGAACCATCCCACCTATTCCATTCATTTGTCATAACCATTAGTTGCAGTGGCTCCTGCAAATCAAGCATTCTCTCCAAGAGAATGAAATAGGATGCATATCGTGTCTCAACTGGCTTCAAGAACTCCTTGTTGGCGAAGCTCCTAAATAGTGCATGTGAGGTGTGGTGGTTGCAGATATACATCTGCACATCTCTAGCATCAGTCACCACTCCCTTTATCCAACTAATCTTCCCCATGTCCTTTAGAGCATTGTTCATAGCATGCACACAACAAGGAGTCCACCAAATATGCCGATATGTGGCCTCAATAAGCCTCCCTGCAGCTCTGCACACGAGCTGCATCTGTCACTACTTGGACCACATTTTGTGGCCCAATCTCCTCAATGGCTTCCTGAAGAATTTGAAACTGAAAATCAGCATCTTTTCGATGCCCCGAACAATCAACCGCCCTAAGAAAGAATGGGCCCTCTGTACATGTGACTATGACATTGATGAGTGGACGGTGTCTAATGTCCGTCCACCCATCCATGACAACGCTACACCCCGATTCCTCCCAAACAGCCCTCATGGTCTCCATGGACTCACCAATCTTGGCATACTCATCATCCAAGATTTTAGTCCTCAATTTGTGCTCACCTGGTGGCACATATGATGGTAATCCCGCCTTCGCTACTTTCTGAAATGCCTCCTTAAAATAAGGAGACCGAGCAATGTGAAGTGGAACGCCATTGGCAAATAACATTCTCCCAATGTATGCATCTAACTTCTCTCTCGTCTGGGCTGCAAACAATTCTGCTATAGGGTTGTTGTCACTAGACTGTGCCCTGCGTTTCCCCTTGCTCGTCTCAGCTGCTGCTACACCTATAGAGCTATAAGTAGAGGAAGGTACGGAGGCTGCCCTTGGCAATGAAGTAGATGGAGCTCTATGCTGTGGTCTAGAAGAAGACATGCGTCGGTGTTGTTGCCCCTGTATTTGTTGCTCATGCACCTCTTGTATAGTCTGAATCTGTTGCCTACCAGCCAAAGTAGTAGGCACTGGAAGGCCCAAGTCCTCTGGAACTCCCCAAAGCTTGTTGAATTCAATTCTAATCTTTAAGTTTGTGGATTCACCCAAAAACTTACATGGTTGGACACCTTTACCTGTCCAAAAGAGGAAATGTGCATTCACTCTAGTGATGCTACCATACCAATCTTCACCACAAATATTGCATCTCCACTTTCTTGTGCCACCTGTTCCTTGTCCGCTTGTTATTCTAGTGGCAAATTGTTTTAAAGGAGATTTTGGATCAAACTTACCCTTAGCCCACTGTGCCAAAGCTGGGGAGGGGCAATCAGTAGATGGAGTACCAGATAGTATAAAACCAGTACCCATGGAAGTGGAACTAGTTTGGGCCCCTTGCTGATTTGGCCCAACCGGAATCGCAATGTCACTCTCATGGTCACCCCTCTCAACAGTGTTATCATCATCCTCAACCCCAACCTCAGGCTCAGGCTCATATTCTGATTCACTGCCACTATTTGAATGAAATTCCATCTCATCATCACTATGAGTATTCATTGTGACACTGCATTTCACAAAATGAAAAAACAAAAATTAATAAAGCTAAATTATTGAAATTTATAATTTATAAATGATAATCATAACCGACGACTTCCACTCTCTTAGAACTATATTGGAAAAAATTTATTAAAAAAAAATTTAAATTAAAAAAAAAAAAAAAAAAAAAAAAAAAAATAAAAATGAAAATTGACTTCCAATGGTTCCGTAGGATTTGGGCTTTTCTGAGCCGATTTCAGTATTAACAAAAAAAGTTAAAAAAATTTAACTTTTTTTGTTAATTCTTACATACTGAAATCGGCTCAGAAAAGCCCAAATCCTACGGAACCATTGGAAGTCAATTTTCATTTTTTTTTTTTTTTTCCGTTTTCTGGTCTTGTAATATAGTTCGAACAGAGTGGAAGTAATCAGTTTAAACAATCGGAAATAGATATTTGAAAGAGTTCAATGACAACATAGGTCGTCTAAACAAACAAAAACATTCATAAACATGCATTTCAAAATCATACAAATTCGTTAGAAAGTTAGAAACCCTACCTTTTGCTTTAAAAACTTCAACAAGATTCGGTGAACCGGAACCTAGAACCACCCTCCTCTTCTTCTTCTTTCTCCTAAGCTCTCCTTTTTCACTTGCAAACACTCTCTTCACTCTTGCACAAACCCTTATCTCAGCTCTTCACTCTTTTTCTTCTTGCTGTTGCAAACAATGAGAAATACAAATGTGAATCAAAATGAAGAATAGAAGGGTTTTAAACAAAGGAGGAGGAATGGATGGGCCCCACAATCCAATACAATAAATAAAAAACATTAAAACATTTTAAAAATGCGTTCAACTTTTTGTTTTTTTATGGGTCTTTTTTGCTTGCCGCGGGAGACGTCCAGGCGTCCCCCCACAACGAAGGAGACTCCTTGCCGTCCCCCCGCACCCGTCTCGAAGATGTCTCCCCGTCTCGGAGACGTCTCGCCGTCTCCGACGGCGACGGCGCTTTGAGTGGCGCCGCCCGAAACGCCGAGACGCCGCCCCCCGTCCCGGGGACGTCCCCGTCTCCGAGACGGCCCAGATTTTGGGGGGGGGACGCGTCCCCGTGTTACACTGGTCTCAAGGCAATTGGAACTATTTGCAACTACCTTTTGAACTTGCATAGCCGTTATGAGCAAAGTTACACAAATTGCTCAAGAGCTGCATTTCAACATTTTGACAACTTTGACAACTTTTTCATTTCTATAAAAATATCATTGTTGGCCAAACATGACCCTCAACAAGATTAAACATCAAATTTATCATTTTCTTCCTCTATTTGTGCCTTTGACCAAGTTTGACCACTTTAACCATATCACACCTTTTAAGAACCTAGTTGCTTATAGCCTCACAATTTGGTCTGGAGACCTTACAAAATGAAATGAAATGATCCAAGGGACAAGATTACATAACAAGCAATCAAAAACCAAAGTTTAGCTTTCATGGACCTCTTTGTGCTTCATGGGTGCTCGTGCACCAAATATATATGCAATTTGAACTGATATTTAAATTCATTATCCACGTAATTATGAACACCATTGTGCACTAGATGATGCTCGTGGTTACCAACCAAGGTAATGTTACAAGCTAGGGTTGTCGTTGCACCAAAAGATCGACTTGTCAATGCCTGATACAACCACTAGACTTATAAAACACAAGATGCGATTAAGCCATGTCACGAATTTTGAAGGGAAACATTGGCGGTTAGTCCAACAATCCCCTCCTTAGTGTTACTCGAGGAGATTCGAACTTGTGACCAAGCTTTGATACCACTTGTTATAAGCCAAGGTTGTCGTTGCACTAAAAGATTGACTTGTTAATGCTTGATACAACCACTAGACTTATAGAACACACGAGTGGTTAAGCCATGTCACGAATCTCAAAGGGAAATGTTGGCGGTAGTCTGACAGGTAATTGCTAGCTTTCTATTTTATTGATATTGATGTGACATTACATAGATTTTGTTGCAGAAAAATGGAGAACATCACACTATGATGAAGTGATGGTAGAAAGAGTTATACATGGGTTTTTGCAAGAAATGGTTTGTTTATATAACAAGTGTTACCATGGGGTGTGTCCTAGTTCTTGCATGCTTATATATATGTTACCTAACACACAACTTGGAGGCTTGATGAGATGAGAGTTCGCTATTAATGTGAATGAGGACACGCAGATGTGGATGTAGCATTGGTTTTTACATAGCTATCCCCGTTGTTGCCTAAAATGACAAAAACTCCATTCTGGAAACTCGTTTTCCCATTCTAGAAAATTTGGGTAACATAATATAAAGCACTTTTTTTAATCGATGAAAATATTTGATTTATATTGATAATAAAGGGAATTGCATCACAATTACATAATTACTGTACTATTTAGAATTTTTGTACTGCTATAAAAAAAAACCTACTCCAACTTTTACAGATAATCATGAGGGGACAAAACCAGACATCCTTACCCCTACCATTACATCCATGCCTAAGCCATATACAATTATATATCATATAAACACGATAAAAAAAAATGCCAATAATATGACATAGCTACAAAACTTCTACCAGACACGAGACCCCATATACAATATCAACAAAACAAAATTGTTGACCCTTAAATACAAGAAATATAGGGACTTCCTTGTTCATTATTTCTTCATTTTCTTCTTCGTAGGCTATATCACCAGGCCATTGAACCAGAAGTCAAAAGCCTCATAGATTTGCTAGCCAAATGCTTGCTTGCTTACCTCCACTTCCATGCTTAGAAGGATTATCCTCTCATGTAGGAATTCCAATATTGATTCCCAACTCACTTGCGCCTCTATTTGCTCTCCTTCCATCAATCTTCTTATACTCCACACAACGAATGGTTGGAATCCATTTTGGCCTGCATGCCTTTCCCTCCAGTAACTTTCGTCCACTTTAAATCCCTTCCTCAGGATTGTTGTTGTAAGTAGAGACGAGAGATCTAACAATTATTCTTCCTCAATGTGTTCTTGTATCATCCATTCAACTTCCAACTATGGTCCCCAATTCTAAGTTGTACGCTAAAAACATGGACACTATGCCCTTATTAACTCTTTAGTGTTGTTCGTTTTGCATAAATTCCTCTCGTATATCCATAATTTAGAAGAAAATTGAGTCGTGTATCTTGAAGACTCGTTTCATCCCCTTTTTCAGAAATTTGACCCAAAAGTGCTAGTCGCTTCGACATTACTAGAGTAAAGCCCGCATGCATAGTTCTCAGAGAGTTCCAAGTTTCAAATTTCACCATTCAGTTACTGCCCACATCCTTAAATCTTGTCATTTCTCAGGAATTGATGGTCATCATTAATATGAGTGACTTCACACTTAACATCTTTCATATGCCCTTGCTAAATAATTTAAACACCAGCTTTCTAGTGGCTCACTGAAATCTAAATCTCCATAAGCCTTCCAATATTCAATCATAATGTCATCATTAAATGGTATAATCCATTTGGGAAGTACGTTTGCCAAATCATTTCTTGATTAGAGAGTGTGGAAGCACTTTGCATACTGGTTTTATAGAATTATTTAATTTGGATGCGATAGCCTCACCTTGAGTTTGAAGCATTAATAATAATCAACAATTCATTCTTTAAATGGATTTTCTCAACAGATTTTTTTTTTGCCTTTGTTATTGCCACTAGTGCTATGTGAACCTCTGCTTCATTGTTTGTACCCTCATTGAGTGTTTTTTGCTCCTATTGCTAGATTATTCCTAATTGATTCGTAAGCCATAAACCTTGCATTAGAGGGGCTCGTACCCTCTTTGACTGATTATTGCTCATATTGCCAGAATATTCCGCACTGAGTCGTGAGCTACAAACCTTGCACTAGAAGGACTTGGATTTTCTTTAAATGCATCAATGAAATTCACCTCAATCCATCCCTCATCTAGTGTTCCACTAGATTAGCCCAGTGAGGTCCATCAACAGGCCTAATAATAATGTAAATAATAATATTAATTCAAATAATAACTTAATTTTTTTCTTGCATAATTTCACGTGATACAATTTTTTCAAAATGCGTACAATGCATTTGTCTTTTGCATTTTAGAGAAATCTTGGAACTCAAGCTTCTGACATATTTTGAGACCGTGGTTGTTGCATCTTTGTCTAGAATTTTATTATTTAAAATAGTTAAAAAGATCACTTATTTGTATTGGAAAGAGATGTTTAGTTGTCATATTTATTCATAATTGTATTATTATTTACAATTATTAATTATCTATAGTAGTTCTCTGCCAGAAGTTTTATAATGCAGTACTCAAGCATTTGAAATGTATGATGACAAAAATTAAAACCTTGTCAAATTTTATTGAGTGAAAATCTTGTATAGGTATTTTTTGTCACTTTGAGGGGTTTAAGCCCATGCTTTATTCTTGTAATGGAGTGAGAGCATGTTTTATCTGTTTGAGGGATTATATTTTATCGAGCTTTGTTGTAAAATTAATTTATTGCCCTCATGTTGAGGGAGTTAAAGGCCTTTATCTATTCCCTTTAGGTTGACGAAGTATGATTTGCTTATTTGAGGGTGTATTTTTATTAGGCTTTTGTTCTTTGTTATCATAGTTCTAGGGAAGAACTGACTATTTGTCAAACAAAAACTCTTCATGAAGTTATCCCTTACAATGATAATTTATACCTTTTGATTCAATTTTTTGTATGCGATGTTTGTGACTTCAATCTTGGGTAGCCATGTATTGAGATTTGAGGTCTTGTTCTATGTGTTTTACGAATCATCTGGCTGAACATTGTAAGTTTTATACATTCCAAGGCCAGACACATATTCTTTGTGGTTTTGTGTTTAGTTGCTTAGGTTTCATCACTTTTTTATTATAATTATAAACAAGATTGTTTTATTTCCTTTTCTGTTGACAAGAATGGATATTCTTTATTACAAAATCTTGCATTGATGACTTAGCTTTTGCAATAATCCTTGCATAAGATGGAGCAACATGTTGGATTTTAGAGTACTGGTGAAGTTTGGTTTGTTTGGCTAGGACCGTAGTTAGACCAGGGTTTGAATTGGTACTTGGTTTGGGTCTAGTGCGACCAAGGTTTGAACCCAGGCAAGCTAGTTAGTCCAAGTCAAACCTAGGCCAAACCCAAGGAAGGCCCGAGCAAACTAGGTGTGAACCAAGTACATTTCCATTGAGAAACATTTGATAATCTAGTGCGAAAAACAATTATTACAGAAGTTGAACAAGATCTTTAACATTACAAAACAAAATTCGCAGGAGTTCAAATATTTATTTCATCGAATTAAACTAGCCCTCAAGACTTCTTCAAATGGAATTTTTATATCCAATTGCTGATAATGATCCCAACTCAATTAATTGGAAGCTCTCTACAATGATAAATCATATTTAAAACATTAAACTATATCTTCAATAGGTGAAGGGAGTTGCAAGTTACCTTTATAACATTTTTCCAGTAGGTTGTTAATTACGAACAAACAAGCTCTTTGTACTGTGAAAAAGTAATAAATGTTTGAGGACTTGGACAGCGAGAATGTTATTGGGCTGATGGCATTGTTTTTGAATTAACTAATGCCTTTGATGGAGAAGAAGAAGATGAAGATTTAGGGTCTACTTGTTTGGTGGAATTGGGAGGGAATTGTAGTTTTCAAATATCGGAATTTACGTATGCGATGTTTGTTTCTAAACAATCAAAATAGAATAGGTATTTTGTAATAACCCCAACTGGTTATAACTTCAACAAACACCAAATTCTTTACTAATTCAGTTGTTTGACATTTCGTCAAACACTTGCAAGCAAGCTCTGATGCCACTGTAATATCCATTGTCAATTCGAATTTCAACTTGTTGATTTGTAGGTCAAGGAAAATTGTCAAAACACTTCCAATACGATCTCTATGCTTGCTGTTTCTGAGTTTCAGACTGATTATGCTTGCTTGAAATGACATCAAAGAGAATTTAAAAGCCTGTAATTGATTACTACTATATCTAAGAAAATAACTAAATGCATATGCAATTATCTTTTGGCTTTTCAAATGCAGAGGAATTCTAAATGAAAATTGTGCATTTACAGCCAATTGGTATTGTGTCAAACACTTGGCATGCATACTATTATGTCAATCATGGAAGATATAAATATGCACATTACATCAATTATATAGATCTGCAACTTATCACTCCTTTAGTGAGATATTTTCTAATTCAATGCTTAACATAATATTCCAAGGCTCTTGACTTTGCAACCCCCAAAAAAACTGAGTAGAAATGACATTATAAATCTGATATAAAATGTGCATCTACAACTACTTATGACAGTCACCTCTACAATGCCAAATGACCAATTTAAATGATGCAAATTGATTGTAGAACCTAATATACAAATCGCCCAATGAAGGAGATGAAATAGCAATCATAATCAAGCCAAGTATGGTAGCGTGGACACTGTTCACGGCACTATAGCAGCCAGCAATAAATGTATTCTCCAATTTAAGCACAAATAGAACTCCAAAATGAAGCTCTCCTCTATGCCAAATTTAGTGGATATTTCACCACCTCAAATGGATACAACACTGAAGAATTGACGCTCTCCAATGGCTAACTGAAATCAGAAACCCTTAGTTTCTTCTTTCAAGTTTATATCAAATGCAATTGACAATAATCGGATGCCTAACAATGAAGCTCTCGCCTCTATTTATTCTTTTCCTTCACCCTTCTAGAAATAAATAAAATATTATTTAATTGCACTCTCTAGAAGTTTCCCCCTTCCCAATACAATAATTAGTTGTGCTTCTAGAAAATTAAATTAATTAAATATAAAGTTACCTTTAAATTTATTTATTTATTTATTGACTTCAATTTTTCTCCTTATTTCTCCACTTAGCCTTAGGAGAATGAAAAGCTAAGAACTCCATTGAGGGTCTAAAAGATGGGGGACATTACATATTTATGTATTCTAATTTAACCCAGAAACCAACACTCTTATCTTCCTCTTGAAACCCTAGAATTAGAAAATGAATTGCAATTGCACATGACTGTAATGTGCGATAAATCAAATTTTAGAAAAAAAAATTGAAGTTCATGATTGTGTTGCCCTAGCCCTCTTTTGTTTTCTTTCCTGCCCCTCGCAGCATATGCTAATGTCCATCTTGTTTTGGCCACCGAAAGACTGCCAATGCTTGCAACCATTGAATATGTTGCCAATAGGAAGAGGATCCCATTCGTGTCTTATGATTGGCCTTCTTACAGAGAATCAAAGGCTTTACTAGGGGGATCATAATAGTCTCTTACATTCTGATGTGTTCTCGATGCACAAGATGAGCCCTTTTGTTCCCTTTTGTATGAGTGGTTTGGGCTAGGCTTGCTCCATCTCCACAAGGGCTGCAAATAATGGTCGGTGCAGCTATTGATAGTGTGGCTGGGCAGAATGGTCAATAGAGAAAGAGAAAGGTGCTCCTCTTTATATGTAGCAGAACAAATGTGCAAAAGATTCATTTTTCAAGTGGTATTCCAATTCCAGATTTATGGACCCTAACTCAGAAAATGCATCTTCTCACTCATCTTCTAGGTGAATTAAATGGGTTCCAGTTATATTTCCAAAACCATTTTTCAGATTTAAAACTTCCAGAAGTTTCAAATTCCATCATTCTTATATTCCAGCGAAAAATGGACCCTTAAATAATCCATTATGATTGAAACCTAGTATAAAGTTCCAATTGTTGAAAGTCGAAACAATGATTCTTGAACTCAATATTATTATATTAATATTTTGATGTTGATATGACACTATGATTACAATTTTATAGTGTTTTTGTTGTTTTTATGATACCATGTGCCATTCTAATCTTATTAATTCATGCTTCTAGGCTATACATATATATGTATATAATTGTTACATGTTTTTTCCTAATGAACCCAGACCCCATTTCAAAATTTTGTTGTACCAGCAAACTGGCTCTTTGAACCCAAACCCCAATTGGCAACTTAGCATGTGGCCTAGTAGAACATTATAGTTTACTTTTATATTGATTCCTGGTACAAGGAGGGTGTCATTTTCTGTTTATCCTCAGTCCCATGTTATTGTAAGCAATTCATGTAATGACCCTTTCTTGGATCACATTCTACTTTGCCCTAAATTCACATATCCAAATGTATTAAAGAGCATAATATAGTTAGATATATAATCCTTGCTTAAGAAAAAGATAAGATATATATGTTTAGGAGATCTGCAACCAATTAGGTAACATTGTGGAAGTAACTCATGAAATACATCCCAAACCTATGGTAAGAAATATATAATTCACATAACAAAAATTAAATGATTATGTGGAAGCTCAATGATGATGAGTGTTGTGTTGGAAGACATGATGAGGTGCCCCCAAATATCGTCTACCCTAGGTCCAACAGCAGGACCTTGTCCTCTTTGGCATTGTGGTCCCTAACCATTTTTATGAGGTGATGTACCTAGTGAGATCTTTACACCATTCTTCACCACCATGTTAACCATTTACCTCCCATGATTGTGGATACCTTCTAGTTCACTTCAACAATTGATCAATGCGGGGTTGGCTGGGAGGCTATAATAGGGTGCTCTTAAAATGACCCTCAACCCTAAAAGCAGGACCTTATCCTCCTTGGCCTTATGGTCCTTAACCATCTTTATGAGGTGCCATGCATATTGAGGAATCTTTGGTCATTCTCCCTCCTTGCACTCTCTTACTCCCCTCAACATGATTGATTATTGTATTCAGAAATGCATATTTGATAACTCCATGGGCAATGAGATTCAAGCATTCATTTACTTCATTTAAAATATATATACATAGCCACTTCTTTGTACCACAATAATCTAAGAGATTATAACAGATTGCCTTGCTATAGATATGATCATATTTGTTATTCATTTGATTTGCTGTTAATGATTGATTGATTGAATGAATGACTTTGATTTCATGATTTAAGGTATTGGCGAATAATGATCAAGTAATTGTAGATGATATGATGCTATTAGATAGTTTGAGATAGTGGTAGATGATGATTGAACAAATGTTTGATTTGATAGAGTGATGCTTGATTGCTGAATTGTATCTTGATCCCAAGATGAAGTGAAGATTGATGTGGATTTGATGATTGTCTGGTTGATCTTGCTGTTTGATTGTTTGCTTAATTTTTTGAGGGATTTATGATTGATGCATAAGTTCTTCAGTGCTTGTAATGAAATCTCCTTTATTGGTCAAAGTGTCACCCAACTTTCATAAGAATTGAGTCACCACTTTTCATTGTTGCCTTTGAGAATAATGTATTCCCCAAATTGCTCTTTCTTGGATGTCTTCCTCAATTGGTATCTTCTTGCCTTTATATCTTCCAATGTAGGGGATAGACACCTCTTCATCATGGCTTTCCTTTGGAATGGTCACAACCTTTCACAATTAGAGAGGCAATTGCTCATCATTTTTTTTCCTTCGAAAGATTCTCACCCTTCATATCTGTCACTTTTTTAAAGAGTCACAACCCTTTGTATCTTTGCCCTTTGAAAGAGTCACTTCCTTATTTTATCCTCATTTATTTTTCCTCTTCCATTAGTTCTTACTTGGTTCACAACTTGCTTTTCCTCTTCCTTCCTCTCTCTACCTTTCAAATGAAGTTCTCTTTTTTATGTCTCTCTTTTGAGAGACTTGCAACTTTTTATTTCATGCCTTTATTCCGTTAACTAAATTTTAATTATGTTAGGTTTTAGTTTTATTCTTTTATATTTTAAATTTAAATTTAAATTTTAATTCTTATACTTAAATTCATGTAATGCTCGTGTGTGGACTGGTGCTGCATTGTGCCAGGTATTATGCTTAATGAAATTGTGTTTTATTTTAAATGGCTTCTTATTGCTGGAGCCCTCTTCACCTGTTTGTTGAGAGCTGAAAGGCCTCTTTGATTTGTCAGCACCATACAATAATTTATTTTGGTGTTCAGAGTGTTTTTTTTGGTCACTTTAAAAATGACCTCTGCAGTGGTTGTACGGTGTACCATTATAAATTCTGTGGTTTTTATTTTCTACATGGCTGTGCATTATTGAAATAAGTCAGTCTAAAATGCAATGTATAGTCTAGAGCAATATCTCTTTTCATTAGTTTTTATTGCCGTTGTCTTCCGTGAGGCAAAAAAAAGGCTACATCAAAGGATAAGTAACATTCTACAAACTCCTTTCATTTTCATTTTGGACGTATACTCACTAATTGTGAAGTATTAAGGCTATATGAATTTCTGTTTCTGTAACATATTAATATATGCTAATGGTTGACCTTTTATCAACCAGCTTCTTGCGCCGAAATTGAGAGCAAATAATTTGATTCCGGGACTTTGACTCCTTTTTTCTTTTTTGTGTTTCTGTGGGCAGTTCCATCAGTATCAGGTTGTTGGCCGGGCACTGCCAACTTCAGTTGATGAAAATCCTAAGATCTACAGGATGAAACTGTGGGCTACAAATGATGTTCGTGCTAAGTCCAAGTTCTGGTAAGTATCACTAGTGCAATGCAGTTGAAGTGATCAAAGGCAGAAGCCCATGATAAGGTTTTCTGTATGTCCATTTCTGTTCTGTTGAAGTCCTCCCCAAATACATAGCTAAAGAAGCCAATCGCTTGTTTGGATCAATTTTTTTATGCTTTTAGTTTCCCCTTAGTTCTAATCTATAGTTTTCGATTTGTGCAGTCTTTTTATAGGAATCTTACTTTTTAAAACTAAAGAAACTTATTTTGCTCAAGGTACTTTCTGAGGAAGCTGAAGAAAGTGAAGAAAAGCAATGGACAAATGCTTGCTATTAATGAGGTACACATTCTCCTGAATTGAATTTGTGGGTATAAATTATTACGCTGTAACAGTTTATGAGTACTGTTATTATTGTGTCCATCTTTTATATGTAGATTTATGAGAAAAATCCAACTACCATCAAGAATTATGGTATTTGGCTTCGCTACCAGAGTAGAACTGGCTATCATAATATGTACAAGGAATATCGAGACACCACTTTGAATGGTGCTGTTGAGCAAATGTATGATGAGATGGCTTCTCGTCACAGAGTGCGACAACCCTGCATTCAGATTATCAAGACAGCGACTATTCCTGCAAAGCTTTGCAAGCGAGAGAACACAAAGCAATTTCATGATCCTGAAATCAAGTTCCCTTTGGTGCACCGCAAAATTAGGCCACCAACAAGAAAGTTGAAAACAACCTTCAAGGCATCTAGACCAAACTTATTTATGTAATGGGTTCCCCAACAGGGGTGCAGATTGTTGTCTTTATTTAAATGTAATTCTTGACTGGCGGATTACAAATTAACCATCTTTGAGTATGTGTACCTTCGTTTTTTCAATGTCAAATTTGACACAGATTTTGTTTGAGAAAGTTAAAAGTAGATCATGCAGTGACTTGTTATTTCTGTTTGTACTCTGTTATTACTTGAGATGACTGCCATTGATAACTCTTTTGAAATTGGAATAAACATTTGTGTTCACCTAAAGAGGTTCTGATTGTTGTACTTATGTTGTATAATTCATTATCCGCTAGGTTGACTGTTGGGGTTTCCAAAACTTTCTTTGAGATAGATTGTTTGAAAAACATTAAAAAACAGATGATGAGTGATCTACTTGTTTGAGCAGTTCTTTATTCAATATTTTCCTTGAGATGGCCCCTATGAGTCCATTATCTGCAACATTTAATAACCTTTTCTCCCTCCTCAATGCTGTGCTTAGACTTTTGAAACATGATAATATCAACCATCTTTTTTTAATATCATGCTCTGCTAAATGTCTTTTGTTGGGGGCCTTGACGTCCGTGACAAATTTCATGAGATGATCTTCATTGCCTTCCAATGGAGAGTTTTCCTTGGATTTTAACATTTACTTCTTATAATGTCTCAAAATGATTGATTTTTATTCTACAATCGAAAGGATCATGAGAGCATGACCAAGTTGGATAAATGTCCAATAGGACTTGTACAAACTATGTACAAGCATTGAAGCACTACCCCAAACTGAGTACAACACTAAGTGTGTGTCATGTCGAATGATAGCATCAGTCAACGACATAGCCATCTGAAGAGTATGCAAATCCATAAACTCCTTTAGGGCTACTAGGACTGACATGAATCATGGGAACAGCTAGAAAGCTCATTTGAATTTCATGATAAAAATCTGCTGTTGAAGTATTTGTTATATTTGGTTTATAGTGTAAACATATCTTATGTATTGGAGAACATGCTGGTGTAATTATTAATCCTCACACCTTTGGTGATTTTCTGAACAGGAAATACATTTATGTACAGCCAACGTGTGCTTAGAGAATTGCATGGATAGCTTTTCCTTATTTGAAATTCAGTTTAAATAGTTTAATGCTTCTGTAAGTTCTATGCGATGATAACTATCTTAAATCGAACAATTATTCTCATTGTCGTGTGAACTGTCATTCTAAGTTATATACTGAACAGCTTTGCAAGGACAAAATGGAGCATGGATGTCTGTTTATGGTTTTGTTTAAAATAAATACCTTCCCATCCTAAATTAGGGCGTGATGTCAGTGAACATGCTGCTGAGATCATAGCTTTGTTCCTCAATTTCCTACCAAACAGTCTGTTTAGGTGGGAATTGAGCAGACATTAAAGTCAGGATTCTCCCGTGGTGATTAAGGACCTAGCTCAACAATTGAAGGCAATCAAGAAAGATCAATAAATAGAGCCAGTCCAATCAGCAAAGCTTGTTTAAAAGATATGCTCTGCTGCTTTACAACTGTCTGTGGCACACATTTTAACGAATGAATTTCAAAGAGAGATAGGTTCGCCACCCATTGTAGAGTGAACCTCCTTCGCTGTTATTGTATTTCACAGAACTCCTGAATATTGTTGGTACTTCTTTATTTTAGCTTTTTCCTTGTTGGGACGTAGTTTAGTTTTTCTTGGCTTTCTGTGTGTACGAACTGTCTAAAATAAATCAATACAAAACCCCTAAAAAACTTTATGAAGAATATATTATTATTGATTGAAACTAATCCTAATTTATATGTACCCAGAAGAATTTTCCAAAATGTTAATTGGAGACAGGCTTGACATTCTTCACATTTATTTGAAGCATTGAACCGTTCTTTGAAAGGCCGTGCTACTCCAAACCTTCACTTCTAAATTCTAACATTATGACTATTAGAAGACTACTTCGTTTTAATTATATTCTAACATTATGACTATTAGAAAACTCTTTGTTTTAAGTATTCTTTAATTATAAAGTTGACATAGTTTTAAACTTCAAGTTGGTGTGGTCTTATGGCGGCTATTTATTTAATTAAATACCACCATTTAAAACCTCATAGTAAAAACTAGAATTAGGGATGAAATACATACAAGAGGTGAAGTATTTGCTATTGTGTTTTCAGTTTATTGGTACTCCGAAGAGGTTTGAAAGTTTTTTATACATTGATTAAGTGCATATGGCCGGTGCCCCTAATAGGGATCCCGACATGCCCAATATAAAGACCTCCGAATCAACAAGAACATCAAATTCTTATATTAAATACCACCATTTAAAACCTCATAGTAAAAACTAGAATTAGGGATGAAATACATACAAGAGGTGAAGTATTTGCTATTGTGTTTTCAGTTTATTGGTACTCCGAAGAGGTTTGAAAGTTTTTTATACATTGATTAAGTGCATATGGCCGGTGCCCCTAATAGGGATCCCGACATGCCCAATATAAAGACCTCCGAATCAACAAGAACATCAAATTCTTATATTAAATACCACCATTTAAAACCTCATAGTAAAAACTAGAATTAGGGATGAAATACATACAAGAGGTGAAGTATTTGCTATTGTGTTTTCAGTTTATTGGTACTCCGAAGAGGTTTGAAAGTTTTTTATACATTGATTAAGTGCATATGGCCGGTGCCCCTAATAGGGATCCCGACATGCCCAATATAAAGACCTCCGAATCAACAAGAACATCAAATTCTTATATTAAATACCACCATTTAAAACCTCATAGTAAAAACTAGAATTAGGGATGAAATACATACAAGAGGTGAAGTATTTGCTATTGTGTTTTCAGTTTATTGGTACTCCGAAGAGGTTTGAAAGTTTTTTATACATTGATTAAGTGCATATGGCCGGTGCCTCTAATAGGGATCCCGACATGCCCAATATAAAGACCTCCGAATCAACAAGAACATCAAATTCTTATATTAATAGGCTCTTGTATTGTTTTGCACTTCAAAGAAATGGAGACAAGTTGGAGAAGTAATAATAGAAATGAGTGACATAACTTGCAGGTCTTTAGGACTAAAAAGTATGCTATCAGGTTTTTTTTAATAACTTTGTATGTTATTAGAAGTTTATATAATCGTGTATGTTTACGCTGAAGGCATTCCCTTATATGAAGGTGAGGAGCCAAAATTTTCATCCAACGGTGGAGAATCTTCGAGACAAAATGACTACCATTGAAGTATTGTTAAGCATTGATTGATTTGATTTGACATATGACTGTTCAAAAATAATAATAATCCAGTCGATTATCTGATCAGATTCTATTGGATGTTTGCTTTATATCTGAAGCTCCACAAGGGTATCCCATAGTTTTAAACGTGTGAATGTATGACTCTCACTTGCTAAAGTCAAATAAAGCTGTGGGTGGGCACTATCGCAAAAAAGGAGCTACATGTCTCGGGAAAGGATAGTTCTCAACTATCACAATTCCCAATTGAATACTGTTACATTGAGTCTATCATCCATGGATTAGAATATGTGTATAGATCAATCTGAGAAATAGTCCCTAAAAGGACAGAGGTAGACTGTTTGACAAAATGTCAACACAATTTGGCCATCCAATGATGCAACACGATGCCATTCATAATCAAATAATACGTGAATTGCAAGATCTG
Source organism: Cupressus sempervirens (assembly GCA_028749045.1). Taxonomy (NCBI): domain Eukaryota; kingdom Viridiplantae; phylum Streptophyta; class Pinopsida; order Cupressales; family Cupressaceae; genus Cupressus; species Cupressus sempervirens. Next base: position 702,301,161 of record CM053789.1, on the reverse strand, counting down.
TGTGTAGCTGTTCACTATGATAGTCACGCAACCAAGCACGAGCTCAGTCCTGGTGGAAAGAGACACATTATGAATTGTTCAAAAATCCAATATGGTCATAAAACCGATGACAAGCATGGAACCAGAGGAAGATCAGTAATCAAAATGGCATATCTTCAAAGGCTTCAATTGTAGTTAAAAAGTGATGAACCCAAATCATGGATTGGAGTACCGGAAAATATTCACATGGAGGATCAATGAATCAAAGCCTTCGATAAGCGTAGACGACCATTGAAATCATCTAGCCCGATCAAATTATTGCTGTTCACGATATTTTTTTATAGAGAAGTGTGGATTGGCAGCTGTCAAGACAACTTGTTGATTACTATTCATGATATCCACTGGAGAAGCAAAATCAAGAGGGGTCCTCGCTATGACAATTAAACGAGATGTCCAGACACTCGAGAGAAGTCGGTAATGTCCATACTCTAGAGTTCATTGTGATGTGTCGTATTGCAATGGAATTGGAAGGGGAAGGGACGGAATTGGATTCAGATGACAGAACACTCTTCGGTGTGCAGAAAATGTGGCAAGAGGAGACCGGAGGAGAAAATGTAAAATAAGATTGATATAAGAAAGGAGTAAATGTGGAAGCCGCTGTAGATGACATTTTGCGAGACTATGGACACGTTCATCACAAGGACGTGCAAAACCAACACATTTCTTCCTTCTCCCCAAAATACGAAGAGATGAGATGAAGCCCATCTAAGTGTCATCGATTGTGGAGTTGGCGTTGTGTCTCTAGAATTAAAACACAAGAATGGGGTTGCCACAGGATGTTGTTAAAGGATCCAATGAGAATGGAACTCGCTTTGTAACACCTACCACAAACGTTTCCAATGGACAATTTCTTATGTGGAAATAGCGCAAGAATGCACTAGAAGCTGCTAAACCAGCAGAAGTGGCTAGCAAATGTCCAGAGGATATATCAGGGGGCCGATCAGTGTAAATGAACGGTCGTGAGCTTCATAATTTCCTGATACTGAAGATCACATGCCATCGATTTTAATTCTAGTGATCCGCATAACCTCCTATCAACATGCATCTTCTTCTCATTCATTTCACGAGGTTGACCTGGTTGAGCCACTTTCACACTTTCTGAGTCCTCGAGAAAACTTGAAGATTGACAACCATTCCAAAATAGAGGCACAAAGGGCCGTGAATTTTTATTTATATTCCTGAAAAAGGCAGATATGATTATATATGGATCCAATGGTGTATTGACCATCTTATAGATACCAATTTAGTGGAATTTTTCAACTGAGTCAAAAAAGGTCTGAAACCTGAGGTTTCTGTGTATTGAAGGAGAATATTGCAAGACATGATGGATACTTCTAGATGCTTTTCAACTAGGCGGGTTAAGATTTGAACCAAATGAAAGCTAAAAAGGGATTTCATCGGGAGCTACTTCCAGTTCATGAAGGTAATATCGATTATTATCTTTATGATGATATTGATATTGGGTTTGTTGCATTTGCTTACTTTTATTTTGCCTAGCAGAGAAAAAGTGTATCTACATGTAATTTTCATGTGATTTGTCATTTGAGACATTATTAGGTTTTAGGATTTCTATTAGATATTTTCACAATTTGAGCATTTGGAGATTTCTCTTCATTTTGTTTGCCTAGAGTTCATTGTAATAATTTGTCGTTGTGATTTAGGGTTATCTTTCTGAATTCTTTTTCTAATGAATCTTTGAATTCGGTTTTATATAATATAATTATATAGTGGGTGTAAGATGTTTATTATGTTGTAACAATGACATGTATAATAAATAGATATATTTGGTAGGTAAGAATATGAATGGATATAAAAGAGAGGGATATGGAGAGAAGAAAAGAATGATAAAGAGAGGGGTAAGGGTTGAAGAGAGGTAGTAGAGAGCAAAAGATGAAAATAGAGATGAGAAGTGATATATATAAAGGGAGATAGAGAGATAGGGTTATAGGGACAAAGAAAGATGGTATAGAGTGTGTGTGTGTGTGTGTGTGTGTGAGAGAGAGAGAGAGAGAGAGGGGAGAGAGATAGTGAGATATAGTGGTAGAAAGAGCAGGAGGTGTAGAGGGAAGAGCAAGAGAGAGTAAGGAGATAGAGATTGAGAATAAGAGTGATATGAAAGGGAGAAAGAGTTGGATAGTGGGAGTGAGTATAGATGGAAAATATAAACATATAAAGAAGAGAGAATGAGAGAGGTAGAAAGTAATATAGAAAAATGTAGAAAGGGGGAGACCTATAGGGATAGAGAAGGATAGATAACAAGATATAGATAGAGATAGATATTGGGGGAGAGATGGGGAAAGAAATACAAAGATAAAGGGATTTAAAAGTAAAGGGAAGGGATGATGCAAAGAGTGGATGGATAAAGATAGGGAAATGCATCTTGATATGGAGGGAGAGAAGAAGATAGAGATATAGATGAATATAGTGTGAGGATGGGAGAAAACTATATAGAGAGATAGAGATATATTGAGAGGTAAAGATAGAAATAGATGTAGGGAGATATAGAGGGTGACATAGAGAGGGAGAGATGGCGATGAAGAGATATAGATGGTAAGATATACTGATAAAGAGATAATGAGATATAAAGAGTATGGCAGGAAGATACTTGAAAAAAGAGAAATACTTAAATGATCTTCCCTACCTCTACGACGTACCTATTGCACACTAAGGTGCGATTGCTAGTTATAATATTTTCTGATAACTTGCATGTTATTAGAAGTTTATAGTATTGTGTATGTTAAGTTTTTCTTATAACTTGCATCTTCTAGTTCTTTAGTATAGTTGCAGTGGTAGGGATAGGTTGAACCTTGTGACAACAAACTTAACATCACTCGTCCCACTACATCCATCCATAGTCTTTCATATATCATTTCAAGCCTTATTCTCAGCTTTACAAAAACATGACTATTAAATTGATAGGAAATTCATTGTGCAAATTTTTTCGCTGTTTCCAACTGTCTTCAAAATTCCTATTCAAAATTCCTGCTTTCATCAAGTCCATGTTCAACACAATCTACTTTGACCCCCCTTACATATTCCAAAAAGGAACATTGCCACCAAAAAGCTACCTTCACTTGCTAAGTGTACAGGTAAAAAACTTGAACCACCATCCTATAACGCCAAGGTAGAGCCGAATGCTTATTCCCATAGGTGTGTAATCAGGAACCCAACCACACGCTTGGCATCTGTATTCTAAAACATCCTAATCTCCTCATTCAACTTCTTCCATTCCTTTGCAATTTGTAGTTTGTAGGCTCACTGGTCAACTCATTTTGGCCACCACAAAAATGAATAACGACCTATTTCCTTGCCCACTTACACACTTTCAAAGCACTCATTGTAATTAAACCCATAACCACGGAATGCCCACTCCAACAAAGACTCCAAACCCACAATTAAGTCACTAGGGAATATAGAAGTCATTACCCATATCACCATAGGAATGTCCTGATTTAACTCCAACCCCCATGCCACAATCATAGGTACTATGTATGCATTATTTTACCAATGCTGGGTCGCCTCTTGGAATAGACTACCAAGCATTCTCTGCACAACACGAATCATACAAGAAGACAAACATTTCAACAAAAGCTTCAACATGTGATTTGCAATTGGCCCATAAAGAGTCTTCTCTTGTTTCTTCATTCGAAATGTGAAGGTTGCCTCCATTTTCCTACACTTTCACACTTACTCTTCACCACCTAAAATCTTCCAAAACACTCAAACAAAAAGCTTTGCCAACTCTTGACTCCACATGCTTTTTAAGAAGACAAAAATTTACGGAAGCGTCTACGCAGTAGACAAAATGACTATTTATTGACATTGATTTATTATTTAATATGAAATTAAAATTAGCAATCTCATTGTATTATAATTTATAAATGATTTATAAATTACTATACACAACCATTCTGTCGATTGTATAACCATTTCGAAACTTTATGGCCTAGCATTCCTTACACTCGTCCCACAAAAATTTCATATCAATTAATGATTACCGCCGTCGGCTCTAACACAAAATCATTTTCCAATAGAATTGTTATTTTTAAAACATCATCTATGTTACTAGACACGATTATTTCTTTTCTAAGAAAATTAATACATTAAACCATTACCCTACCAAACTTTAACGATCAAAATCATCAATAACTAGATCCCTTATGATTTAAAATTGCAACTCCCCTACCCTAAAGCCAACCACCCACTAAGATAAAACACCTACTTCCTAATTTCCTTCCCTTCAAACATGACTTACATTAAAATCTTCAAAGTCATCCAAGCACTCTCAAAATCTTAAAATGTAGTTGTCCAGATGCCACACCAAACTCTTTTGATGTCTAATAGATTCCACCACCACCATAGAATCACCATGTAAATGCAGTTTGTTTATACCTAATTGCTTTGCACAATCCACCGCCATTAGTGCTGCTTTCACTTCACCTAAATTATTTGTTACACTAGCTAATCTTTTTGTCCCAAAAACTAAGGTTTCTCCATCATGATTGTGCACAATTACAACCACCCTAGATGGACTAGGATTCCCTTTATTAGCCCCATCAAAATAGACCTTTACCCAATCCTTTTCTGACATACACCAACCTCTTCCTTTTTTGACACACACCAACCTCTTCCTTACATAACTAACTTTGTTGTCCAACTTGAAAGATTATTCAAATTTTAATCCTTATCCCTGGCCAAAGTTTTTGAATCTTACTATCCTCCTTTGTAAAGGCCACCTTAGATGAACATCCTTGGAAGGTAGCTGCCCCCATTATTTCTTCTATCAAGTGATCAATTTGGCATAACAACCTTTACAATAATTTAGACTGCTTTCTAAAAATTAGTCTATTTCTTTCATTCCAAATCTCCCAAATAACTATTGAAGTTACCACCCACCACCCACTAGATAGAACTGATTTTCCTCCTGTCTTAGGCCAACTAAGAAAAATTTCCTTCAAATTAGGTAGCTAAGGGCCCTGCCACCCCAATTTCCCCCTCACCATATTCTAACATTTTGTTGCCGCTTACAATTCAATAGAAGGTGGTCCGCGGATTCCTCATGCTCCTCATAATAACACATCTAGTTGGATCTTGAAACCCCAATCATTTCCTATGCTCCCCTGCCAAAATTCTACTTTGTAAAGCCAACCATGCAAAGGAACTTTTCTTTGGTAGACAATCTTTATGCTAACAAAATTATGAAGCACACCAAAAAACTTTATCCTCCCTATTCCCTAGGCAAACCTCCCTCATGATGAAAAAATCTCTTAAATACTCCTCCTATTAAGTAGAGAGCCATTCTACATCCCAACTTTTCCATTTCCATATCCTACCTAAAGAGCTATCCACACTCTCCAAATAATCCACCACTCTCCCCCCACTTGTTACACAAGATCTCCTTGAGATCTTGAAATTGTGGGTTATCATTCAAAACAAGATACCCATTCCACGAGTCCATCCAGAAATTGGCCTTTTGGCCACTACCCACCCTCCATGAAATGTAGTCTGTTGTTAAATGCTACAAGACATCTTAAAATTCCAAATAGCTAATCCCACTGGGGGATTTCTAATTGTCATAATCCTTTCATCTTCTTCCAAATCCAAATACTTTTCCCTTGAGATTTTTACCCATAATTGATCTGTGCAATTATACATGCTCTATATCAACTTGGCTCCAAAAGCCTCATTCATCATGTTCCAATCTCTTAAGCCAACCCCACCTTGATCCTTTTCTTTACAAATTTTCTCCCATGCTAGTAAAGGTAATTTATCTTCCTTGCTTGCACCACTTCAAAAGAATTTCCGCATTTTGTGCTCCACAACCTTAATCACCTTTTTCATAATCTATAGAGATATCATTGAAAAAATCAGAATTGCTGAGACTAGAAACATAAGCATCAAAATGCACCTGCCTTTCCAACTCCCCATCCTCCTCACACCCTTCTCATCTAGGCCATTCCAAAATTCTGCCATGTTCTTTCCTTGAAATAAGGGTATTCCTAAGTACTTACTAGGTCAATAACCTCCACTTTTATTAAGAATTATACATATATCTCGTTGTTTCCTTATAGGGTATTAACAAATAATATCTCAGATTTTTATCAATTAATCTTCTACCTCGACATTAGCCCATACAGATCCAACATATCCTTCATGACTCAAGCTTCTCTTTTTGAGGTTTCCCTTGCTAAAAAGGTGTCATCTACAAATTGTAGATGGGATATCACATCAAAATTTTATGCCACTTTAACCCCTTTCCATAAACCTTCATCTCTCTTTCTTGCCATCAACCTACCCAAAACCTCAACCATAATGCTCAAAACAAACGGGGAAAGAGGATACCTTGACAGATGCCTTTTTCTAGTGCAAAAAACCTTATAGATTCCCATTCACTAATATTGAAAAATGTGGAGTTGATATGCAACTTTCCACACATTTCACCCAATGCTGAACCAAACACAATTAAAACCTTCACTAGAAAGGCTCTATCCACCTCATGATATGCTCTTTTTATATCTGCTTTACCATTATTTTTCCCAATTTCCTAATCTTGATTGAGTGAATCATTTCATGTGCAATGATAACCCCTTCATATATGGATCCATCTGGTGAAAACCCACTCTGTTCATTAGAGATGACTAAATCCAAGACTATCTTCAACCTATTTGCTATCACTTTTGAAATAATTCTATACACCATATTGCATAGAGAAATACGCCATAAATCCTCAAAGTTGGAAACATCATCTTTCTTTGGCACCAAAGCTATATAAGTGTTATTTTGATCTTTTAGAACAAATCCACCCTTATGAGATTCTTCCACTACTTCCCAAATTTCACAACCTACACTGTCCCAAATAGTTTGAAAGAACAAGGCTGGAAAACCATTAGGACTCAGAGCCTTATTCTTTCCCAAGCCCCATAATGCCTTTTTAACTTCATCTAAAGAAATCTTTGCTACCAGCATCCTGTTTTGATCCCGATTAATGCAATTTTTGATCAATCTTAAGACTATGTCCACCTCTATTGTGCATAAAACCAACATTTGCCCTTTCTTTTGAAAAGTCAACAACCTCATCATTTATCTTCTTTATATTCAACTCTCTACCTCATTCATCAAGAATAGATAAAATCTTATTATGAGTTATTCTAACTTTGACTGAATTATGGGAATTTTTTGTATTATGATCCCCATCATCTAGCCACACTTCTTGACTTTTGTCTCTAAATGATCTCCTCCCTAGTCAAAACTTCAACATATTCCTTAGCAATTTTTCTTGTTCAAAATCCATGCTTCAAAGATTCCTCTAATTTCAATTTCTGATTAAAAATATTCTGCAAGTGTTCTCTATTCCAAATCTTAAGTTTCTCCTTCAAAAGCTACAATTTCTTAAAGAAGAGGAAAGCCTTATTACCTTCCTCAACTGAGCCCATCATCCGCCATTGCTTAACCAACTCCTTAAAACCTCCTTCTCTTAACCACACTGCCTCAAACTTGAAGAGACATTTGTCCAGGGAGGAATCCTCCTGAAGTCTCAAACTTATAGGAAATTGATCTGACCCATGGGTAGGCAAAATCTCAACCTCCCACATCCAATAATGGCTAGTCCAATCCACAACTAAAAGGAAATGATCAAGTTTCTTTGCTATATTAACAAAATTTGCCCTTATGTTGGTCCATGTGAACTCACCTCATTTGAAAGGAATGTCAAATTGATCATTGTCTATCACAAAGTTATGAAAATCTTGTTGACTACACATTACCCATCTTCTCCCCCCATCCTTTTCACTAGGATTCAAAATTGCATTAAAGTCCTTGCCTAATACACCAATAACATTCAACTAACCCAATAGAGTCTTCCAAATCTCTTTTTTTAATCTATCACTCATTGAACGATAAATATTGAATAGAAAAAAAGAGGCACCTAGCTGTTTTGAAACAATCCTCAACCATTGCAAAATTTGGTCTTGCTAAATCATATCCACAATAGCTGCTTCCTCTTTCCACAACACACCCAAACCTCCTGAAGCCCCTTGAAACTCCATATAAGAACATTTCCATGTACTAAAATACCTGTTCATATTTAAAATATCCTCCTTGATTTTTATTTCTTGTAACAAAACCACGTCCAACCTCACTTGATCAAAACATCGCTTGATCAAGCAAATCTTGTCAGGGACATTGTAGCCCTTGACATTCCACAAAAGGAACTTCATTTTTTCTAGGAAGAGACATAACCTCTTCTTGATAGTAATTTTCTTTAACCTGTCACACTTCCAACCTGCATAACCAGAGTATGGTTTGATTTACGTCCACACTTCTTTTTTTCCCAACCTTCACCTTTGTCACTTTTGTTTCTATTTGTGTTAAACTTATTTTTTCATACAACACAATCTCATCCTCCAACAATAAAAAAATCCTCATTAGGCTCCTCCTTTGTCTCAAAAATTGAATCTAATTCAACCAAATTCCTTCCTAAATCTCGAGCTGATGCAAAGGAGCTGTCCAAATTTCTAATAGGGGATATTTGGATATCCTTTACCCCATCCTCCACCTCATTACAATAATTTCTAAAGATACCCCTTGCTAAATTTACTCCGTTTTCTACCTCTCTATGACCCTCTTTATTAGGCTTCTCCATTCTACTTGACCATTGATCACCATTTAAAGGTTCACTATGCAATCTTGTGACTAGATTTTGATTCACAAGATAATCTTTTTGGTTTTCATGTTTACCTTGTTCAGAAGGCTTCACTATAATTTCCAGGGCCTTAGCTAAAATCCACGTTCCTACATTTAGAGCTTCCTCCAAGTTTGGCTCCATATTTAGATCCTCTACTGAATCCAAGCTTATCTTCCCACCCATACTTCTGGTTAATTTTTTTTTTTGTGCCTCTTCCGTAGTGTATCTGCTCCAAAAAAGCCCCCTCTCTCAATCTACATAGGAATCTCTTAGTTTTACTCAATTCAGAGAAGCACAATCCCACTCAGTGACTCTTATTAAATGACCCTTGCATGTTATCTCCATTTGTTTTGAATGAATTTAAGTTAAGGATAGAACCCTCCGCATTAGTCTATTTTCCTCCAGCTCCTTCTCTTTTCCTCCACTTTCAGAATTCTCAAGTTCATATTCTTCACTCAAGCATTCTATGCAAAATATCAAGCCTCCTTCTATTGATAGATCTTGCTACCATACACCATCCTTAGTTATCAAATTTATCATCTCTGGTAACAGGTGACAAGACTGCCATTGAATACAAATGTGGGGGAACATTTGAAAGGTCACCCCATCCACCGTTTCTACAACTCTAACACAAATCCCTAGTTTATCACCAATCATTGTATAGAACTATTCATTCCAGTATTCCTAGTATTCCTATGCCATATCGGGTAAGCCTTTATCTCCTATTTTATGGGATCATAAAAAAACATTTCCCTTCTAGCTTATACGAACCACTATTTAAAATGTAATCTCTATCTTCTTCTGATACAACCGTAATTAGATAAAACCCATTTTCCAGGGTTTTAAAACTCCCTACCGTCCCCCATTTTTTTATCACAGTATGTCTTTATTTTTCAAACAACAAGCCACTCCCCACCACATTTTAGAAAAAGCATGACTTTTGAGAAAACTTACCTTTTACATCCACATTTTTCCATTTACCTCCATGAAGACTACGTTACAACTTATCTGAGAAGACACCATCTTCGTCATCTATTCCTAGTCCTTTACAAACTTTGGTCTCTAGAAATTTTGAGCTATAGGCCCAAAATCAAGCCTCCCTCCTAGATTGTAAGACACAAACCTATTCATCGGGTGTGCCATTACTCACCCATTCCGGTAGCTCCCATGTTGATAAGTAGGAGATAATTTTCATAGCTAGTCAAATTGTGATATGAATATCAGGATTTAACTGTGTGATTTTGAGTCAAACTCGATGACCCATGTTTCATGAGTAGTGATTCAACATGAATCCATCTCTCATGAGAATAAATGGAACACTTAGCACTCATTGGATCTAGGTGATGCTCACAGGGGTGAAGCACCGGGACTTCCTGGGAGGTCACCCATCCCAGTACTACTCCAGCCTGAGCGTGCTTAACTACGGAGTTTCCTCCATAGTTAAACCCAAAGCTTGCAACCCCATTTGCAAAACCCAAAGCTCCCATGTTGCCCACTCTCAGCTAGTAAAATGCCCACTTCCTTAGATACGTTCGTTGCAGTATTTTCCCTCAATTCAAAGTCATTCCCATCATTTCTCTTGCGATTATAGGGCCATCTAATCTTATAACAATTTCTGTAACGGTATCCATCATGCTTTCTGAATGCCTCCCCCATTGTTTTTTTGCTTGACCCTACTCTGTAACTGTGGCAATTGTCAATTGTTCCGCATAAAACCTGAACCCTTCCTCTCCACCATCGTGAATATTATTAACCTATATGTTGTATTATATATTAGATGCACACATTTTATAATTGTACATAATTAGTAGTATTGTACATATATGCTATCATATTTCATATAGTACAAAATGTATTGTCCTTTATTAGTCATGCTAAGGAACTTATGTTTTCATTAGACCTTGCCTATTAATTTTTACAACAAAATAAATATAACATTCTAAAGTTTGAGGTTTTTTATTTGTTAAATATATTTGTGCACATTAGTCTAATTTCTTATTGATTAATATCAATTTTTTCCAAGGTAAATTTGTTTTTAACTCAAAAAAATATTAAAAACATAACTCTACTTCATTCTAGAATCTTCCTCAAAATTCTAGTATTTTCCCATCATGTCCTGCTCATATTTTATTTTGCACAATAAATCCCTTTGTTCAGGAGGATTTTTTAAAAAAGAGTTAGGCTTTAGTGTCATTTTGGCACGAGATTTGATCTATTAGGGGTTTATCTTGTGTTGGTTGAATGAATAACAGGTGAGGAGAAAGGTGTTTTCATGGAGTCAAACTCACCATCATACAAAAATAGTGACATCAATGGCTCGACGAGTTGCCCATTCGCATTCAATGACATGTATTTTTTGATAGAGTTTTGAGGATCGATATCATGGCCAAATTGACGTAAATCAAGTCAGAAGGTTATGGTTGTGAAAGTATTGTTGATTGGGTGAATAATAGGAAATGCAAATGAGAAGGTGTCAATAAAGAAGTTGGTATATTTGAGAATCTTGATTCTTGTTTATCCTTTTTACTAGCAAATTTATAGTCATCATTGAGTTTGATATATTTGAAGGTTTCATTCGATATTTGTACAATGCCTAAAATATCATGTTTGTATTTATTTTAGTTTGAGCTAATTATGTAATTAATAAATATACTTTTTAATCTAAACTTTTATTTATCAAATTAATAAGTTCATTTTTTTTTTGTCTATAATCTTGTTGTTTCTTATTGTTAAAGAATCAAGGATCAAATATAATACTTCTTTAAAAAATTTTTTATTTACTTTCTCCAAATACGGTGAATGTACTTCTAGTTGAAATCTATTGGAATATGATTTAACATTACTTCCAAGTTGTATATAAATCTTTGGATAATGGCTCTGTAAGTATCCTAAAACCCTTCTTCAATGTGATCTTCAAATATCAATGACACTGCACAAGGTAATGGTAATAAATGTAATTTCAATATAACAAGTGGAGATTGCAAAAAGTAATAGCACGTGCTGAAAACCTGTGTGTTCCAATCACGATCTCAAATTTTATATATATATATATATATATATATATATATATATATATATATATATATATATATATATATATATATATATATATATATATATATATATATATAGCAAACAAACCATTAATGGTGCTTGATACTTCATGGCTTGAGCCACGTAGACATGTCCCTACATGGGATGTGACTCCTTGCATTTATATATATATATGCATATATGCAAGGAGTCACATCCCATGTAGGGACATGTCTACGTGGCTCAAGCCATGAAGTATCAAGCACCATTAATGGTTTGTTTGCTATGGATCGGTGGCATCTAACAAAAACAACCACATCCCATGTAGGGACATGACCCACGTAGGGTCATGTCCCTACATGGGATGTGGTTGTTTGTTAGATGCCACCGATCCATATAAAACAAACCATTAATGGTGCTCAATCCTCATATGTATTTATCGTTAGTACATGTGATTCAAAGGATATGATTTGTATATTCAATGATGATTTGAATAATAATATTTGGATTAATAATTTATCTCATATTAATGACAATCAGTTATAATCATTTCTGATTATTAGTTATTAGATAATTCAAAAATTATATGAATATATGTATACGTATATCTATATATCTAATGATTACTAATCAGAGATAATAATGATTAACTAGTAATCATAACTTTGTATCTCATAATCAAATCAATCCAACTAAAGCTACAACATTAATACTACCTCTTAGCTAGGGAGGCTTTCTATAGAATCAACATGTTGTGCTCTCAAGCAATATAGAGAGATATCATCACAATGTGATATTCTTGGAAAAGGCGTATTTAACGATATCAACTTATATCCACCAATTAGTTGTTATCTTTCAATATCATCAGAAGTATGATTAAACCAAGAATATCAACCATATGATATTCATCATACTTATATTTTCTTTGGTACATACACCGATATTAAGTCTTATGATGCTTACCATGGGAAATATTTGCACATGCTATCTTTTTATAATATGTTTCATAGTATACACCATGCCATATCTCAATACGATAACTTAGAAGTTATCTATGATATATGTACTATCATAATCTCTAGGGACATCTACCAAATGATAGCCATCATGGTAGTTGTTTAAACTATTGGCAAGATCACCACCTTATAATAATAACCATAATCAAACATCATTGAAAGATCATCACCTTTCATGATGTTCCTACATAATCATGTAGTAACTCACATGATATCCACCATGAAACATATCAGACGATGGATCCACCATAGCTACTCAAGAGGGTGGAACAAGGGTTTTCACCTCAAACTTCTCTTTCACATAGATGAATGCATTACAAGGAATCTCACCTTGAACTTTTTCCTCATAGAGATGTACTTATTAAGAATATACCAATCTATTGACCTCCTCGTCCAAGGTTGCCTTTGATGAAGTGTCAAACTCCCTCTGAATTTGATATCAAGCTTTTGACCTCCTGGTAGCAAGTCATGTCATGCTCGTCAATTCAACAAGTATCCATCTATTGAGGAATGTTATAGTCTATATATTGGCATAAAAGGCCTTCCAACATACATTCACAGAACTTCATCCCATGAATCACAATCTTTGACTGCTACAGTTTCCCAATCACTTTAGAAACCAACTCAACGTGGTTTTCCCACTCTAAATAAATATGATCAAGATCTTGAAAGTTAATTTAAGGAAATTTTTTAGTTTCTCCCTTTTTCATGGAAGGATACTCTTCTCACATAGTCCCAAAAATGAAATACATGATACACATATGATTGAAAGTGCTTGATCCAAGACTACCCCAAACCTACTACATAAGATTGAGTCCTAGACCATACAAGATTATGACCATCCTGGTATTAGAACAAAATTCCATCATGATTCACTCCCTTTAATTAGAAGAGCTCTCATCTCAAACCATTTAAGAGGAAATAGAAAACTTAACAAAATCTTCAAGATAAGCTAAAAGTATTTTATCCATCTTCACACCCATCTAAAACTCTAGGTGCTCTTGATGAATACATTTATTGTTATTGCCAAAATTCCTTGCCCCTGAGTAGCGCATCATGCACAAATTCCAAGTCACACTCCCTTTTGTAACTCATCTAAATGATTTAAAGATAGTACATAATAAATACTCCAAAATTTCCCTGCTCAAGAGTCTTTGGAATCTACCCAAGATCCAAGTAGAGCTATGAATTCATTCACAATATCAACAGTTGAAAATTTTGAGCTATATATCCTCCAATAGTAATTTCTTGGAGTTTAACATCACTAGTCCAATTTCTATTCTTAGCCTAAAATATTCTATGCTCAAATTTGTATTTGTGAAATATTCCATGGTTAAAGAAAACAACCCTGGATAGATACCATCATCACCCATGATAAGATTCAGTGCAAATCATTCCATAAAGAACTACATGTTATGTTTTAGTGCAAATCATGGCCAATACAATCCACAACAGAGGTATAATGACGGGATTGTTCTAATTTTCCAAAATCTAGACTTTAACAACCAAATGTACACTGGTAGATCCTTCCATCTCCAATTCTTGAAAAGTGGAGTAGGTGAATCAACCTACTGTATTGCTACTTCTAAGAGTTTAGGAATTGCCTTCTAAATCCTGATCACTTTGGCCTTTTGGAATTACCTATTCTTTGTATTTATTAGGCAGTAATTTTTATACCATTTTAAAAATATTTATAACAACTCACATATATTGCATCATGATAAAAGATGGTCACCCTTGATTGTTCCTCTTTATTACATATTTTCTCATTTATCCAACATGTATAGTCATCTAGGGGAAATCACTAATGTTAATAAGACGATGCCTCGTATTAAATGTTTTCACCACCTTTTATTTAAAAATTGACACCATTCATATAATGAAGGATTCTATTAGTTGTATTCATCACATCTTGTTTTTTTCTCAAAGCTACTAGCATGGAATCAACTACCTTTATTTAATATTGTCTTTTCATTAAAAATGTACCTCCTTGTGTATTGTGTAACCTTTCAATTCAAGATTGTAGCCAATCACACCAAATTGTAGTGTAATATAATCATTCCAGTAGAATCAACATTGAATTAGGTTGAATGTATGCAGCCACCATAATACTCTCCTTAGGATATTTCAGAGTGTATCTTACTTCATTCAATTCTATTGATCATAGTGCAAATCACCAATCAATGAGATTCATCATCCTATTCAGACTATACTCATTTTCTCAGACATTTATGTTTGTAGATAGAAACTGAAAATAAATGTGTAGGATCCTTGTCCTAGCTAGAAAATCCACATCATCAAATGTGTGAGAAAGGTGAAATTTAAAAGATGAAACCCTAGTTGACTAGTCAACCATTAAAGTAATTAAACGATAATCAAGATTAACAAGTAGATATCAATGCCATTAATTAGAATAAAAGATAAACAATATTACTTATAAATTAAGGAATTAGAATGCCAATTCAATGATGTTGATCTACACGTCATACATCCATGACATGACAATAAAATCCATATGTTTGATTGTACAATATACAATTGGATTCAACTGTACATTATTACACCCCATCAAAATGATTGATTACATCAATAACATCATATAAGATGATTTTATACATTACATCACATGAAGATTTTTTAAAACTAGTTTCCTCAAACATGTGTCTATCAAAAAGTCCTAGTCTCCATAGCCATCAGACATCATCCATCCACTATCTGAGACGAGAGTGTCAATGATAGTTTTAAATTATCCTTGAATGAAATGATACAAAACAAATGCATTTTTTTTGCTTCAAACTAATACCTCGAGGAATGCATGCAATTCAAACCAAGGTCTTATTGTATGCCCAAAATTATTTTCTAAGATCTTCAAACATTTTTAGTTATAAACAGTGAGTAGTCTATTGCTCAAGTGATTAAAACATAATAGGTTATATAATCATTGGCAACATTTCTTGAATATACAATATTATCCATAGTGCAAATTAACCTAAGTTTCATTCCTTCTCTTCTATATACACCAAGTCAGGTCACCCATTGAACCCATAGAATAGAGGCAATGTAATTATTGATTTGTTCTTGATTGAAAAACATGAGACTATACACAACTGTGTACACACTCATCCACCTAAATAAACAGTTGGAAATTAGATCAGTTACCTAACATTGAGTTTTTGTAATGATTCCTTGTCAAGTTAAAATGAGATCAATGAGAGAGTAAGTATTTTGAGTCTCTATTATGTGCTTCAATTTAATTATTTTATTTTCTACAAAATGTAAAAGATTATCAATTGTAGTTCTTCGTGCATAAGATTACTTACTTTTGGTATTACATCTTGTGAAGACAAAATCTGTAATAAGATTGATGTAAAAACTAATTACTTTCTAGATCTTAACTGATGTATGGGAAATTTGAACATTGACATTATGTGTTTTTAACTCTATTGCTTGCTTACTCATGTTACAACATATATGTATGAACAATTATGTTTATGTATTGATTATAACAAAGTTTGGATTAAATTATGAATGTATGTTATATCACTATTTTCCTTGGCTAAGATGTGCTCTAGAACTAATCCTAGAAGCTTGAAATGATGCATATGAACATCAACATTTCAAAATAAAAGTATCATCTCTTATCTTAGTTCAATTTATTTCCCAACACTAGAACATTGAGAGAATGCTTTGTTATTTTTCATATGAATTGATGGTGCATAATTGAAAATTGTTCAATTGAAAGTTATTACTGAACATGGATTCTCTTTTTCCATTTGAATGAGTTCATTTAGTCTACCTTATGGTTTGGTGTAACATGAAATTTTGGGAGGCATAGAAATGGATACAGTATGTTTTGTTTCTTTCTATCTGCCAGTTCTGATTAGAAATGGATACAATGTGATTTGTTTCTTTCTATCATTTAAATCTAGATCTTAAAGTGCTTCGACCAAAGCCATTTATTTTACTGCATATGTGTAGATATGTTGCTGTTTTATTTTCCCTGCCACATTCCATGATTAGGCTACTTAGACATATGTGGAAAGTAGTATGTTTCATGGCTGCACTAGGTCCATCCAATCCTCTTATTTTGAGTTGCTAGGATTCTCATACCAGAGTTAGGGCGCTCTTCACATCAAGAAGGACATTAGGGGAGTTAAACACTCCATGGTTGGCATGGTAAATCATTTGGGCCACACTCCTGTCTCATTTAGTGGATGAACAATGTACGATGGCTGTGGAGACTGGGACTTGCAGATAGACACATGTTTGAGGAAACTTGTTTTAAAAAATCTTCATGTGATGTAATGTGTAAGGTCATCTTCTATGATGTCATTGATGTAATTAATCATTTTGATGGGATACAATTATGTATTGTTGCATCCATTTGTATATTGTGCAATCAAACATATAGATTTTATTGTTATATCATAGATGTATGATGTGTAGGTCAACATCATTGAATTGACATTTTACTTGTTTAATTAATAAGTAATATTGTTTACCTTTAATTTTAATTAATGACATGGATGACTACTTGTTAATCTTGATTATGGTTTAATTTATTGAGTGGTTGAATAGTCATTATTGTTTCATCTTTTGATTTCTACATTTGTTGTATATTTGATGATGCAACTTTTCTTAGTAGGACAAAGATCTTAAAAATTGTTGTAACAATAATGATAACATGGAAATGACTTATGTAGTTCTTCAACTTGCTTCTCATGATAACTTTATTTTTCATCGTAAATATCCTTTTCTGAAACTATTTCTTTCACTACATCAATGCCTCTTCATTAGATTCCTTGTTGCTGGTAATTGAAGGATTCTAGTCAAAGTTAATTCCAGTTAATTAACATCTTCATCAGTTAGAGGATTTCGTAACAAGGAAGACCCAAAATGTATAAGATACTTGGTAAAAAAATTGCACATATTATATGTTACCTCATGGAAAATATCATATCCTCTCTCCCAGGCTATTCCTTGACGGCTTAAACATCACACACTAAGGCTTCATTCCTAGGCTAAAAGTGTTAGTCAAAGTTGACTTATTTTTTCAAGCTTAATTTTTCCATATTAGTGTGTGATGATTAGGGGTGTCTGACTATTCCCACCTTAACATCCTTTGGATGACAATATTAGGGATATTGCCTCTCAAAAGTCACCACTTACTTTACATTCAAATGATCATTCTCAAAATAAGGATTTTGAGTTGGACACATGTAATGATATGTGGGATCCAAGTTGCAAACTGTCGATCCCAAAATGGAAATCATTGTTTCACTGATTTCTATTAATTGAGGAATACCTCTTCTCATTTCTTGTTATAATAAATCACGTTCATCCACCCCATTCTTTGTAATTCTCTTTCAAAGTTTGTAGTTATCTTTTGATACATTGTGAAAAAGTCAAAATTGCATGGAGTGAGAGGATGTAAGACCAAAATTATCCCTATGAATCCACTCATGCTTGTGTTTAATTTTCAGTGGTATAGGATAATTCTTTACTACTATCCTATTTGTTGGTATGTTTTCCATTGCACCAAAAGCTCCAGCTATCAATGAGCGCCACAAACACCAGACTTAACCAGATCCACAAAAGGCAGTTAAGCCATGTCGTGAACCCCAAAGGAGGTGTTGACCACCAAGTCAACAATCTCCCTTCAACACCAATTGAGGATTCCATATCAATGGAATAAAGGAGACCTCTCGAGATTCAAACTCGTGACTCAAGGTTCTGATACCAATTTTTGGTATGCTAAGGCTCGAGCTATCAATGAATCTCACAAACACTAGACTTACCCAGATCCACGAGAGGCAGTGAAGCCATGTCGTGAACCCCATAGGAGGTGCTGACCACCAAGTCAACACTGTTACCATTCTACCACTAATTGGACTCCTTTCCATTACTGGATAATAATATCTTATCTTACCTTGTTTCCTTACTATATAGAATTAAAAAGATCCCTAAGATTGTCTGCTCTAATACCATGTTAAAGAATTTAGGATAAGATATCATACTACTTTATTTATTTATTTACTTCTTTATCCAAATATAGTGAATATACTTCTAGTTGAAATCTCTTGATGATGAATTTGATTTAATAATATTTGAAGGTTGTATATAATTCTTCAGACAATGGATTTGTAAGTATGCTCAAGCCCTTCTGCAATGTGATATGCAAATATCAATGGCACTACTACAAGGTAATGGTAATCAATGTAATTTCAATATAACAGTTAGAGTTCACAAAGTGCAATAGTGTGTTGAAAATCTGTGTGTTCCAATCAATGATTTCAAGTTATATATATATATATATATATATATATATATATATATATATATGCAAGGAGCCACGTTCCACAATAACAAACACACTATTAATGGTGCCCAAATGGGAGGATATCTACATTCATTTTATTTTTATAGGTAATGGGTCAAAGTCTAAATTTATTATCATTTATTGTAATTAATTACTTTTATGTGTTAAGTTCAAGTAGACTATAACCCAAAACCTCCCACATGAGAAGCTCACACATTACCATTGTGTTGTAGACTCTTGCTTGCTTTGTGACTCCTATTTATTTTATGTAGAGGTGTAAAGAGTTATGTATGGAAAATAATTACTTATAAATATTTAATTTATGTAGACATTTTTCATTATTTATCATAATTAATTAAAATACTATCTTCTAAGTTTAGTTTAGGATTAAGATTATCTTTAGATTAGGATTTATGTTTGGTTAAAATTAAGATTTTTATTGCAAGATCACACTTCAATTAGAGTTAGATTAATATCACACTAAAGAAGTGTTAAAATTTATATTATTTAAACTTAGTTATCATAATAAGTATGTTATTTTTGTTCAAAACCATTATCAATTTTTTTTACCATTTCTTTGTTCAAAATAAATAATAAACAATAAAATATTTTTTATATATTGACAATATATATTTTTTCTTTTTTTCCAATACTATTATTTACATTTTTTACAATAGTTGAATCATCTTACTATTTTATTTTCATATAAACAACAATTGAGATGAAATTTTTCTTTGTGTGAAACCTTGATAAAACTAAGTTTTTATTATAAAATAATAATAGTTGTAGTTTCATTATAATAAATTTATTTTTTCTAATTTTAAATTTTGTTTATTAAAATTTAATAAGATATTTTTTTGTTTGGTTATTATTTTTTGTTATAAACAACTCAAGTTCTTTTGTCTTATTGTATAAAGAACCCTTGATTATATGACATTTGTGTTTGTGCACTATTTTTTTCTTAGTTCTAGGTTTCTTTCATGAAATGATATCCTGTCCACATAATTGGTTATATAGAACCATACATGTTCATACAATTGAAAATACACCAAACATCTAGAAACTAAAGAATTTCAAAATTTCACTCATGAATAGAAGAAGCTATGCACTACAATACTAGAAACATAGAGAAAGATCATAGTTTGCAAGGTACCTTCTCAATTAGTGCTACCATGGAGCACATAAATCAAATCATGAGCACAGATTTGATTTCACATTATAAGTATGATTTTTTTTGCTTATAGATATATTCTTGTCATTGATTCTTTTTCCTTGTTAGTCACTATGCTTTGATCATTGAAAAAATCTATCTTCCATTTAAGACAAAAGACATGGGAGCTACCAAAGCTCTTATTTTTGTTATGAAATTTATTATATTATATTTTATGATAAAAATATTAATCTTTTTGCATTTTTTGATATTCTTTTGGTTCTTTTGAAGATATTTCAGAATTTTTATACATAAGCTAAAATAATAATTAATCAAAAAATATGTTTTGAAAAAGGTAGTAGTTTTTGTATTTATATATAAGAAATGAAAACATTTATTTAGTATTTTTTCTATTGAATACAATATTGAAACTAATAAGGAATATTAATGCACTAATTTACAAGCACAAAATACAAACTGGAGAGCCTCTTGAACTGTGGAGGAATTTATAGATAGAGTGCCAAATATAATATACAACTCACATAAGCCCGTTCATGGGTGTATTGGGGCTAATCCAATCTCAAAAAGGGAGAAGGCATTATGGATACCTCCAAAGGAGGAATGGATCAAAATTAGTTTTGATGGGGCTGCAAGGGGCAACCCAGGTTTATTAGGGCGCGAATGTGTGGCAAGAGATCATAAAGGCAATACAATTGCATTTACAACAAAAATATTGCCGGATGCTACAAATAATATTGCATAATGTTTAGCTGCCAAGGAAGCTTTGGGGTTAGGAGTAAAAATTAGATGTCAACGTATACATTTGGAAGGTGGCTTAGAAATCATTATCAATGGCATCAAGAAAGGAAAGATGGAAGCGTGGCATTTGGATCACATCAAATCAAGGAGTCACTACTGGACTTCAAGGATTTTAAAGTTTCACACTGCTATAGGGAAGTGAATAAAGTGGTAGATTGACTAGCCAACTTAGGTTCCAATTCAACATTAAGTCCTCAATATGTAATTTGTGAGGACTTCCATCAACTTTAAGAGTAAATAAAGAGAGGAAATTTGATGACTATTAGTGTAAATAATCCACTTATGGTACCCCAATTTGAAGTCTGAAGCATTATGATTTAGACTCATGAGGAAATTAATCATCCTAGGGTAAGTATAATTGTCTATGATACCAATGCATCCCTTGTGCGTGTCAAAGAAGTGTTTGATTGTCTTTGGTACATTTTCCAGAGAGTTCTAAGGATGTTAAATTTAGGCAAAAGTTAGGGAAAGGTCATTGTTTTTCTCCGAGACAAAAATGGAGGTGAATTTTGCTCTTGGTTCGAATTCACAAATATAGAATTATGAAAGTAAAATTTCTCTACGGTGCCTAAAAAACATTTTCATTATTGAGGACCTACGCTTTATGAAGGGTGTTCAACAACTATTTGGGCTAAAGTATTTGGATGATTTCTGGAAGAGCAGGTCCAATCTAGATGTGGCCTCTCTGTTTGTAGCTCTTTATTTTATGGTGGGGGGATCAAAAGATGAGGTTCGACAGGTGGTAGCTACAAGTGTCGATAGGCAATGGCTTTTAGGATTGGACAAAATTATTGAACAAGTTGTTCTAGGGGTGGGAATTTAAATGGGTACATAACTTTGGTGATTGATTGGCGGAGGGGATTCTTTTATCCAACCATTGGTGCTATGGTTGTCTTCAAATCCTTAGGGAGTGCATATCCCTAAAGCTTTCAAGGGATGGAAATTGATCATGGCTTACATAGCTAAGAATATTTGCGTGCCAAAGGAGGAGGGGTGCGTTCTATGAAGGCTATGGTGAGGAAGAGCACTTTGGCCCCTGGCCAAAAAATTTGACATCAGATTGTGAAGAAATCTTCACTGAATGAGGGGGCATCAACTATAGAGGGAATGTGGGTTGATGCTTTCTTGCTGCCAAAGGAGGGAAAAGGTAGGGGAAAGTGTCGCAAGATGGGGCAGGGATTATCGATGGAGGATGATCATACAACCCCAACATTTACTCAAGAGGAATCGACAAACTATTCAAGGTGTAGCTGACAATGGAGGTGGTGACACTTTTCTTGTGTTAAAGTTTGGATAATGTATGAGTGGGTGTTTCCACTTTTAGAGTGTTAATACTCTGTTTTGTGTTATATGTACCTAATGGTATATGTAAGGGTAAGGGTAGCTTAAAATTTAAGGCTTGATGCCATACCGATATAATGTACTCTCTTTATCAATATCAATACAAACAAATATTACCAATAAAAAAAAAATACAACTCACATAATAAGAGTTAAGAACATAGTTTATAAATGAAAAAAAGTAGGATTATTAGTTAGATTTAAAGCTCATTTCTCCCTCGGTCCACCCATGTGGTCCAATCATTGGGACCTTCCATCCATTTTATTATCTTATCATTTTGTATAAATGCATTGTAGGGATGTGCACTAAGAGGTGCTTTTTGTTGTGGACCTACTATACATGGAATAATAGTGATGGGTAATGCTTGAACTTGTGCTTCTTTCATCTATTGTCTTATTTTCTCCTTGTTATCATTCGACTCCCTTAAGACATAGTTCATTGCTTGTTCAAATAGTATTTTTTTAGGTTTGCAACTTGGTAGTGGTGTATCTATATGTAACTTCCTTCCTAAGCATTTTGGTTGTTCCATATTTGATTAGGTCTACAAACTTTTTCCTTGAATCTTCAAAATAATTATAACCTACATGGAAAGATTGTGTATTATGAGCCTCTTCATAGGCTCAGTAAGATGTCTTGGTTCATCATTTAAAGACTTCAATCATTTCTTAACTTCCAAATAACCCATAAGATATTAATCGATAAAACATACCAAAATAAACTATTGTTTTTTTTAAAGCTCAAGATTCTCTCAGATAGAATATGCAACAAACAAGAGTTAAAGTGCAATTGAAAGACAAAAAGAATTGATACTTCTTTAGCGGTAGAATAATCAAAGAAAATACAGTGAATGGTTTCTAGACATTTGTAGGAAGAATAGTTATTATAGTGCCCAACAAGCATCTTGATAGGAAATCTATGTAGGAAGATCACCACAAAAAATATACTCTTTTAGGTTTAATGGGTCTATGTCAAAATTTGTGTAGATGTTTGGTCCAAACACAAGGTTATAGGTTGAGATTCCAGAAGGAGTTAAGGTGATTAATAATGTCTTGTGAGTTAGTGAGGAATTTGTAAATAAGCTTGACTTTGGTTTTGAAAAAAGTGGTGTCATCTTTCCATTTGAGAAGGGAGATTCTATTTGCCTTGGTTTCCAACTATCTCAACAAAGTCAAAGTATTACATACTTCTTTGATCATGGTGTAAGTTATCCCTTGTGAACCAAGTAGATCATATTACATTCCTTCATTCCTCCTAGCTAATGAGGTTTCTGTCTTTTATAATATCTTCAAGATATCTAATTTCCTTATTGGTCAAACTCCTAGTTGAGCATCCCTAGATAACAACAAGAGATTTTCCATTATGTGGAAGGTTCCACCAAATAGAATTCTCTCCAAAAATTGAAATTTGTTTATTAATAATGTTGTTATTAGTGATCAAATACCTAAAATTCTCCCAATACTTCCAAATGGATTTGAAAATATTAGATCCTGGTACATTAATACCAAATTTACCAAAGAACAAGTCAATGTTAGGAAGCCCCTTATAAGATGCAACTTTAGTAGAGTTTTCCATACTTATATTATTTAATATGCACCTTCCATAACTCCTCACCTATAGTGGTCTTGGAAATCAATTTCATAGCCAAGGCGATTCCTTGAATTCTAAGGTCTTTTATTCCCAAGCCTCCTTGTTCCCTAAACATTGAGCATGAATAATGTCTGACCAAATGTTTCTTATATATATTCCTTTCCTATATGACCAAAAAAGTTCTTGATTTTCTTTTCAATATAATTAAATTGAGTCTGGCTAAAGATGTAACGCCCCGCCAAGGGATCCAAAAGAATTAACCTAAAGTTTCACTAAGTTTGCTAAACATTTTTTTTTTTTTTTTAAAGTAAGAAAGTATAACATACACATCAAACACATAGTAGCGGAAGCAATAACATGTAATCATCAACAAACATACATTGTAAGTTACATTTCTTAAAGATCCCAAGACGTTGAGTCACGTTTAAAATTTAATTAATTCTAAGTCTAACAACTATCACATACATATGAAAGAATAATCAGAAAGTCCCATGTCCATAATATACATTTGTTCCGAATGCCTCTCGGAAAATTAATTCGGAATGCCCAATCATCCACTGTACAAGTCACAGGGTATGAAAGGCTTAAAAGAATATACATATGTAAAGATCAAGATAGAACATCCTCAAATCCATGATACAAAGTACAATAAAAAATATATGAAACTATTCACCATACATGATACATCCATACATCCATACATCCATAATGATAAAACATCTATCATAAAATCTAACCATCCATCATAATAATCCAAGAACATAGTGAAGGTAAATGCCAATCACGAAAAACTCCAGCCACGGTGACCACGGAACAGATCTCAATGGTAAGAGTAAAAGCACTACCACCCGACCGCGTGGAACCTAAATGGTCCACTCCCACCGTGCTGAGGAGATAGTCTGAAGTCCCAAATAGGATAACAAAACCTATAATCATAAGTACTTTCTAAGTCCAAGAAATCCTATAAGTATGCTAACTCAAGGGTTCCTAAAAAGATCGACATCTAAATCCCAGAGGTACCACAAGACACGTAGGAAACCTAATATGCAAGCGGGAAAGTGTCATCGCAAAAGTCATGTAGAAGTTACCCGAGCAATCCCTTAGGAATCCTGGGTCCCTACTGATCCTGCGGCCACTAGTATCCTCTCGTACTGACGAGGCATACTATGGAGTGCAAGGTCATAACCAAGCGTTCTCTCTACCCCATCCTAGTCTGTACTAGCACTCAAGGCATGGGAGAGAACATACAATTATCTTGTTAGGTTCATTTTCTCTCATTTAGTGTAAATGTTTTCACTTATTAAAAATGACTTACAATGGGTTTCTCAAGGCAGCCTCTTAGGGCTCCGACCCCCATTGCAAGCCACTTCCCGACTCTACACATAGATAACCTACCCTAGGCTCATGAAATCATAAATCAAAGAATCATAATAAAACCACCTCAGTCCTATACAAGTAACTGAAAAACATCATAAAAGATAATCCACAAAATTACATTAGTTCTTCATGAGCAACAGATAATATCAATTAGTAATCAAATGATCATGACAGATCTCTATCAGCAACTGAAGGCATCAATGATAAGTCACAAAAACCAATGGTTCTCCAATGAGCAACTAGAAAGTATCCCAATAGTAAATTACAATACTGATCGAAGACTCCAAAAATGGTCAAGTCAACACACGACATCATCAAGAACATAACAAACTCTTCAGTCCTTTCAAGCGACCAAAAAGCAATCCAAGTATAACTGATCGAGACTCAAAAATGGTTATCAAATATAACTGATTGAGACTCGAAAATGGTTAAGTCAGGTATCTCAAACACATACACCTCAACTTCACACAAGGAAACCAGAAAGCAATAACAAACAGTAAATACATCCATCATAGAGCATACAATCACATTATCTTGGTTGGTTTGAAAAGATCGAGAAGAAATCATCATAACATCACATTCACAAACCCGGGCCTCTGGTAACAACCTAAACTGGTTAATACTAGAACATCCCAAAACACGGATAGTATAACAAAACAATATAATATGATTCAGTTCATAGTTCGGGTTTGTTTCCATAATACACCCTAAGGTTTTAAGTTTGAAATTCTCAGTTTGAGTTTCAACGAACGTTTTTTTTTAATGTAAAGATTTTTTTTATTTTTTATTTTTTATTATTTTTTATATATAAATTAATAATAATATATATATAAAATTAAAAAGAATTAATTAAAATAAATTTTATTATTAATATCTATTAAAAATTTAAATTATTAAACATTGTTGAAAATAAAATAAAAATAAACATTTATAAAAAAAATCCCCCAATGAAGAGCCGTGCGGCCCTGTCACAGGGTACCGCCGGCTTTAAAAAGTCGTGCGACCCTGTCACAGGGTACCGTCGGCTATTGAGAGCCGTGCGGCCCTGTCACAGGGTACCGCCGGCTATTGAGAGCCGTGCGGCCCTGTCATAGGGTACCGCCAGCTTTTAAAAAGTCGCGCGGTCCCCTGCTGACGCAGGTCACCGCCGACGATTCACAATGCTGGGGGGGGGAAAGGTAAGACCCCTCCCCATTTTATATATATATATATATATATTTTAATACAATTTGTTTATAATAAAATTTTTTATTGATAAACCAATTTAATTTTATATATATATATATATATATATATATATATATAAATTTATAAAGTTATTAAAATAATTTCTTTATTATATATATATATATATATATATATATAAATATATGTATTGAAAAATTGATTCTTTCTTTATATTGATATAGAAAATATAGTCAATCATACGAACATTTAAATTTAAAATTTCAGTCTAAGATACAACCCTTCTCATTTAAATTTTGTATACAGAAGTTTATAGACAAGCATCTGATAAAATCTAATATCGTAATGTTTAAACGTTCATCATAGAGAATTCAGATTTACAAACCCTAGACACGAAGAAGACAGGAAAGGATAATTTGCGTATTTAATCGATAATAAAAAACACAAGACCCTACCTGATCCTGATGCTATTATGAAATCCTCAGGAACTGTAAGAGAATTCGCTCCTCTCAATAACCTTCTTCCCAAAATCTTTCTTTTGGTATTCACTTTTTGAAAAATCGCTTCCAAAAGTTGTCTCTCCCCAAAAATTCCCGTCCAACTTCGTATATCACAAAAATGAACCCCCAAAGTTGTGATAAGCAATTTCTCCTCAATTCGGGGCACTAATTGTGCGTTTACCCGAGAAGACTCTTTGCACAACTCAGTTAACTCCAAATTAACCTTTATTATCTTTTCTTATCTTTTTGCATTCAACTTTCATGCACATTAAGTTGAATTATTAAATAACTTTATTTAAAATTCCACTTGACTTCTATTCTTAATTAATTTATTACTTTAATCTTATGTGCACTTTTAAGAAATTAAAATAACATTATTAATTTCTATAATTTAATCTTTTAATTTATTTCTCATATTTAAACTCATGCTTAGATCATGCGATCTAGAATTCTTAATAATTTAATATCTTTCAACTTTTAATTTATTTTAGAACTTAATTGATAACATATTTAATCAATTTAAATAACAATAATATTTAGCATTTATTTAAAAATGAACTCCAAATATATTATTATTAAATTAAATAAATATTACTCCGTTCTAAATTCATCTTTGAACTTTAATCTCCAAATTTAATTCTTTTATTTAATTAATTAATTAATTAAATATAAAGATATCATAATAATTCTCTATTAAATTAAATCATTAATTAATCTTTTTAATTAGACTTAATTAATAGAAAATACACCAAGGACTCATAAAGCAACATACAAAAACCCATCATAGAAAAATACATACCAAATCAAACAAAAGGGTTATAATCACGAAATTACATCATTTGATGCATTCGGAGGGTACTTAACTCAGATACTTGTCCTAATTATCAATTAGGACAATTGGCTAAAGGGTTTAGGATTTGGACTTAAGAGTTTATCTCCCCTCTCTTACCATTGAGATAGTGCGATAGGGTACGCTCATCCTGACAACTCAGGAAAGTCGATACCCGGTACCTGCAACCTGCATAAAATCCATGCATGTACAAACACAATATTCTAAGCTAAATAGACAATGGTAGGAAGTGGTGCATCGTGTAGATCCCGACTAGCAGGTGACTACGACTCCCTTCCTTAACCATATCAAAAACACCATACATAAATAAAACAACATGCACACCATACACATGCAGTATGGGGTAAGTATCCATAAGAAGCACATGGAATAATAAACCATCTAACTAATCATCATCGATATCTGAAACCATTGAATAATCATCATACATGCATGAAATATAGAGTACCAAGTAATCTCATCATATAATAAACTGAGTGTAAACATCATCTGATAATCTCTAAAATAATAATACTAATCATCAAACATAAATTGGCCTAAAAGAGTTTGGCAATGATATCAGAAATGTAGCTCGAAAATGTAAACTAGGGGCAGGCACTACAAAAGAGTTAGCATAAACATAGTAATTTGAGTATGAGGAGAGAACTTTTTATATTTTGCATCTTGTCATCAAAAGACAAGTATCAGGAGTCCATTTTATCATTTTTCTTGATGCACTCTCACATCTCTTTCAAGTTTAGATCAATAGAAAAGGGGATGCCAAGGTAAATGACTAAATGGTTGGGTCCACTCTGTGAAAGAGAGATTATTTTACATCATTTTGGGGGAGATCATTTCATACAAGCATTATGGGATTTAGAAGGGACACCTTACTCCCTTAAGCAACAAAAAAATGTCAAGCTTATACACGAGATTAGTCACATTGTCATCCACTAGTTCTATCAATTTTTTTTTGTATCGTAAAAAAAGTAGACATTAGTTTACTCTTCTCCATTGGGAACAATTATATTGTTGACCTTAGGTGAGAGGGAAATATCCTTAATAGATAGAAGAGTGCATTAAAAATAATGATAAAGAGTGTTGGTGAAAAGATATAACCTTGCTAATGGAATTAGAGATCTCATAGGGGTAGATCTTAACCCCCCAACCTTAACCTAAGAACATGCTCTAGACATCAAATTTTGGATCACATGGAAGAATAATTTGGGAATCTAAGACAATCAAGCATGATATTAATAAATCTCCACTCAATCCGATCATATGCCTTTTCATAATCTAGCAACAACATGCAGACTTGTTGGATCAAGTCTTTGTCCCAATCAAAATCCTCTCAATAGGTTATAAATCCTTGAGGATGTACCTTCCCTTCAAAAATAATCTTTTTGTGTGATTGATGATTTGATGTAAAAAAAGCTAGCCTCAGGGTAATTATCTTAGTGAGGATTTTACAGGGTAAAAGCATAGATCTGTGTCACCGTTTGTGATACAAAAACCTGTTTTGGTCAAATCTCATTTCTCTATCAAAACTCAATTTTTAAAAAAAACTAAAAATACCGTTTTAAAGATTTCAAATTCAATATCATCATTATATAAATTTTTGAGTGTTTTGATTAGTTATAATATGTTATAATCTAAAAATATTATAAGTCGATATTTTAACATTTCAGAAGATGTTGTCTCAAAAAATGAAAAAAAATAGTAAATCATATCAAAAAAAAAAATAAAATAAAATTTATCACTAGAGGAGAGAATCCTCTTCATGAATATGTAATTTTTTTTCAAGAAGGTATAGATTTGATAGGGAAGTTTTGATGGGAGGAAAAAACTGTTGGATTCTGACAAGGTTGAACTTGAGTACTTATAACAAAGAAAATATACATCAAAAAAAATTATTTCTTTTTTTGTGCACTAGCTATACATGTCATCTATAAAATATTTTCAAATCATAACAAAAAAAGATGATTTGCACATACTTGTTTGACGGGAACTACATCCTATATTTTTTATAGTTAAAAAGGGGACTTCAAAATAAAATAAAATGAATAAATTCTTAGTCAAAAAAATAATAAAAGTTATAGTCATAAAATTCATACAATTCTACACATTTCATCAGTTTACATCATCTTCATATTTTAAACGCAAATACTATTTTTTTTGTCATTAATGTTGAACTGTCACATTCTGCTATCACTTTTCTTTATAAAAGGTGACACAGGTTTGTGCTTTTACCTTATATGACACATTGAGAAGGGTAATAGGCCTCCAATTTTTTGTCAAAGTCATATACCATTCTTTTGGTATGATCTTAGTAAGGAAAGAGTTGATGTATGAGCCTAAGGAGCCTTTCTTAGTTTCCTTTGAGTGTACATAAATTTAAGCTTATCATCAATGCATCCTAGGTTTTTTTTGTACAACTAAAATAGTATGCCGTTTAGCCTAGGGGATTTTTTATATTTCATTCTCTATATAAAAGTCTTAATCCCTATCATAGATATTGGTCTATCAAGTAATTTTGCATCCTCTACCAAGAAACTTATAGCCATAATATTACTTATTTAGATTCTAGTGCCCTCTATCTTTTGAAAATAAAAGTCAACACCTTACAACTTGGTGGGGGGTGAATCAATTCTGAATAATGATTAAGAATTTCAATCTGACAAATATTATCGCCAACTAAAAAGATAAAAGTGCACAATAACAAGCAAACCAACACTATATACAATGCATTTTTTCCAAGAGGAAAAACCCTTGATCAAAGGGAATACCCTTAGTGGGGATGATACCCAATAAACATTGTACTAATATATAAACTCTCTATTAAAGGATTTGACTATGTTAGGAGTTAATTATACCACATTTAGTACAATTTTCATTGTTAAAGGATTGATCCCATTAAAGGACTTAAACCCCTATGAAAAGATTCATAACCCTGTTAGGAGTTGATGAGAATAAAAGACTCACTACATGAGTGCACTTCCAAAAGGATCAAAGTTAAACCAGCTTTAGTATAACAAATCCAATAAGCTTGAACTAGCCAAACAACAATACACTTATCTTTACAAATATTTTTAAGTCCACTAGGAATGATATATTCCACATTCATCTTTTCAAAGCTTCTAAAAATATTTCAACTCTACTTTGATATTCCAATATCAAGGATCACATACATAATTATTCCATACCATTCCATATACACATTGAAAATGAAGGAAATAACTTCCTTTATACCAATTACAAATAAGTAATTAGGCCAACCTGTTAAGACTTCCCAATGCACAAATAAATAAATAGGACCACACTAAGGCATACATGCCTTATTAAGTTCAATTATAAAATCATTACAAATTTTAACCCACACAAGTTAGAATCCATAATGAACTTTTTCCAATAAAGATCAACTCACTATATCATCCAGTGAGCTATAATTATAACATATTGCATGTTACATGCCAACGACCATTCCAACATTATCCAAATGATCCACAATTTCAAATATATGAGCACAAGAGAGTCTTCTAACATATTCTATGCTCACAAATATTAAGTCCAAATTTCTGACAAGTTACATCCAAAATACTACAACTTCCTATGGTATAATTCCTTGCCCACTAGTTTGAAATAGTTTCCTATTTTCATTCTATATAATAGCTTCCTATTTTCATTCTATACGATAGCTTGTAAAATATAGAATCTAAGTGTGCCTGCAAGCAATTGTGTAATGTCCCATTTTTTTTTTGGAGGAATTAATTATAAATTTATTGATTAAAAAATATATATTACAAGGTAAATTTATAAATTAAATAAATAACCTTCTAGAGGTTGCTGGAAGAAGCGAAGAAAAATTAAAAAAAGGGAGGCCGACTTATCAAGGAAAAAATAATAAATAGGCATTGAGGGCTCATTGCCTATCATCTAGATTTATTATTGATTTTTTCTTATGTGCGTTGTGGAGCCTAGGGTTTCTGCAAGTAGTCACAATTGGCCATTGAGAACGAAAACTCTCAATTGGTACACAATTTTGAGGGTGTGAAAGATCACCTAAATTATTGCAGTTGTGGGAAGGATATTTCAGTCCTTTCACTTGTGCTTAATTGCTAATTTGGAGTTTCTAGTGGAGTTGCACTTTCACCATATCATCTTCAGCATTCAGTCTCCACCATTTGATCAATCCAGGCTCTTCATTTCAATCTATAGTTACAACAAGTTCTCAATTGTATACAACCAGTTAGGGTTTCTCTGTAATGTGCTATGTCATAATGTTTTGGTGCTGAAATTTTCCATATCATTTGTAAAAACATTTGGTTTTCATTGAATGAATACATTGGCACTATTATTTCTTTTATTTCAACAATATATTTTAGCAGTGTATTAAATTTAAGATTTTGTTTAGTGGCCTATTGGTACGGGGTCATTACAATTGACATCAATGCTGAAACCTATCATTAATACAACATGTCTACATCCTCAATAATTTCAACAATCTCCCCATACTACCAATAGTCTTCTCTTTTAGAAATGATGGAAACATATTGTGAAAAACCATCAAGCCAAAAAAATTTCTAATTACAAGTTTATGAATATCCTCAACACATACAACTTCCCTGCTTCTGATAAACAAACCTTCCCAGATGAAAAATTTCACATGAATCTCTTCCCCTATAACATCAATGAAAAGGGGTACTGTGATAATGTCAATCATCTAAAATAATGATTTCTCCCTGTATGATAAAAATATTTTACAACTAATCTATTTCCATAAGAAAGATATTTTCATTCTTACCTCTTATCTCAATAGTTGTTTGGATCAAGCCAATCTGCAATGAAAAAGACAAATCAAGTGTCAACACACACTATTAACCAAATTTTATCAAAAGAGCTCATAGATTTTGCTCTGCTAAATGAGATAGCCCCCCTTTGGGAGAAATACCAAGCATCATGTCCAATTGTATGAATTTTCTCTAATACAAATTATTGATAAGAAAACTCTAAAACTCACAATTGAGAGTCATGCTCACATACTCTAGACTATTAATCACTGTCAGTACTATACTGATCAATAGCCCACAACATACAAAATTAGAGTCTATCTACAATCACATAACATATGTTGACATCAATGACATACTTGACATCAATACAACATGTCTACCACCCCAACATTCTCAAAAATCTCCTTAAATCCCAACATCATTTCCCTTCAGTATATTTTTGTTGTAAAAAGTTTGGCATAGAAAGAAGCAATAATATTCAAAGTGTTTTCATGTGACCTTAGTTCTCTGTGATTCTACGATATAAAATTAATCCTATCCCTATATTCTTTCTGTTTGAGAAATTAAAAAAATTACCTTGACCCTTTGTCTCCATGACACATTCATTTTAATCTAGATCTTGTTTTAGCTACATGGAAATTATTGTTTTGCAATTTTCTAAGTGCACCACTAGACTGGGCCAAGATTTCAACAAATGGATTGAATGGATTATATTTTAAGCATACCTCTTCATCACATAAATTTTTATTTAGTTGAGCTTACAACCTCCTATTGTCCATAACATTCCTTTTTCTCACAAGTTGGAAAATATATTTCCAACTAATAATGTATTGGTTCCATCTTTCTATAGTACTTATGTGTTGCATGATATCCTTTTTAGACCATCTAATGATGTTAACTGCACTTTTTATATCATCATCTCTCAATAAACTAACATTTTGAGAAAATTCATCTCTTCTCTTTACATGTGGGGAATCTTTACCATTTGAAAATTACTTGCAAGGATATGGTGGCAATATGATTATATATAGAGTAAAAACCTTAGCACAAGTGTTGACATTAAGGGAAATTTGTCTATTAGTGACTCAACACTTAGTTGGTTGGTTACATTGATACTGATCTCTACAACTACTACTAAGCTTATCATTCATCCAACAATGTTAACCAAGTGTTTTAGTTGCTACCAAGCTAAACAATTAGATTGCAGTTCATGCCAAGCTTCACAGTGTTTTCTGAGTAGTTGAGACAATTTGCAATATAGCCCAAGTGTAGTAGTGTCTACCAGGCTATCTGATAGAAGTGATGAAGATTCTAGTGTTAACCAAGCTCTGTAGTGTTAAACAAGTTCTATAGTATCTACCAAGCTCGCAATATTAACAAAGTGAATCTAGTGTTGATCGAGTGATGCAGTGTCAACCAAGTAATTCTATATCTAATGAGTTTCTCAATGTTCATTGAGTCACATAGTACTAACCAAATTCAAGCTACACAAAGTGATCAATATGGACCAAGTTTCAACTTCAAGTAAGTGCCAGAGTTTTCTGAGCATTGATAGTGTTTGCCGAGTGTCAGAACATCATCGTGTTTGTCTTCAAAACTCGAGTTACAATAGTTGGGTCAAATTTTTGAATTATGATGAATTTGGTATTGTAACCAACTCCAGTGATTAGTTATTTGGATTGATGTATATGTAACTCATTATATCATATCCAAATGTGAAAATGAGAAGTATATGAGTGCGAATTGAAGAAGGCTACAAGCAGTATAGGGGAGAAAATTGATTTATCTATGACAACAAAGTGATCATTGCAATTCAACAAATCTCATTAAGAAAATCAAAGTTGTAGATTAGAGATCAACCACTGATTCATTCTAACAGGTGCATTAGTTAAATCCTTTAATTGGGTAGACTTAATAGTGTTTTGCTAAATATCCTAGCAGAGTGCGTACCTCATTGTATGTTTGTAAATCCTTTAACAAGGTGGACCTCATAGTCCTTATTGCTCCTAACAGGGAAGATCACCAAAAGTGATCAGATATAAGCCTTAACAAGTTAACTTTATACTGCAGTCCTAAAGTTTGTGAGTATCATCCCCACCCCAGTTTTACTTTCTAATTGGAAGGTTTTTGGGTCACCATATCTTGTGTCAAAGTTTTATGAATGCTTTATTACTTTCATTCTTTCATGCATGAAATTAGATCAAAATAATAAATTAAGAATTAATTGGTGAAGTGAGTTAAGGTTTAATTGGTTCCTAATTCACCCCTCCTCTCTCAATAACCTAGCCTACCTTATATTTCTAACAATTGGTATTAGAGCTATTGGTTCTCAAAGTAGAAGTTTAACAACTTGAGAAAATATCATAGCTAATGGAGGTATACAGGCTTGATAAGGCTTTTTAGAATGAAAAGATGGATCTTGAATTAGCTATTGGACAAATCAAGACAACAAAGGATCAACTCTCTCAATCATTGCAAAGAAGGAAAGATCTTACAGTACAAATGAATGAAAATCTCTTTATTGAAGAAAGAATTTAAGAGTTATGTCCAAAAATAAATTCATATGAAGTTGATGCAACAATAAAAGACCTATTAGAGAAGAATTCCAATCTTCAAGAGGAAGTCAGAAAGCTGAAGAGAGTAGGAAATCCATGTAGTTAGATTATGTGAAGTCATGGAATAAAAATACAAATTCAAAGAAGTGATAGAAGAAAAGGACAATGAATTCAACAACTATCCCTTCAACAAGTAGAATTTATTGATCAAATAAATGATGGAAATCAAGAGCTTATCAATCTAAGGATAGAGAATGAAAGATTGTAGAACGATCTTAGTATTGAAAAGAAAATCAATGAGAGTTTGCTGAAATCTCAAGAAAGCGTGAATCTATTGAATGAGAAAACTCAATATAGATACAAAGGCAAAGTTGGATTAGGATATATAGAAGAAGGTGAATCATCTCAACAAGGAGCTCAAAGGAGAAAAATACCTACTTGTAATGATTGTGGTAAGATAGGTCATACATCAAAAAAATGTTGGAGAAAAGGTAAAGAAATATTCAATGGAAAATATTACAATTGCAATAAGCATGGCCATAGAGAAAATGAATGCACAAAGAAATATAAATTTGAAAGAAAGTTTCACAATTGCAACAAACTAGAACACAAAACTTCAGAGTGTAAGACCAAGAAGTGGAACCCAATAGAAAAAACTGTGAAAGCAACATTTGGATGGGATTACAACACATGGTGTAGATGTTACTACTGTGGTGAGTTTGGGCACATTGGAGAAAACTATGTAAAACATCACATGAGGAAAAGAGACACTACAAAGAGATGTTTTGTTTGTATAGAATCTGGACACCTTGTCCAGAACTGAATAAACATAGGTAGAATAGAAGATTGATAAGTAGGAGATAATTTCCACAACAAGTCAAATTGTGATATTGCTATCTCCTACTTATCAATTAATGAGCTTAAGGGGATTTCTAATGAATGGTTCATAAGGAACAACACTTGGTGAAGGTTTTGCAAATGAGGTTGCAAGATTTGGGTTTAACCATGGAGGAAGCTCCATGGTTAAGCATGCTCAGGCTGGTGTAGTACTGGGATGGGTGACCTCCTGATAAGTCTTGGTGCTTCACCCCTATGAGCATAACCTAGATCCAATGAGTGATAAGTGTTCCATTTATTCTGTTGAATCACTACTCATGAAACATGGGTCAAGGAGTTTGACTCAAAAATCAAATAGTTAAATCCTGATAGTGATACCACAATTTGACTTCATGTGGAAATTATATCCTACTTATCAATTGATGAGCTTAAGGGGCTTTCTAAAGAATGGTTCATAAGGCACAATACTTGGTGAAGGTTTTGTAAATGGGGTTGCAAGCTTTGGGTTTAACCATGGAGAAAAATTCGTAGTTAAGTGCGCTCAAGCTGGAGTAGTACTGGGATGGGTGACCTCCTGGGAAGTCCCAATGCTTCACCCCTATGAGCATCACCTAGATTCAATGAGTGATAAGTGTTCCATTTATTCTCATGAGAGATGGATTCATGTTGAATCATAGTTAAATCCTGACAGCAATATCACATAATAGAAGATGAAAAGAAAGACAAAGCTGACAACATTAGAAAACAAATGAGGCAAAAATGGGTGCATAAATATCTAGAGAATGCAAGCCAAAGTCCTAAAGTTTTTGACACCCAAGTCAATGAGTTGGGTGGCCCAACCATTTTAACTTAGTTCCCTATGGAGATCACGGGAACTGTGATTCATAAGAAATCATCTAACATCAGTTGCAACTAGAAAGTAGAAAGATCCATATCAACATTCAAGATGCACAAGGATCACTGAGTGACAATGGAAATTCAAGACCTTACCAAGTAAGGTCAAGTTGCATATCTTTTTTAGGATGCAGATGTCAAGTTGGTAGTTCCTACTAAGTCAAGAGACCTTACCGAGTTGAAGGTGTCTTCTAAGCATTAAAGATTGAACTGAGTGGATGATAACCTATCATCGAGCGGATATGTGTATGAAGCATTAATGGTGATCATAAAGATTGAAATTCATTAAAAGGAGAAAATTGATTTTATTGCTTCACTGCAAATTTTCAAAGAAAAGAGTTAAGAGAGAATTTAGAGCCTCCAAGTGATTTTAGTAGTTGCCATTGAAGATTCTCCCATATTCAAAACCCTTTTGAATGATGGCTTCTTCAAGAAACAAGGTTAAGAAAGGTTCTAAAATGTTGGTTTATTGAGTGGATTGCAAGGCTCCCACATTCAAATTAAGTCCAACAATTGCAGAGACACTAGACCCCATTGGAGTGCAATAAAAAATTCCACCAAAGGTACTTCTTGTCCATGATATTTTTTCTTTCTATCATTGTTCTATTTAAGAGATTGGAACCCTAGAAATGAATGAGGCATACAACAAACTTTGGGTGGATGGTATTCTGAAACCTAAGCACAAACATTTGGAGACAAAGGGTTTGACACATATTGCATATGTCAAGATAATTTCAAGTAAAGTGGACCCCACTCATTCTAATCCATGTTCATCACATGCAACTATGGTTATATTATCCTATTCTGATAAGCAAGAAGATGATACACAAGATCATTAGATTTCCTATGTTAAACAAAGAAAAGACCACTAAAACCCTAGCTCATTTTGAGTTGGGAATGTAGACTCTTGTCGAATGGGACATAAGAGGCATGCAACTAAGTGATGTGGTAGACATGGAATTGGAGTTTGGCATTCATGTATTAGCTCACAAAATCTAGAGCTCAAGCTTGTTGAACAACATGTCATGTGAAGCAGTTGACTTGACATACAAGGCGGTGAAGAGCAACTTATCCTTTGACCTTGTAGAGCTACTATTGCATCAATTAAGAAAGAATATGGAGAGCATCAGAGTATCAAAGAAGAATCTGTGTAAGTTCAATTCTATCTTGACATGTTTATTTTTCTATGTTTAGAAGTTTTTCCCTTCTAAAGTAATTGTAGTATGGAAGAAAGATACTCTAGTTTTATACCAAATAAATGAATACATAACAGAGATGGCAGAAAAATTTGACAATATTATGGACAAATATTTTGAGACATTTAAGGAGAAAATGTAGAGCAAATTTAGGATACCTAGGGAACTTGTAGAAGAGTATGAGAGGGACGTATGTTTTATGGTTGACTGTGACAAGGTTTACATTCAGGCAGTTAGACCTAGAGTGGCATGGGTTAAGCCTCTAGAATATGAGGTTAAAATTGATGACACTAAATATATTATTGAAGCTCTACTAAATGAGTTTGTGGATCCTAAAGCTACATATTTTGATACTTATGATAACATTAAAGCATTCATAACACTTTTGACACACAATTTTGGTGACCTAGAAACCTTCCAAATAGAAAGTAAAACTAGTGTGGGGATGATACCCACAAGCTTTAGTACTATAGTATAAAGTTGGCCTATTAAAGCTTACAATGATCACTTCTAACAATCTGCCTTGTTGGGAGCAATAAGGACTGCTAGGTCCACCCTGCAAAAGGATTTACAAACATACAATGAAGTATGCACTCAATAAAGAGATTTACACAAGACTCTTATTTCTACCTTGTTTAAAGGATTTGATTGATCCACCTGTTAGGATGAAGCATTAGTTGATCTCTAATCTACAACTTAGTTTGTTGAATGAGATTACTCTAAGTGTACAAATCACATTGCTGTGATAAATAAATCTTTGGTGCTCCTTATACTGTTGTAGCCTTTGTAATTCACTCTCCTTTCTTCTCTGCTTGTTACATCACCTCCATACCATATTTTGGATGTGAAAAAATATATTACATATATACCAATCCAATTACAAAATTAAAAAGTTAGTGATAGTACAAGCTTATTAAAATATTACAAAGTCAGCCAAAGTGTAGAAACTCAGGTTCTGAAGACTGACTTGGTGAGGTTCTGATACTCAACATCCACTATCAATGCTCAACATCATCATGCACTTAGTAGATGTAAAAGCTCAGTCCATACTGATCACTTCCAAGTAGTCTTAAACTCGGTCTGCAATGGTGACTTGAAAAATACTGTGAAACTCAAAATATAAACTGAATCACTCGATTCTCACTGCATAGCTTAATAAATGTTATCACTATGAGCTCAGTATAAACTGAGTCACTTGGTTAACATTGAGTAGCTTGATTAACACTAGAATCGCATCACACAACTGCAAACTTGGTAAGCACTACACTACTCACTTTACACTAGTAAGCTCAACATACACTAAGATGCTTGATTTACACTATTGATCATCACCATAGTAGTAACTACTCGGTGCAAATTGAAATCTGTCCAAAGGAGTCGGTAGCAACTGAAATGCTTAGTTAACATTATTAACTACTTAGTAAATACTTACAATTTGAATAAATGTATGTCACTAATAACAAACATGAATGGAATGAAGACAATCTCCCCCTTTGGCATTAGTGACAAAAACACTAATCAGTCAAAACTGAATTCAAGAATGTTCAAGTACATCTTCATCCATTACCTTATGTCTCCAACTCGGTAGAGTATACTATTTTTGAGATTTTTCAAAATTGGTTTTGTAAGAGATGTATTTTTGTAGATGAATAATATGGTAATGCTCCCCCATACATAATATATAGTATAATTTACATCTTTTCACAATACATCTAAATACATCTTCTCCCCTTTATACAATATACATTTTCTCTACAATCTGCAATTTTCTCCCCCTTTCTCCTTACATCTTCTCCAATCTTCTTTCAATCTTATCTCAATCTTCTCCCTTCTCAATCTTCTCCCCCTTTTTGACATTAATGCCAAAGATTTATGCAATATATATATATATATATATATATATATATATATATATATATATATATATATATATATATATATATATATATATATACAATAATGCCAAAATGTGACAAGAAATCTGAATGTACCTTCAGGAGAAGCACCAAAGTCTTGTCCCAATTTTCTTGCAACACCTTGGATGTGTGCAATGCAACCTGCACTTCTACTAACAATTCTATCATATGGTTTGCAATGGAGAAGTTGTTGTCATGGATGAGCATTTTTACATGTGTAATGTGCTTCTACAGTGCATCCATGTTTGGAAGAATCATGTTCTGAATGTCTATCAGTGTTGATCTTATTCTGGCCTCATCTCTTAGCAATTCTACTTGCAGATTTGTCAAAAATATGATCTTGTTGAAGTGGGCAGAGCTTGAACTTGGGTCAAGTTGCAACTGTTGTGCACTTGGCTTTAAATCCTCATGAATCTTTGACAATTTATCTCTTATTTCCTTAGTGAAGATTGATGTATCACAAAGTTGACCAAAAAGTAAATATACATTGATGCAGGAGGTCTCTAGAGAGCCTAGAGCAATAGACAATTCTACTTGATGAATAGGAATTTGTTGATCAATAAGTTCTAAAAATTTATTCTCAAACTTTTTCTCAGCTTTCTGCAACAATTTGTCTTATCCATCCAAATCTTCAGTATATTTATGGACTGCCTCTGCTAACTGATACAAAATTGGTTCAGAAGTATCAACCTCTATGCCTAGAGCCTTAGCTAGAATATTCTTAGCATCCTCAATTATCTTAAATTCCTTGTTTCTTTCCTCTCTATGTAGAGATTCTAAAAAATAATTTGAATCGAACTTCTAATTCCTTCTGATTGCCGACAATGATCTTCTACATTTTGAATATGATGAAGTTTACACTTATAATTCTAATCTAAGAATTATATATATATATATATCTGTAAATAGATCAGTGTAATATATTGCTGAGAAAATAACCTTAATGGTATAATATATGGAGAACACCATGTAGACACCTAAATCTGATTACATCAATAAGTGATCACATTTAGTCATCTCCTAGGACATGATTGATTAAATATTTATTATTTAATTAATTGATCATCATCCCCTAGTTGATTAATTAATTAAATTAACTTTAGTCCAATTGATAAAATCAAATGATCACCTAAAATCAATTCACCAATTAAATCCCTATTCTTATATTAAATTGAATAAATACTCAAATCTATTCAATTTAATTCCCTTCCAATTTTATTGAATAAATCATTTAATAAAATATCTAAAATCCTAAAAGCCTCCCTAAACCCTATCCTAACCCCTAATTCAACCCATTCACCCATACTAACCTCACTTAGCTACCTAACTAACCCATCCCATCAAAACTAAATCACTTACCCCCTAACCCCCTTTCTAAGCTAATCCTAATCCCACTCCTAAACATGTGCACAACTTTAAGCAAGTGTTAAGACTTGCTAACCCAAGCCAAAGTCAACAAATTCAACCACACCTCTTACATCCTCAAAATATCTCTTACACCTCCCTTAATGACTCTTGCATCCCTCTTACATACTCAACCTCCCTCATTACTCCTTTGACCAACCCATATCCTATCTTCTCACACTCATCCTCCTTGTGAAAAATGTCACCTCTCTATTGGTTCTAAACAAGAACAATCCATGTGCTCTCTTCTCCTTGCATCCTAGCCCTCCCTCACCATCTTATCATCTTTGCATCCTGACCATCCATCTCTCTACCCCTTGGCCTATAAATGGAACCCTCTCCCTTCACAAAATGATCCACCTTTTATGCAAAGTTATAATGCTATTTTGAGAGCTTAGAAACTACCAAAATACCATTATAAAGCTGAAATACCTCCATGACTCCATTGTTGAAACCACTCTTCATGCACACCATCCATCCACTTGAAGCTTGAGCGTAATTGTGAGCACACATATCTACCTATCAGGGATAAATCCATTTCATCATGTGCTATACCATAAGGAGCCTACCATTCTTGGTTTGCTTCCTTTTGTGGTGATAATAATCGGTCCTATCATAAGTGTTTACCATTTTTAGTATTAAGAATACTTTTAATAGATTACTTTTCAGTTTGCAATACTAGATAATAGGTGATACACACCAAACTTCTCTGATGCTGATATAATAAGTAATAATCAACCTTGTGAATGAGATTATCTTTTGATCTTTGATTGTAGGGTATTGGTGCTTAGAAGAGTAGACTTAGTTGTTTCTATGTGTTCTCTAACTGCACCAATAACCCTACTATTAATCTTTACTAAAGGATATGTCCCTCAGAGGGACATATCCCTTCCTAAACTAGCATTAACTAAACTTCCTCTAAGTTGGTGATCTAGGAAGACAAATTTAATAACACCTAACTAACAATGTGTTAGTTTAGTTAAGCATTATAAAGTTTATTAATGAGAAGTCTTCGGCTCCTTTAGGAAGAGATATATATAATTTGATGCCAGTCTAAAGATATATTATGATAAGAAGAGGAAGTACAATCTGTACTATTAGACCTGTAGGTTATCTGGTTAAATATACTTAACACTCCCTCTTAACCTGATAATCCTACAGAGAGATATTATATCTAGCAACACCAATACAAATGAATAAGAAAGAATTAATACTCTATATCTATTTGATTCTTCTTAGTATGTGGTATCATAGAACACATGATACAAAGTCATATTACTAAACCTATGATATGACAAAATTGTTGCTACTAGTGATAATATACAAGATAAATTTAAAGAGCAATCTCTTCATATATCCAAGTTGTGATTCATAGAAATTGGTATTTCTATATCACAACAAGATCCTGAGTTTAAGATCTACTAAAATACATGATAAACCTAGAGAATACTAAAATTCTTCATTTATCCAAGTTGTGACTCATGAACATAGCAATGTCAACATCACAATATGATCTAAAATTCATCTAGATCTTATAGTAAAACTCTATTGTTCAGTACATTATCTAAGAGATTTACATCTCTCATAATGCCTTTTATATAAATGTTCATTATTTTAGAGATCATCACCTCTTTAAATAGTGAATACACATGGTGGAGTCCATAACAGCTAATAGTCTGACAAAATAAAATTATTTTATTAATAATCAAAAGAGTACAAATGGATTACAACTCAACCATACCAAGCCTCCTCCTGAAGTTTTCTATCTTCACTCTAGATAGAGGTTTGGTGAGTATGTTTGTTGTTTGATCTGTAGTGCAAATGTATTCTAATTTTACAGAATTCTTGTCTACCATATCTCTTACATAATGGTAAGGAATTTCAATATGCTTGAACCTATCATGGAAAACTAGATTCACCGAGAGCTTGATAGAACTCTGACTATCACCATGAATAATCGTAGGATTCATGGCTTGTCCAAATAATCCCACAAGTAACTTCCTCAACTAGATTGCTTCTTGAGAGGCCATCACTGCTACAATGTATTCAACTTCTGTGGAGCTTTGAGCTACTGAAGCATGCTTTCTACATATCCAAGATATCATTGTTGATCCTAAACTGAAACAACATCCTATAGTACTTTTCCCATCTTTAACACTTCCACCATGTAAGTCTAAAGAAAATTTCTCATATTTGAGTCCAAAATTAAGAGTGTCTTGTAAATATCTCATAATGTGTCTAACTGCAACTAGGTGAATCTCCTTTGCTTCACACATAAACTAACTTAAGGTATTAATTTCCTAACAAACATTTGGTATTTTATTTACTGAGTACATAAGGGACCCAATCATCTATCTATAGAGAGTAGAATCTATGGAAGGTGATCCTGCTGATGCTTTCTTAAGTTTATGTATATTAGTCTCCATTGGAGAAGACATAGGTTTGCAATTCCACATTCCAAATCTCTTCAAAATGTTTGATGTATACTTTTCTTGATTAAGAATGATACTGTCAGAATTCTACCGTACTTCTAGTCCTAGGAAGTAATGAAGGAGTCCCAAATCTTTCATTTTGAATTCTCTAGTTAGATCTTTCTTGCACTGATCTATGAGATGATCATCACTTGTTATTAGTAAATCATTGACATAT
Organism: Cupressus sempervirens; assembly: GCA_028749045.1. NCBI lineage: Eukaryota > Viridiplantae > Streptophyta > Pinopsida > Cupressales > Cupressaceae > Cupressus > Cupressus sempervirens. The sequence goes on along the minus strand of CM053789.1, from coordinate 702,257,042 downwards.
GGTATCAAAATTACCATATCATCTTTATCTCTTTTATAATATAAATTTGGATTAGCTTCATTCTTGGAGAATCCTAAGCTAGTGAGATACTTATCAATTCTTTCATACTAGGCCCCAGGAGCCTGTTTAAGCCCATAGAGAGCTTTCTTGAGCCTACAAACAAAAGCATTAGGATCATGAGTTTCAAATCCTTTAGGTTGCTCCAGATATACTTCTAAAATATTTCCATTTAAGAATGCTATTTTTACATCCATTTGATGTACCTTCCATCCCTTTGATGCGACAATTTCTAAGACTAGTCTTATGGAGGTATATCTAGCAATAGGAGCAAAGGTTTCTCATAATCAATCCATTCTTTCTGAGAAAATATTTTGGCTACAAATTCGGCTTTTTACTTGTCAATACTACCGTCAGCAACATATTTTATTTTAAATATCCACTTGGAAGAAACGACAAATTTTCCTTTAGATCTTGGAACAATTTCCCAAACATCATTTTTCATGATAGATTGGTATTCTTCTGTCATAGCTTCTTTCCAAGGTGTATGTTTAATAGTATCAGAAGGATTGGTTGGTTCTATTTTGGATAAATCACTTGTGTTTTCTGTATAAATAGAGAATCTTTTAGGTCTTAAAGTCTTGAGATGCTTCAACTGTTTTAATGGCCCAAAGTGGTATTTTCTTTAAATTTTATTCAAGGTTCATATTTTGAATTTCACCGTCAATTTCTTCTAAGTTCTCCCTCTAGGACCTAGATTCACTATTTCTTTTAGAACTAGATAAAGGAGAAGGTTCATCAGAACTTATGGCTGTTTTGAATGCAAGGTCTTCTTCAAAGATTACATCCCTACTAAGTTCAATACTTTTATGTCCAGGTATGAAAATCCTACATGCCTTAGATGTTTCACTATACCCTACAAAAATACCTTTCCTCCTATAGGGTTCTAACTTGGTTCTCTTTTCTTTTGAAACATGGATATATGCAGGACACCCAAAAATTCTAAGATGACTTATATTGGGTTTTACTTTAGTAAATATTTCTTCAGGGGTTTTATCTTTAAGATAGGAGTGAGAGCTTTTGTTTTGAATATATACAATAGTAAAAGAGGCTTCTGCCCAAAGATAATATTCTAGATTTTGGTCAAAAATCATAGCTCTACCAGCTTCTATAATTGTTCTATTCTTTCTTTCTGCTACCCCATTTTGTTCTAGATTATAAGGAACAATGTACTCCCTCTTAATCTCTGATACTTTACAAAGCCTTTTAAACAAGTCTGAGGTATATTCTCCTCAATTATTAGTTCTAAGGGTTTTAATTTTATGCCCTAAAAAATTTTCAGTTAATGTTTTGAATTCTTTAAATCTTTGTAGGATTTCTTCTAATTCCTTGCATTTTAAAAAGCAAATCCATGTTTTCCTAGAGAAGTCATCTATGAACAAGATATATTACCAGAATCCTCCAAGAGAAAGAATAGACATAGGTCCACATAAATTTGATTGAATTAATTCTAGTACATTATTAAATGTTTTCCTAGTACTATCATGAAAGGGACATCTGGTGTTCTTACCCAGAGCACACCCTTTGCAAATACTTGGGTGGTCTTTATTTAGTTTAGGTAATCTAGTAACCATCTCCTCCATAGTTGATAAAGTTTTGAAATTTAGATGCCCTAATCTTTTGTGCCATATTTTATTTATATCTACAGCTTCATGAACTAGGGCTTGAATAGATCGACTAGATTTTGTATTCAATTCATAAAAATATCCTTTTCTTTGACAGTTTAACTTTGCTTTCTTGATGGAGGAGTTCTTAGCCCAAGTTAATACTTTACCATCCATGAATGCAACATTGTGCCCATCATCTTCAAGTGCTGTAATTGAGATTAGATTTCTTTTAATTCTTGGTACATAGAGTACACCTTTAAGAAGAAGAGTATTTCTTGATTTTAGTTTCAAAGTACAATTTTCAATTCCTTTAATAGAGTGTGCTGAATTATCACCAATGGCAACTTCACCATTAACCTTCTTTGATAAAGAGTCTGGAGTTTCTTTGTATCTTGTTATATGTCTAGAAGATCCACTATCAATTACCCATGCTTTATTTGAAATTTCATTTGATAGAGAGGAATAAAAAACACGGTTCTTAGGATCATAAGTATCTTTTTCTCTAATAACATTTGTACAGTTTGCTTGTCGTTTGGAATTTTTAGGACAATTAGATCTGTAGTGTCTAAATTTTTCACATTTGAAACACTTTATTTTAGATAGATCTCTCTTGGGTTTTCCATTCTTTTGATTTCCCTTTTCCTTCTTCAAATGCTTCTTCTTTCCCTTATAGGAGTTTGTATTATGAATGTAAAGTTCTTTATCTTTTGCTTTCAATTTCCCTCCTTTCTTTAGTTTTCTAGATTCCTCTTAAAGAAAATCATTCTTGAGTCTATTAAAGTCTGGAAGATTATCTTTAGCACTTATTCCTTGTGCAAATGTCTCCCATGAATCTAGAAATCCATCTATAGCCACAAGTGTTAATTTTGAGTCAGTAATGGTGGTTCCTATACTTGATAGTTCATATCTAATGCTGAGAACTCTTAGGAAGTAAGAATTTATCGATTCTCCTTTCTTTATCTGAATGTGATTCAGTTTCCTTTTTAGTGCAAGAACCCTAGTTGCATTGTTTACTTCATATGCATTCATCATATCAAAGGTAGTTTGATGTTTTGTAAGTAGAGGTACGATATCATTTTTTACTCCATCCAAGATGATTTGAATAGCTTTTCTATTTCCTCTACTCCAGAAATATTTGTGAAGTTCAATTGGGGGTTGTTTGGATGCTCCATCAACAAATTATTTTACATCATTCTCTTCAAAAATCATCATGATTCTAAATTTCTAGGCATCAAAGTGCTCTTTCCTGTCAAACCTATCCTTGGGTTTGATTGTGTATGCCATTAAAGATAGAAGAGAGTTGCTAGATATATATAGAGTTTGATAATTGAATTTTGCAGAGCCTAGGTTCATCTACCAAAGCTCTAATACCATGTAAAGATTTTGAAAAATTCTTTGAATTAGACTTCTAATTCCTTCTTTCATTGCTGAAAGTGATCTTCTACGTTCTGAATATGATGAAGTTTACACTTATAATTCTAATCTGAGAATTATATATATCTGCAAATAGATTAGTGTAATATATTACTGAGAAAATAACCTTAATGATGTAATAGATGGAGAACACCAAACTTCTCTGATGTTGATACAATAAGTAATAATCAACCTTGTGAATGAGAGTATCTTCAGATCTTTAATTATAGGGTATTAGTGCTTAGAAGAGAAAACTTAATTGTTTATGTGTTTTCTCTAACTAAACCAATAACCCTCTTATATATCCTTACTAAAGGATATGTCCCTCAAAGGGACATATCCCTTCTTAAACAGGCATTAACTAAACTTCCTCTAAGTCGACGATCTAGGAAGACAAATTTAATAACACTTAACTAACAATGTGTTAGTTTAGTTAAGCATTATAAAGTTTCTTCACGAGAAGTCACCGACTCCTTTAGGAAGAGATATATATAATCTGATGCTAGTCTAAAGATATATTATGAAAAGAAGAGGAAGTACAATCTGTACTATCAGACCAGTAGGTTATTTGGTTAAATATACTTAACACTCTAAGCCTTTCTTGCTTGGCTTTCTTTTGAAGAAGTTCTCCAAAAATATGCATTTGATCAGGATTGAGGTTAGAGATGTCCAAATTAGGAATGACAATCTCCTCATCAAGATCTATATCTTCTTCCTTTTCTTTTCCTTTTCCCAAAAAAATTGTGCTCGGTTGAGGTTTGGTATCAATTGTCCTTGCACTTATTACTTGCATGGAAGGAATGGAAAGAATTGTAGAAATGGTAGAACTTGTTAAAAAAGTGGATACTACACTCATTGTAATATCGATGGTAGAAATACCTGATGTAGCCAAAACTAGTGTAGAGGGAAGAGCTTTCTGCTCGATAGATGAAGTACTTGGCACTTCTATCAATGAACTACTGAGCTGGATAGGTGCAAAGATTGATTGAATGCTTGTGCTTTCAGTGTTGGTCACAATCAATCCTATTGAAGTTGTCTCCGGGCTTGGTGTTGTCAATGTTTTTCTTGGAGAATGAGGAAGTGAGGCTATGACCACTACAACAATCTTTATTGGGTCAGTCTCCTCAATATAATATACATATTCCTCAGTAGCTTCCTTCCCCTGTTCTTCTTCATCATCTATATTGTCAAAATTAGTGACTTCTTCATTATCAATCTCTTCATCTTTCTCATCATCATCCTTGTCACTTACACTAACTAAAAAATCACTCAGCTTGTGAAGAAGATAAACATTCTTCCATGTTTTTGTAGCATTCTTCACAACATGTTCTATATCTTTCAATAACACAAGACAAGTGTTGAATCTCAAAGTTAGCTTCTCTTCATTTTTATTTAGAGATTCCTTCACCTCCTTGTCATCCAAATTTGGCATGAGTTGCCTCAGGGTCTACTCATATATATCTTTTGTAGTTTTCATGGCACGCTCCCATCTCGGCTTAATCTTTTCCATCAAAGCATTAGGAATCTACTGAGCAAGCTGGTTAGGTGAGTACTTCTACTTACCCATATTGGATATTAATATATCTTCTATTTGCTTCTACTCCTCTATAGTCCTGGACTCATATTTCAATGCCTTGAAATTTTTAATGCTAGATCTTGATTCTAATTCTTTCATTCTTTCCTCAAAGGTGGGTGGAGACCTCTTGAAGATTATGTCTCCTCCTTCTTTATCTACTTTCTTCCTGGATGATCTCCTCATGAACATAGCAGTAGATGTCTAGGCAGGTTTGGTGATGATTACCTTACCTTTCTTCTTCAGTGGCTCTTCTTCCTCTAACTTTTCTTCATCTTCTACTTCTTTATCCTCAATGTCATCTCCTTTTCCTTCAGTTAATAGAAGAGTGGAACTAGTTTTTAGTTTGGCAATCCTCTTCTTTCCTTTGTTAACTTCCTAAGGGAGTTTGATTTCTAGTTTTATTCTGGCCTTTGCTTCATCATAACTGCCAAAATAAGTAGATTTAGGGTCAATAGGCTCATTTATCAATGCCTCAATTATGTCTTTGGTTTCATCAATGTTCACCTCATATCCAAGAGGTTTTATCCATGCTATTCCTAACTACCTGAATGTATACTTTGTCACTATCAACCATGAAAGAAACATCATCTTTGTAATTCTCAACTAACTTCTTTGGAATACTGAATCTGTTATTCATATTTTCTTTGAATGCATCAAAGTAGTTGTCCATAATTCTTACATAGTTCTCTCCCATTTCAACAATATACTCATTAATATGATATAGAATTGGCACATCTTTCTTCCAAACTATTGTACCTCTTGATGGGAAGAACTTCTGAACATAGAAAAACAAACAAATCAAGAGTGAACTAAACTTACATGGATTGTTCTTGGAAGTTCTTATGCTCTCCATTTTCTTGTTGAACTAGTTCAACAATAACTTGGCAAGGTCAAGTAATAGGTTATTTTTGACCACCTTGTATGTTAAATCAGCTGCTTCACAAGATACACAGTTCAACCTTCTCAAACTATATGTTTTGTGAGCTATGACATGTATGTTGAACTTCAATTCCATGTCAGTGACACATCTTATCTTCATTCCCCTTCCATCCCACTCGGCAAGGGTTTTCTTCTCCAGTTTAACCCAACCTAGGGTTGTAGTCATTTTTACTTTCACCAATATTGGAAGACCAGTGATCCTATGGATCATCTTCTTAGTTGTCAAAATTGGTTGACCCAACCACAACTCGCCATTGTGCACATGACTAAGGATAAACCTTATCCATTTTACTTGGAAATCCTATGGCATGTGAGGAATGTGAGTTAAACCTTTTGTCTCGAGATGTTGATGCTCAGGTTTCAACACACCATCAACACATAACTCCTTCAAACATTCATCCATCTCTAATGTTTTGATATCTTGAATAACACATTTGAAATGTGAATGAATATCATTGATTAATAGTACCTTTAGTGGAATTCATGACTATACTCCACTTGGATCTAGGATTTTTGTAATGACAAGAGTCCAGTTAAAAGCCTTCCATTCCACACCTCAAACCAACATGTATGAACCTATTTTTATTTTGCTACTGGTGGATGCCATCTTCACTTGATAGGGTTTGAGGGAATACAAAAACTTTCAATAACAATTTGCTCAAATTTTTTGAATGCTCTGAAGATTGCTCTACATAGATAACTCTCAAAAATTCACATTGAGAAATGACTTTGATTTCACCTTTTTTATCAAATTTTTCCATAAATGCCTGGTATGATTGTTTGCTCAAATGACAGACTATCATCCACTTCACTTGCATTGAATACTCAGTAGATTCTTCCATGACTTGGTAACCATATAAAACTTAGTTACTCCTGACCTTGCTCAGTAGAGTCTACAACTTGACCTTGCTTTGTAAGGATAGTAACTCAATAGTGACTGCCATCTCTTACTCGATGATCTCTTTACATTTTGAAAGTTGATGTGGATCTTTCATCCTATCAATTGGAACTAATATGAGATGTTTTCTTCAGTATCCTAGTTCCAATTTTCCTTTGAGAAATCAAGTGAAAATGGCGGAGTCACCCAATTCTTGAGTGACTTGATCATCATTGCTCAGACTTTTATTTTTAGAAGATTTTGGAACCCATTGTTGTCTCATCTATTTTATGATGTTATCAACTTTTGCCTTCTTTTCATCTTCAATTCTTCCAGTATTCATATAGTTCTTGGCAAGATGACCAAGTTCTGTACAAATGAAACATCTTCTGGTAGTATCTCTTTTCCTCATGTGATGTTTCTCACAATTCATTCCAATGTGTCCAAATTGTCCACAGTAATGATATCTACACCAAGTGTTGTATTCCCAACCAAATATAGCTTTTACAATATGTTCTGCTCGATTCAATATCTTAGTTTTGCATTTTGATGACTTGTGCCTATGCTTCTTACATTTGTTGGTTTCTTTTTGCATTCATTTGCTCTATGACCATGCTAATTACAATTGTAGCGTTTTACATTGAATTTTTCTTTCCCATTCCTCCAACATTTGTTTGATACAGGACCTATCTTACCACAATGACTGTAAGTAGGTTTTTGATTCTTTTGAGCTCCTTACTTAAATGATTCACCTTCTTCTGTATATCCAATTCCTGCTTTTCCTTTTTGTCTATAATGACTTTTCTCATTCAACTGATTCATGTTTGCTTGAGATTTTATCATCCTTTCATTGGTTTTCCTTTTAGTGTTTAGATCATTATGCAATCTTTCATTTTCTAATCTTAGATTCATGATTTCTTCATTTGCATTGGTGAGCTAATCAATGAAGTCTGCTTGCTCAAGGGATAGGTGTTAAATTTCATTGTTCTTTCCTTCTATCTCTTCTCTTATCTTTTTTTTCTTCTTCAATGAATTCACACAATCTTACTGACTAAATTTCTTGCTCTCTTCTCAGTTTTCTTACTTCTTCTTGAAGAGTACTATTCTTTTCCAATAGTTCTTTGATTGCTTCATCAAATTCATATGAATTTCTTGAATGGATGTCTTCATTTCTTTCTTCAATGTAGAGTGGATCATTCATTTGGATTGCAAGATCTTTTCTTCTTTTCAGGAATTGATAGAGTATCTCTTTTTCTTTCTTGAGTTGTCCAATAGCCAATTCCAAATCTAGCTTCTCATTGTCAACAGCCTTGTCAAGTCTAAATACCTCCATTGCCTTTGATCTTTTCTCATGCTATTAAATTTTTTTGTAAGAACCACAAAGCTCTAATACCAATTTTTGGAAATAATATGATAGGCTAAGTTAGTGAGAGGGGAGGGGTGAATCAGTAACTTATAAAACTTAATCCTTAATTAGCAATTGATCCTTCATGTATATTTAGGTCTAATTGCATGCATGAGAAACTAACAACATTAAATCATTCATAACACTTTTGATACACAATTTTGGTGACCCAAAAACCTTCCAAATAGAAAGTAAAACTAGGGTGGGGATGATACCCACAAGCTTTAGTACTACAGTATAAAGTTGGCCTATTAAGGCTTATGATGATAACTTCTAATGATTATCCCTATTAGGAGTAATAAGGACAGCTAGGTCCACCTTGCAAAAGGATTTACAAACATACAATGAAATATGCACTAGGTAAAGAGATTTACACGACTGTTAGGTCTACCTTGTTTAAAGGATTTGACTGATCAACCTGTTAGGATGAAGTAGTAGCTGATCTCTGATCTACAACTTTTTTTGCTAAATGAGATTCCTCTAAGTGTACAAATCACCTTGTTGTGATAGATAAATCTTTACTACTCCTTATACTATTGTAGCCTTTTTAATTCACTCTTCTTTCTTCTCTTCTTGTTACATTACTTCCATACCATATTTTGGATGTGAAATAATATATTACATATATACTAATCCAATTAAAAAATTATAAAGTCGGCCACAATATAAGTTTACGTAGATAAAGTGTAGAAACTTGGGTTCTGAAGACTGACTCGGTGAGGTTTTGATACTTGGCATCCACTATCAATGATTGACATCATCATGAACTCGGTAGATGTAGAAGCTTGGTCCATACTGATCACTTCCAAGTAGTATTGAACTTGGTTTGCACTAGTGACGATGAATACTGTGAAACTTGGCATATAAATTGAATCACTCAATTCTCATTGCATAGCTCGATCAATGCTATTACTACAAGCTTGGTATAAACTGAGTCACTTGGTTAACATTGAGTAGCTTGGTTAACACTAGGCTTACATCACATCAACTACAAAATCGGTAAGCACTACACAAATCAGTTTGCATTGGTAAACTTGGCATACACTGAGATGTTTGATTTACACTATTGATCATCACCATAGTAGTAACTACTCGATGAAAACTGAAATCTATCCAAAGGACTCGGTGGTTAATACTATTAACTGCTTGGTAGATACTTACAATCTAAATAAGTGTATGCCACTAATAACAAACATGACTGGAATTTCAACAAGACCTACCCTTTAGGATAGATTGAAGAAGATGGAACAAGGAACAAGTATGTCATGTTTTAAGTCTCTTAAGTATGAAACTAGGAGCGAAGAAGAGAAAAAGTAGATTGAGGATACCCTTGTGACAAAATTGGGTAAGTGGAAATATTCACCTGATGAGATTTCACAACAAGTTCTTGATATGCTTTTGAATGTAGTTAAACCTTGATGGAATAGTGCAATGAAAATTGCCAAAGATATTAGTAAACAAACCTTGAGAAAACTTATGCCAAGTCTCAGTGAGAAATAGGTGAAGGAATCATTGAAATCTAATGAGAAGAAGCTTACACCCAAATTCAATACATGTTTGATACTTCTTAAGGACATTGAATCTGTGGTGAAGTTTACTACTACCACATGGAAGAATATCTATGGGTTGCACAAGCCTAGTGACTCTGTCATGCAATTTAATGATAAAGATGGTGAAGATGATGTTAAAGAAGAAGTGGAAATCAAAGATGATGAAATAGATGATGTCAATCTTGATGATGAGGAGGAAGAACAGGAAGCCATTGGAGGAAGGCTTCCAGAAATATAGAGTATTGAAGAATCTGATGCAAAAAAGCTTACAACATAGATTATGACTTCTTTTTCTCAATCTCCAAGAAAAGCCTTAGTGAAATCAAGCTTAGAGAAAGCTTTTACTGAGTTAGTTGAGGTCAAATTTGCAACACCACGCACCCAACCAATCTCTAGAATTTCTCTACCAAGTATTTCAATGACTAAAGTGCCTAGTACTTCATCTATTGGGAAACAAGTTCTTCCAACATCAGGCTTGACCAAGCAATAACAAGGTATTCTTATTGTTAGTGTTATTTCTACTATTAGTACATTTGGTGCTACTCCTACTTTCCCCACTATTTTTTCCACCATGGCCAGTGCAATGACAGTTGAGAATCAGTCTCAACCAAGCACTTAAGTTGTAGATAAAGGTTAAGGGTAAATAAGATGAAGAAAATGATCTAGATGAGGAAATTTTTATTCCAAATTGGGATACCTCTAACCTCACTCCTGATCAAATGGATACCTTGGGTGAACTTTGGAAGAAGAGGGCTAAGAAAAGAAAGCTTATAGAAGAGAAGAAAAAAAAAAATCAAGTCTTTGAGGATATAAAGAGCATATTTGTTGATTCTTTGTGTATTAAGGTTGATAAGAAACATCCTATTTTGGATTAGTTAGTTGAAATTTTCCACAAGTACAATGAAGAATTAAATGAACAAGAAAAGATTATGCAAAGAGTAGAGAGAAAATTTGAGAATAAAGTGTTGGAGCAAGTAGCACAAAAGATTGCTATAGATCAAGTAGAGTTGTCTAGTATTCTTACTTCATTGGAAAAATCTGTCAGTAATGTTGTTTCTTTATTTGTCAAATTGAGTGACACATCTATCTCCACAAAGGAGATCAAGGATAAATTATCCAAGATAGATGAGGATATGAAGGCAAGTGCACACTAGCTGTCACTTGATCCAAGGTATAGTTCTACACACTTTACAAAGATCAGATATATGGAAAATCTCCAGGCATAATTATTGAGGGAAGAAGCCAAAATTAGGGCCACACTTTTAGAAATTCAGGGCATGATTCTTCCAAACCTGGATGCACTGTAAAAACACATTGTATATGCAAAGACTCTCATCCATGATAATAAATGCTCCATAGTTGACCACATGATGAACCTTTTAGTAGAAGTATAGATAGCCTTGCATGCAAGTAAGGTATTGCAAGAGAATTGGGACAAGACTATGGTACTAATCTTAAAGGTACATTTTGATTTCTTGTCAAATTTTGGTATTAACTTGTAGATATCATACACCTTCGATATTTCTATCAAAAAGGGAGAAAAGTAAATATGCTTAGGGGAGAAGATATGCATATTATTAATAAAGGGAGAGAAGATTATTTGTATGAGAGAAATAAATGTAAATATGCTTCTATAGAGAAGAATATTATACTCCAAATATATGTATAAAGGAGAGATATATGTATGGGTGAGTAGTAATATCTACAAATAAGCAATAAATATGTTTACAAATGCAATTTTGAAAAATCAAAAAAATAGAGTATTTTGTCGAGCTACATCAGCAAGAAGTCAAAATCGAGTTGAAGACACAAAATGTTGATAAAGGAAGTTTTTGACTTATTCATATTTTTGGTTTGATGAGTGTTTTTGTCACTAATGCCAAAGGGGGAGATTGTTTACTTTAAGGTCAATTTGTCTATTAGTGACTCAACACTTAGTTAGTTGGTTACATTGCTACCAAGCTCTATAGTTGTTATCAAGCTTATCATTCATCTAGAAATGTTAACCAAGTGTTTCAGTTGCTACCGAGCTAAAAAGTCATATTGTAGTTCATGTCAAGCTTCACAGTGTTTACTGAGAAATTGAAATAGTTTGCAATATAGCCTAAGCATAGCAGTGTCTACCAAGCTATAGAGTAGAAGTGATGAAGATCCTAGTGTTAACCAATCTCTATAGTGTTAACCAAGTTCTACAATATCTAGCGAGTTTGCAGTGTTAACAAAGTGAATCTAGTGCTGACTGATTCATGCATTGTCAACTAAGTAATTCTTTATCTATTGGGTTTCTCAATGTTGACCGAGTCACATAGTGCTAACCGAGTTCAAGCTACTCAAAGTGATTAGTATGGACCAAGCTTCAACTTCAACCGAGTGCCAAATTTTTTTGAGCATCAACAATGTTTGTCGAGTGTTAGAAAATCATTGAGTTTGTCTTTAGAACCTGAAATACAATAGTTGGGAAACTTTGTGAATTATGATAAATTTGGTATTGTAGCTAACTCTAGTGTATATATATATATATATGTAACTTATTATATCATATCCAAGTGTGCAAATGAGAAGTATATGAGTGCGAATTGAAGAAGGATACAAGCAGTATAAGGGACATCATAGATTTATCTATCACAAGAAGGTGATAATTACAATTCAAAGAATCTCATTTAGCAAATCAAAGTTGTAGATTTGAGATCAACCACTAATTCATTCTAACAGGTGTATCAGTTAAATCCTTTAACTGGGTAGACTTAACAGTCTTTTGCTAAATCTCCTAGTAGAGTGCATACATAATTGTATGTTTGTAAATCCTTT